>VWZK01011734.1:47167-79059 GCA_013396935.1 Baryphthengus martii | reverse complement strand
AAAAAAAAAAAAAAAAAAAGGCAGTTTTTAATAATTAGTTTACGTATGTTTGCTGGTTGCACCCTCACGGAATCTGCAGACATTTCAGTAAGTCCATTCCGCATCAGTAAAGAAATGCATTGAAACTCTACTAAACTCTTAAGTTCTTCAAAAAACATTACTGGCTGTATACGGACACGATACAGCTTTGGAGA
The DNA here is from genome assembly GCA_013396935.1 of Baryphthengus martii. NCBI lineage: Eukaryota > Metazoa > Chordata > Aves > Coraciiformes > Momotidae > Baryphthengus > Baryphthengus martii. The sequence continues at coordinate 78,865 of VWZK01011734.1, read as the reverse complement.
AGATTCAGTGTATTTTTCAGAACAAAACGAAAAAGAGATGAGAATTCCTGCTTCCAGTGCAAATCCACCTGGTCACAAGCATCGCCTCCAACAACTACCATAGTTTTGTTGCATCCCTTACAAATTCTAAGCCTGAAGTATGAACTCAAACCATTAGAATATACATAAACACAGGGTGGAGCACTGCCTGCTCCAAAGCGCTTACTAACTAGATATAGAAATCACAGAACGTGCACAACCAGAGACCCACAAAAAGCCAAAACAAGAGCCATCTCAGCACACTGCTTCAATTCTTCTGAGCCTTGTGAGACTTCTGAAAATTAACTCCACAGCACTATGCAAAAACAGTCACCCTTCTGTTCCAGTCAGATTCCTCCCAGTCTCACCAAACCTTCACTTACTGAATTCTAAAGGAGAGATAATGAAAGCTGCCAACTTCTTTACTATTTGTATGTGTAGAGGGAAGATATTTCATTATTATTCCTCTTTTACTAAGTAACAAACTCTGTCTTGTCTAGGATAGTTCCTCTGTTGCTTTATATCTTTCTTGACATCTTGTTCCATGCCCACTTTAATTTTACAGTCTTGTTTTAGAGATTGAATGCAGGATCGTTCATCCAACAATTAGTATTAAACCCATCATTTTTTAATTGATCAGTGGCTTGTCTTCAAACAATGTGGCTTGTGTAAACTAATGATTTTCACCATGAAATCCCCTTATGGATAACGTTTTCACCCTTCTCTCCAGCACCTAATTACTCTTACAAAGCTGTGTGCGAAGCAGCGGCATTAACTTCAGAGTCCACGACAGCTTCTCTTGCCTCAGGCAACGCGGTTGAATTTAGACTCCTCGTGAGCAGGGTTACATATTCCTTCTGCCTGGTGTACATGGCTTTGCAGCTCTGAGCTGCACGGTACCATCCGGCACCAGGCAATGGAGCCGCCCCCGCCAGAGGTCAGCGATAATGGCATAGTGTGGCATTCTTCAGGCATCTGCTCACCACTCCTCACCAACTCCATGGAAAATCAGAACCTTTTTCCTCCCTCTTCTCCCATTTCTGTGGGTTTTTTTGCTTGTGTGCTTCTGTTTCTTGTTTCATTGGCTTTTTTTTTTTTTTTTTTTTTTTAAACTCTTGATTGTCTCCTGGAGAAACCAGTAATGATCGGGAGCTTTTGACAAAGACTATGGAAATCCCACGATAAAATATATTTAACCTGCTGACCTCTATTCACTTTCAAATGTATTGCTGTCTTAGCAGGGAAGCGAGGCTTGACACTGTAGTTCCACATAAGAAATCATGCCAGTAAGATTAGCACTACTTTCATTCTGATGCTTTATTTTTATTTTATTTTCCTTTCAAATACTAATTCAACTCTGCACACTAGGCATAAGGCTCTGACTTAAAGCCTCAGAGGAGGTTACAACTTTTAATGATTGTTAGTTTTTACCATCCTCTAAGCTATCATTCATTTTTAGTTACGGATATTTTTCTTATCAGCTCTGTCGTTTGATTCTTAAGTTTCTTCCAACCACCCTCCTATAACTTAGAGATTTCTTTATCTCCAGCTGTCCAGATCCTGTAAGATTTATTAGGAAGTGGGCCACAGACATTTTTCCATACCCAAAAGTATCAAGTGTTTATTTTGAATGGGATTCTAGCTATTTTTTGCAACCTTTGTATCAATTCAAAATGCTGGAGCCTAATGACCTCACTACTGAGGCTGATTTTTCAAAGTTTTCTAAAAAACCTCACATACAAATCAAAAATAGTTGTACCCCTGTTGTGCTCAGCACTGCTGTTGCCTGTACATGATTCTAAGGGCAAGTCATTTTGCAGACAACATTTATCTACCATAAACTAACGTGACCTGTGTAAGATCTCCCAGCGCTGGCAGAGCCTGCTTGTGGCCTTGCAGGGATCGTCTGTAGCACAGTCACAGTCAAGAGCTGAAACTTGTTCCGTTCTACAGGATTAAGACCATGATAATTGTATAAAGCGCTTATATAAATTTACATAGAAGCTGTTTGAATTGTTTCCAGTGAATAACATCTTGGCAACGGAGCAGAAAATATACTTCAGGGATCATCCAGCGTCCTACTGGGATGCAGTAAGTTTGGATGAAGCTGCTGCCACGAATGCTGGTGTGTGTTTCCTACATTGCACAGGTAGGAAGCAACAATAGGACAAATCTTTATCTGCACATAGAGAGGATTGAAAGCTTGGTGCAAAAGGACAAGTTACGTACCTTGAAAACTATACTGACAGAAGATACGCAGCCTTTCCAAGCCTTGCAGAAACATGTTGCACCCTTCCAGTTATCAAGTCACTAATAACACCCACACAGTCTCCTGCATCTCAGTACTAATGGGATCTCTAGCAAACTGAACAAATGAACTGGTTCTGAAATTCTTATGAAAACAAGCTTGCTGTTTTTTTTTTTCCAGTTGAAGAGATTGTATTGAACTGTAGAACTTGGCCTCTCCTGATGGGCTAAAAATTGGAGGCAGCGCAAAGCAGGGGAAAGGGCATACTTTGTGCACTGGCTGGTCTGGAGGCAGAAAAATGTGAAATTAATTGGCTTCAGCCTTATGGACAGCACAAGCTGCCACCGTTGAAACCAAGTTAAAACTGTTCCTGCATAAAATATTCATTGACAGCCGCTTCCACTCAGCACTGAATGGAGCAGGCTGGAGCTGGCACAGGCCCTTACGTGTTGTTAGACACAATCTTAACGACAACCGCTACCATGTACTGAATGGGGAAGAAGAAAGTTTGTGAGGACATTTGCATATCACTGGACACACTTGTTAATAAGATGCTGTACTGTCGTCAGCCCACTAGTGCCAAGCTGAGCAGCTGGGACCTTGGGATCATGCACCAGGAATCACATAGCAAAGACTGGCCTTTTTCTCCCACCCTGTGCACTCACTTCTCCACCGGATCAAATGGTGCAGGGGGATTCTACATCATTCTGAATGAAGGATTTTTCTAAAACTGCTCACATCAGTTTGATGTTTAACTCCCTCAAGCTGCCCTAAAAATCACCTGTGACAATTCCTCCATGCAGCCCTGCAAAGGACACAAGGCAGGGCTAAAAAAAAATACAGTGAAAGCAGGACATCAAGCTGGGCAGTGTCTTGCTTCACAGCTCTTTCTTACTCCTCCTGACATTCATCCTACTCCAAGTCTGCTCTTTGCCCTTCCTTTGTCCAACAAGTATTTTACAGTCAGCTCTAGCTACTGAAAGGAAAGCCATAATTTTAAAACTGGTTTTACACCACACGTCCAAACTCAGTGACTTCTAAAGCTTTGTGGTACCATTTTACTCCTTTGTAGCACAAGGCTGGGAAGAGGCAAGTATCTGGACAGCCTGTTCTGTAGGAGGAAGACAAGATAACATGCTTTGCTGCTATGGACCAGCAACGCCCTCGGTGAAAACACACTACTCGCAACCACAGAGCCCTGTGCCAGGACACTACATCCAGCACCACCCCAGAAGAACGCTGCTGCTCTGTGTTTGTGTCACTGTCCCTGATATCACAGCACCAGCCAGCATGGCTGACAGACTACAAGGATTCAGGGTCACAGCCACTTCAATTCACATTTTTATCCTGCAACATCCCATCATGCCCTCGCTATAGAATTTAAAGGATTATCACCTTTTACAGTTCTAGAGACAAACAAGAACCAGGTCAGGAGGTCTTCCCTGGCCACAAAATTTTGCAGGACTAATAGGAAACCAGAATTTTGTTGATGCTTGTTTTTGTTTGTGTTCTTTTTTGTTCCTGAGTGTCCTTGTGGGAAGTTGTGAAGTGCATCTCACCACAAGCACCAGGGACAGAGCACACCCCTTAGATCCTCTCCCCAACACACAGACTCACATGTACATGTTCCTCCTTCCCTGCAGTGCAGACCAGCAGATGAAGATACTGATAAAAAAACAACCTGAACTGCAGCTTCAGTGCTCTTGCCTGGTATTGCCATGAGTCAGGCCTCGGTGACAGGTCACATCAGACTCTCTCCCCATTGCCACACACAGTCCATCTCCCTCTGCAAGGAAACTCGCCCACACGGGCTCTGCAGCAGCAATGAGATAGATGGTACTTAAACAGGACTCAATGGTTCTTGCATTGCATCACTCTGGTAGGAAAGAAATAGCGTGAGCCCAGAGGCTTTTAACCCAAGCAGGTTTCCACATCCATCTGTGGGAGATCAGCTGGATTCAAGAACACAAAGCAACGCAGAAACATGCGGCAGAATATTCTTTAACTGAGCAAAGGTGCAAGGCCACTTACCGCCGGCAGCTGGACGCAGTTGGAACTGACATCATATTCAATATAAGCCACTTCTGTCCCTTCTTCTGACTTCCCATCTCTCATGTAGCAAACATCCCTAGTCCAGTTGGTCAGGCGATCCACCTCCTCCATTGCATACACACAGAGTGCAGACTCCTCGCTTAGTTTGCCAGAAGAAGCCTGCCAGGCAGAAAAGGCTGCAAACAGCACTTCTCCCTTGGTGTCCAGCTGCCCCTGGGCCAGGCCTTTTCCTGGCCGGGTGACATAGGCTGCTTGCAGGAGGCTGTACGTATTGGCTTTGCTCTGGCAGAGCAGAGGTAACTCCACATACGAGTAATAATGAGAGTCATCCAGGCAGATGCGCGAGATGTAGGTCTTGTACTCGCGTGACTGGGACTTGAGGTCCCGACGGTAGAATAGGAAATAGACGCTCGAGCGATAAGTGAAAGATTTAATGAAATGGTGGTTGTACTCAGAGAGCCGGCCCACTGCCAGTTTTGCTGTTTCTTCATACGAAAAAATGGAATGAGAGTCTGTTGCTTGAACATCCCCTCCGTGGGCCCTGAGATTTCGGGTAGTGATGGGAGGAATCCCTCCTCCAACTCCTCGGCTAGTGTATCCCCGTCCCACAAACAGCAAGGGGACCTCATCCTTTGAGTATGCTATGAGTCCCACAGTGGTGATGTTGGGATCATTGGCAGCAACATACTGAGTGTCACCAGGGCTCTCCGGTCGGAAGAGGACATGGTCGATGGACGTGAGGCTCCTCTTCTCACAGATTCCCTGGTGCACGCTGCCACACACGATGAGCTCCTTCTGCACGGCGTTCACTAGAAGCAGCTTGTTGTGATTGTCAGTGTAGTGTGCCTGAGGGCACTCCAGCTTTGAGACCGGGGGCAGACAATCTTTACTGTCCAGAACTGGTCCGGTCTGAACCACGTTCTTCATCAGTAGGTCAGATGTCAGCTGAAAGAGAAAGTTGGTGGCCCCCAAGTACATGGTCCCAGATTCCAAGTCCATAGACAGGTGGAGGAATTTCGTAGCATTGCGCGAGAACGTGACATACTGCAGTCCCCGTGGAATCGCTGCTCCCAAGAAACAGAGAACAGGAAGGAGGAATGTTCCCAGAGGCATGGTAAACACTCTGCAAGAGAGGAAAAGCTGTTACAACTCCTCATAAACTGGGAGTGAAGATTAACACTCATCGAAATCCTTCAATAGCACTCTTATTACGAGAGGTAAGCAAAGAGGACATGGATAATGGCAGAAAGCAGAGAGCTAGACACAAAGAGCCAATGCTGGACACTTGCAGAATCACCACCAGAAAGAGGCCTGCCAGAGTATCAGAGACATCACTCAATCGCTTCCACATCAACATGACAGGCCTAGCATACTCAGGAGAAGCTGGGATACTGCAAGCAATGTTCTTGGGGACTTTCCTAGAGACTGCTGGGTGGTACTGGGGAAAGCTTCTCTTCACAAGTCCAGGACTTGTACTAAACTTGCTGAATAAACAGTTCAAAACACAGATTCACCAATCCTGGGAGGAAGGTCCCATCTATAGAGTGACAGAAGATGCTTCTAACATTGAAGTTGATCGCTATTCTAGTAACATCAGAAAAAAACGTGTTTAACCATATTCCTGCACAACTCTTTCCTATGATGCTATACTGGAAGTTCTCCAGGACAGGACCACATTCTTGTGGCAGCCAGCACATCGTACACATTGTTAATGAGCACTACCACAGTAAAACAAACCACTGTTCAAGACAAACACAACCTGCAGGACCATTGTTTAAATGAACTGTAGCAGGGATTGAATTCAAAGCAAACTAATAACCCCTTTTCTCTGTAGTTGATCTAGATATCATAACTAATCACTCTTATCACTTACAGCTGTCAACAGCCTCTTTTGAGTCTAAGGCTCTTTCATTAGTGCTTCAGAAGAAACCTTCCTATGCCATCTCTGCCACTGAGCACCACCCACCCCAGCAGGACCTGGGTGCCAGAATGAGGCCTCCAGAGAGTCAGTCATAGTAGCTCCCAGCTACCCCCCTGAGGCCACCAGTCTGCCCCACAGACTTGCCAAGCCAACCCTAGTGGGTCCCCATCTCCTTGGGCAGTTGCAGCACATCCAGGCAAGGGGGAGACCACCTTACCCTGCTCATTTATTACTGCACTCTCTGGAGAGTCTCTTGCTGGCACTCATCTCTCTGCAGCACCTTCACCAGTACTGTAAAAGGTGATCTAAACACACTCACTCTGTGTACAATACTCCACTCCTTCCCTGCCCCATAATAAAGGCAAGGCCAGATGGGGTGGTGGGTGTTAGATCCAGGGAACCACTAGACCTGTTCTGCTCCTCTCCAGATGATCTTTAGATAACCCCTCTTGAAAGCCACCATGGCCCATCCAAGCCATGCCACAGATGGGAACAAGTGTCCTGAATAGCAAGTGGAATCCCACCATATGACGGAAATGTGGTAATAAGTACCTGCAACGTTTAGATAAATGCCTTCCCCACAGAGAAAGGGCAACAGCTGCAAGTACTCATAATTTACTAGGAGTACCCCCTTGTTTTAATTGAGAAGTAGGTGGGGATGCAGCTGTGAATCTATTACCTTCTCTTCTCTCTTGCAGGCAAGGTATCAAAGCTACATACAGCTATACACAGCTACACAGACGCCAAGCTGGGCCAGAGGCTCAACAAAACTGATGGGTACAGCATCTCCTCCAGCACTGGCCTGTAATCTGCTGCGCTAATTTTGGCTACTCAGCTCCTCAGGGGTGATGTTAATTTTGTAGATAAAACTAAGAAAACTGTAATCACTTCCTTCCTACAGCATCATTCCTCTTGGATCTTCTTGGTAAGCTCAAACTGCTATTAGCCCAGAAGTACTTAGAGCACAGAGATGGAAAAATATCTGCAGCATTTCCAGAAAACACTACCCCAGCATTTACTGCAGGACTTAACAATTTAGGTCACAGACACCACACAAATTGTGCCTTACACTCATTCTGTATAACATCCAGCACACAGTGTGCAGAAAATGCAGCAGCAATGGCAAGAACAATAACTGTTAGACTCTAGATCCATTTTTTATTTCATTGCTATTGCAAAAAAAACAACAAAAAAACCTAAAAACCAACAACAAGAAAACCCAAACACAAGAGTCTGCTTTCCAGCTCATTTGTCAGTAAAACTGGCATCTTTGCTCTACCAAAAGACCGGTTGAGAGGATTAGTCTACTTGTGAAATCCAGCGGATGTAAAGTATTATAAATACAACACATTATTAAATATAGGCTTTGTGAAGCTCTGGAAAAGCTCCACTTCACATGGTTATTGTAGGTAAGTAGGTAGCACTGTCAGAATATTCCCAGATGCAGGAATGCCGGCTCTAGGCTGGCAGCTTTCCCCCAGAGCACACAGCCGCTGATTCACACCGCACCAGCCCGGTGTTTAGGTTCCATGCACACTAGGGCTTTTGTTTGCCTTAATAATGGACACTGAGTGTTTTCCGCTCTCAGTGCTACAAACACACTCTGCTTCATCCAGATTTGCAAACAGCACTGAACTAGCCTTGGAGTCTCTCTCCAGGGTGGTGAGAGAGTACATTGTACCACTTGACAGAGGTCCTCCTCATGCAGGAGATGTTATCTGAGAGGTGTGATGAGGGATGTTTATAAAGCTACCAAGCAGATATGTGTAGACTGAAGGATGGAGCTCTAATTTAACTATATCACTTTGGGTTTACATTAGTAGAGGATAACTTGCCCCAGCTTCAATGACAAAACTTTACTCAAGGAACTCCTTCATCACACAACTACCTCAGTACCTCTGCATAGTCATCATGCAGACATCACGACGGCTTGTTGGGTAACTCTGCCTGGAGCCTCCTTATTTTCAAAGCTTAAAACGCCTGGAAACAGAATAATAGGCTGATGATCATCCAACAGTGGGAGCTCGACTACGTTGTGACAGAGCCACACTGACATAGAGAAGAGAGTCTTTGATCTGGAAGCAGCTGAGGATCACAAGACATTACACTACAACACTTACAGGAATCTCTAATCTTCTTTCTAGCTAATGCAACCTTCCTACGCCAGCACGTACACAGTAAAATCGGCATATGTGTATGGAATTTATGAATTCTGAAATATTGGATTTCTGGCTAGAGGTCATGCCCATAGGCTGCAAGACTCTGCTCTGTCCATCACATCCCATCAGCAACAACTGCTGAGACAGAACTAGTGCTCATACACGCCACCAGTGGTTGAACTCAAAATCCAGTACACCACCATTCTAGCAATGCAAATCTTTTTACAGGCTCTCCAATCTGCAGTTGAATCTATCCCTAATGTTTCAATGAAAACATTTTACCTATTGGAGCACCTGTACTGGAAAAGTGATGGAAAAGCAACCGGCCTTTCATCCCAGCAGAGAATTACAAGCAGGTCCTGCTGTAGTCAAAACTCCGACCTGAAACCGATATTCTTTCACTCACTGATATCCTTCTGGAAATCACTTTGTTAAAGAGGTAGTCTTCAAAGGTGTTCCACGTTAGAAGCTACTATCTAGTCCTCACGGGCTCTGGGAGAATAGAGAGCAGCCAAGAAGAAAGAAAGGAGAAAAAAAAAGTAAAAAAAAACAAAGGTAGTACAGCATGTTCTGCAAGCTAGTTCTAATCACTCCAAGTGATGGGTAAACATTGAACATAGTGCTCTTTCCTGCTCTTTGCTGAAGAATCATTAGCAAATGAACTTGCATTTATTGCTAGGTGAGTAAACATGCATTAGAAATGAGCACAAGTCTGCAGCTATTGGTAGTTCGAAGCATTCCCATTCTACATCAAAACTCAGATAAAAAAGCCGGCAGGGTCCTTTGATTCTATTTTCCAAGCTGTTTCTCAAGCATGGGCATTCACTGCTGTTTTTATCCTTGCTCTTCAGTTAAGCCCATCACAACCTCTCTGGGAGGACAGGAAGGAGGAGGATAACCTACATTTAAATCTGATGGTTTCATGACAGGCTACACTACTGAGCTCTTTAAGGATTTACTGAACCGTTTTGCTTCCTGTGCTCACTGCTGGTGTATAACACAGCTGTTACAGACAGATTGCACTAAAAGTGTGCACCCTTTAATTAATTCTGAAGGCAATTGCCAAAGCTTAAAGAGTCTTTTTAAATATTTCTTTTTTTTTTTTTTTGATGAATTTCTGTTAAATAGGAAAATGCTCCAGACAATACTCTGAACATTGCCTCTAACTCACTGTAAAATATTAATAATCTAAATGATACTTCTGAGTTTCATTTATTTAATCTGGATCACAACAGAAGGGCTAGAAGATTAAGTCAGTTCTGCTGCAGAATATTTGTATCACATCCACAAAACAACAACCAATAACGAGGAAGCAATGGCACTATTTTGTTACTTGGAATTTAAAATAAGACCGTGTTCTCTGTAGCACTATTTTTACCTCTCTGATCTCACATATCCCTCTCAGAGACTTCACTCATGTATTAAAGAAACAAACCCAGAACTCAGTTGGAAAGATTTTAACAGTGTATCAACATGTAAAAATTATTTCAGTCCTCATAGACTATTTCCCTAATACTGTGTCCTATCCTCCAAACATGGAGAAGTCAGATAATGTTCCAACTTCTAGGCTAGATTTCATACTCAACATCAATCCCAGCAGAACTACCCCTGGAAAAAAGTAGGTCCCTAAAATTTGTACCTGCAACTTCCACTCTGAGTTACAGAGCCAACCCACAGCGATAGCACTAAGAGATTTAAAAATTAAACACACCATTCTTCCAGCTGCATGATGACTCTTATGCTCCAGCAATCTCCTAGTAGTAGGAAGATGACCACTGCTGTTTTCTGCACAAAAGCCCTGAATTACAGCCCCCCCTTCTACATTTCACATGCCTAACAGGGACTTGCTGTTTTCTGCTGTGAAAGATGATATTCCCATTAAATAAATAAATCTTTTTTTGAGTCTTATTTACTGCTACCAGGTCAGTTCCCTTCTGTGCTGTTTAAGAACACTTGCAACAAGCAGCTTCCTCAGAGGTGAACTCAAACTTCTGTTTTCCAAATAAAATTGACCTCAAGGAGAATCTCAAGTCCAAACCATCCTGTCAGAGCAGGACTGGCACAGACAAGGGAGGTCTGTTATACCAGATGTAACACCAAAGCTGAGGTCAAAATAACTTTAAAAAAAAAATCCCTAAAACCAAAATACCAAATCTGAAACAGTGAGAGAAGATGGCAGAAAACGTGTGGTTTTGGGCTACAGAATTAACAGAATTATTAGATTAGCGCTTGGGAAAATTATGCTTTCTAAACCCTTGATAGCTACTGCTGACCATTATAATGTGCTTTTCTGGATAGGGGCTGAAGAAGTTATACTAAAACAATGTTGCACAAAATATTTTGTCAATTTTGTGATGTCATTGCCATTTTCATGATGCTTGTGCATTGTGAGGGTTCTTTGGAAAAGCTGTAAAAAGTGCTTCTGCACCTCCAGGCTTACCTAAGTATTAATTTTAGCCATACTGGAATTAATTGATGGTTGTGGACAGGTATTTCCCCTAAATAGCTCTAGCACAATTTTTTTTCTCTTGCACGGATGAAAATGTATTATAAATACTAGTTTAAGCATCCAGTACAAATGGTTAATGAAGAGTTAATGATTAATGTAATGTTAAATAGCAAACTTTTTATAAATCAGGACAATCTACGGAAGCATTTTCAAGCAATATAAAGAAACTACAAGGTGCCTGCTGTTCAAAGAAGCTTTCTTCATAGATACTGTCATTGTAGATTGATAGTTGACCTTTTCATTATCATCCTCTCAAACACTAACAAAATGTGAACTCAAGTACCATGTTGTATATAAATCTAAAAAGGAAAAGTCAAGTCAGCTGTTAGTTTCTCAGTATCTTAACACAACCAAATGATAACTTTATGCCAACGTTATACATTTGAAGATTAGAGTCCTTTAGGATCTGCTCCAACTTTCTGCGTAAGCACAGAGTGGTGAGGGTTGGAAAGGACCTCTGGAGATCATGTGGTCCAACCTTCCTGCTAAAGCAGGATTACCTAGAGCTAGTTGCACAGAAATGCATCCAGGCAGATCACAGAACAGAACACCACTAAGCAATTTCTTCTAGCCCATGAGCTCCTGACTAACATCTCCCAATGAAAGCAGAATTTTTTCTCAGGTCTTCTAAATTATAGCAACTACCACTTTAAATGAGCAAGTTGATCCCCAAGGGTTATTTACCCCAAGTAAAATGCCTTGTCATTGTGTCTAACTCTGCTTGCCACAGGATCTTCTAAACCAAAGAAGCTTCTAGTTGCTTTTTGCATGAACAGTTCAAGAATTAATCTTTCTTCTTAATCTTCCTTGGGCAAGAAGATAGCGACAGCTATTCTAACCCAGAGGTCCACCTACGCAGAAACCCTGGCTCCAGCAACAGACAATAATAGATGTCTATGGAGTAGTATAAGGACACACAAGCATAAGGCAATCCTTCCCCGATACATCCTGCCAGCTCTGGGCCTTCTCAAATCACAAATTGCAGCCATCTGTAATCTTTTGGATGGATACAATAGGTGGTCTGAGCTTCTTCAGTCAGAAATAGTTAATTTTTCTTGTAGCTCTTTGAGCCCTTTCCAGTCTGTCAGCATCTTTTTTTCAAGGTGCCCAAGCTGGAGGAGCATCCCCTTTTCACAGCACCTGACCTGGACAGGCTATTCCTTTGGCTTTCTAACAGTGCACACAGAGCAAATGTTACTTTCTCCAGTTGATCTACCAGCCTCCCATCTACCTGCCCAAGAACCTCTTGTTCTTCCAGCTGCCACACCACATGTCAAATTTGTATCTAGTCCAGTATCGTCAGTGACTCACGTATTCTGCCAGGCAACTAGTTAGAAAAAACCCAAAACATCCTGGTCTCTAGCCTTTAATGCATAGAGTACATCCAGGAGAGCCTAGACAGGTTTAATCCAGCTGTACTAGAACCCTGCTGTGAAAGTGGAGCACACTAAAGTTACCATCCAATTCACCCTGCTGAGCAAATCTACTGTTTCTACACAAATCTACATAAACCTAAGCCCATCACCCCATACAAACAAATTTGCTTGCAGAAGTTCAAGGCGGCAATTGTTGATCAAAATACAGACTAATACTGGAATAGAAAGAAATCCCTGCAGTATCCAGGAAGCTCCAAGAGCAGATTTCCCATTTCCAGTTAACTTAAGATAAAAAAGCCAGTTTTTAATCTGTTTAATAGGAACTAAACTGTTTTTAAAAGAACTGTCAGCTAAAGGTCTTGGAAAAAAAGTTAAGTTATTGTGGAATTAAAGTTATAGTCACTTTCATGATTTAGTAAGCAGTTAAAAGACAGGAAAGCAAAAGTGGAAGAGTTTCTTGTCAGAGGAACGTTATCAGTGAGATCTGCCAAGAGTTCGTTCTGCAACCTGTGTGATTGAATGCTTATATAAGATCTGTGAAAATAAATATGTGCGGAAGTGGCAACATTTATTAATTTTTAAAAAAAAAATTCATCATAATTAAATTCAGAAAAGCCTGCAAAAAGTAACAGAACTCATGCACTCCTAACTAACTACACAGTATCTTAGATGTCATTAAATACCAACACAAAATATTCTAATTACATGAACTTAACAGGATTCCAATCAGTTGTTACCACTCAGAAAAACTTTGGAGACTTCATAGAGTAGGTCAGTTCAGTATTTCTTATCAGGCAAAAAGACAAATACAACATTCAGAGTGATTAGGAGAGAAAACACGCATCATCAGTACATTGTTGAATGCCGCAGGCTGTTCTGATTCCCACATCTGAAAAAGGAGACAGAGTGACAAAAAGGACAACAAGGATGATCAAAAGCGTGGAGCAGCTTCCATATAAGGAGAGGCTGAGCAGAGTAGGACTTTGGACAGACAAAGAAACAACCAGGGCGAAGATATAGAAAATTTAAGAGATCTAACACAGTGTCAAGATGAAAAAGGAATAACCAACTACAGTGTCTTACAATGAAAAAACAAAACAGTGCTCACCAAAGTTGAAGATAACTTCTCTAAGCCAGTTCAAGGATATTGTCAGTGGATGTAGAATAATTTAAATAACATTTTAAATGCATAATTAAATTGTAGAGCTCACTATTGTAGGATGTCATGGAGACCAGAAACATAAACAAGTTAGAAGAGGGATTATATAAATTAATGGAGAAAGATGGAGTAGAGATCAGATGATTAGATACAACTCCTGGCCAAGTAGGGCCCTAACGATGGTCATAAACTGTGAGTCAAATGAGGAGGGGGAAGGAAAAAAACCAAACAACCAAAAAAACAGAGCCCACCACATTATACATGCCCTGTTCTTATGGCCCTCATTAAGCATCTGCTTCTGGATCTTGTCAAAGGCAGGATACCAAGCTACACAGAACTTCACAATTTGCCCCAGGATGACACTTCTATTTAAACTTCTTATTTTACCATAATATTTAAAAATAAATAAAATTTATAAATGTAAGAATGTAACTTTAGTCCTGCCTAATCGCATATTTAGGAAGCTGGAGACCTACCTCACTGACTATTTCTAAAGGTATTATCTATCATATTAACATTTAGATACCATCTAACTGAATCCTGACAGCGCAGCACAAAAGTTAATGTACAAGGCAGCAATGTGAAGCAAGAACGCATCACCCTCAGCAGACTAGGAAACAGAAGCAAAGGCCAGAGCCATGGTGCACAGAAGTGGCAGAACTCCATCTAATGCACCAAGTCCCTCTTTGAGGAACAGCTCTTCCCTGTTTGCTAAATGTTGGATGGAAACTTCTCACTCAGACGCCGACTGAACAGACCAGACAAGGTGTATCTGCTGTACGCACAGCCGAGCATTGAGCAGCGTTCAACAGAACTGCGATTGCTAGAAGTAGGTCAGGACCATCTGCTCTAACCAGGAAGAAAGGAAAGCTAAAGCACCCCAGACTATTTGGCCAGGTACTACAGAAAACCTTCATCAGGGATTTCATCACTACTTCAAACAGACATGATTCATATTTTACCAGCCTCACCTCAAACAAGGCACACCTTCCCAGGCACACTGCCCTCCCCATCATTAGGGGCATCTCTCCCCAGCCTCAGCCAGGGTCCTCCTGTTCTCAGCTTTGGCTCCACGGGCTACAAAAGTGAGAGTCCTGCTCTGCACTAACTACCTTAGCTATTCCGTGTTGGGCTCTATAAAGCAGAAATGCCCAAGCATTTTGTCCAGAAGCAGCCAGGACAGCACATGATCTTCTCAATGTAATCACTTCTGCCTTACTGTCTATTTTCCTTGGCAGAGTGCCCTCCAGAAGGGAGGGAAGAGACCTCTTGCAGCCAGCACATGCTTCCCAGAGGACCGCACCGTGACCCCTAACCCAGCTCTCATGTCCCAGAAGCAAAGGCCACACTCCCAAGGCAAGTCCTTTTGCATGTAGCCTGGCCTTGGAATAACCTAGCATGAGAGGAAAGGAGCTTCAAACCACCTGTGAAACTCCTGTGAAAGGAAACCAGTTCTACACTTGCACCTTAAAAGGAAACCATGGTCTCTATGCCAGCATCAGCCCTGCAGGATTGCACGGTGGAAGGGAGAACAGAGAGACCTACCACAAAAGGAGTTCATGCTAAAAGTGTTAAGAGTCCACAAGCAGACACACAAGGATCACATCCCCAGTTCCACCACCCAGTTGTCAAGTCGCAAATCAGAGCCATTAAACACAGAAGCCTGTTTTGAATAAATCCTTTTACTCTGCAGACACTCAGCAGTGCAAGGTGCTCTGGCCTGTTAAAGTGCAGCATTTCCTCAACACTCCAGAAGTCTTCAATTTGAGTACCACAACAGCTCTATGAAGAACTAATACACCCTGGGTGGACAGGAAAGAATTATCCTGGGGGTTTTTCTTCATTTCAAACAAAATTCATTTTCCTGACCTCCCCAGTATTCTTCTGGAGAACACTACAGCCTGAGAGCTGTGGCAGTCTCCTATCACTCCAACAGTGTCAGCAGATCTGGCTACAACCATGAATACGGGCAGTAACATGCAAATAAATTCACTGCAGTGCAATCACATGAGTAGCATTTACCTCCTCCCATCCAGAAGAGAAAGCAAAATCAACAGAATTCTACATGACTCCCACAATCTGCTTGTGGTTTGCCTTCAAACCAAGTCGGGGTGTATTCTATCTTGTATTACTCAACTCATTTTAAAAGAAATGAAGCTTTGATCAATTCATCTTCCGTAAATTACTGTCTAAGCCTGGAAGGCTGTTAGTAGTCAGCTACAAACTATGAGGCTCAATATTCTGGTAATTAGGTTACACAGGTTGAGTTGGCCAGACACTTTCTCCCACCTCTGCAAGCCAATACAAGGCTTTCATAAAGCGAAGAACAGATAGCAACACACCATGTTGTTCAAAAACCCTGAGGACCTTCCCAAGTTGCTCATAACACGTGTAAAACACAATAGCTTCCACTCCACTACTACAGAAGACTGAAGTGCAGACGTGACATTCACAATCAATTTTGCGCCAGACTCAACAGCCCCGAGCAATGACCTTCCCACACAGGCTGGAATCTTTGATATCTAGCACTTCCAAACATAGTCCAACAGAGAATGGTGGCACAGGAATCCTCCATGAAGGGCTCTCAAGGTGCAGGTGGCTGAGGAGCCACAGCATAGCAGCAGCAACAGAGAATACTCTTCCACCCTACCATGACAGCCCTCCACCCCAGACTGTGTCCACACTTGGAAGTTCTTACTTCAAGAGTACCAGACTGCATACAGATAGGGGTGGCAGGACTACTACTGTGTGTGGGTCATCAGGCAACGCTCTTCCTTCATACCACTCTGGTACAGAGAGTAAAAGTGAGCAACATGAAAACTAAGTAGCAAAGAAAGCAGAATCTAGGACACTGCAAAATTTGGTACTTGCAGAAATAAATCATCTGGAGCAAGGCTTCTCTAGTCACTTTGTTAACAGGCAGGCATCTAGCCACACTTTATCCAGAACAAGAAATTTTATTACAAGACAAAATTCACCGTAAGAAATTTTAACGGCATCAAGAGGCTTCGCAACATGAACTTCTTTTCTCATCTGTACACTCAGATTGAGAAGACTAATTTTTTGTAACAAAATATTTGAGCTCCTGGTCCTGTTCAGGAAAAACAGGTCCCGAGAAAGCTTCTTTGGTGATATCCTAAAGGCACCAAGGTTCAGAACTGACTACTTGTTCATGGCAGCCTCGAATTTTAAAGGCTTTTCAGCTGAGACTGTTCTCCATCTGGTTTACCACCCTCCCACCTTCACAGTCTGACAGCCACTGTCTGGGCAGGACCGACTGGCTCTTCTTTTTCCCTTTCAGGGAAGCCCAGACCTTCACTCTAGGGCCACAGAGATGCACTAACAGGTCTGTTGCATAAACTGCAGTGCCAGTCTGAAATGCAAACTGCTACGAGCAGGAATTTCAGCCAGTGTCGCTGGCTGATTGTTGGCATTTCAAGAGGGATACCCCTGAGTGAAAAGGTGCCCAGGAGACAGGAAAACAAGATTTATGGTAGTTGGTTTGAAATAGTACTGAGAGTTTTATATGAGAGTGGCTGCTCTTCTGTTGGAAGGAACAGCTAGAGAGCAGAGAGGCTGGTAAGTGGAAAAAGTACATATATCTGTACTGAAAGGACAAACCATAGCCTGTGGTCAGCACAGTGTCATTTGCAGACTGTCCCAGTTCCAGCCACTCTTCCTCTGTCATTTTAAGCTATATTTTCCACACAGCAGGGGCTGTGCCTTCCTGTGGGAAAGGAAACTGTTCAACTCTGCCACAACATAGGTAACTAATCAAAACCACACAAAAAAGTGTCTCAGACAACACTCTTCAGACATATACATGGACCAAACTGAACAACTGGCCATCTAATGTCAACCCAGGGGGTCACAGTGGGGCTGACACAACTTTAGCACCCTAAAAATGTTTTAAATCAAATCTTCTCACGCCTTAGTGAAAAATATACGAGTTGAAATCATGGACCAGCTAGGAATAGAAAAGAACATAGAAACTAAAGATGGTTTGAAACTAAATCTGATCTGTACAGACTATCTGGAGAATGGTAGATGGGTCCAGCAATCACAGGAACAGGCTAAGAGACAATCACTGCTGGAATAAAGCTACTGATGAAAACAATAATTGAGAAATTGAGAGTGAAATAGGAAAGATACTTACTAAATGGTGCGACAACAGAGATCGCTCTACTTAGCAATGGTGAGACTTCTGGTTTGGGATGGACGGAGATTTCTTCCTACATCAAACAGCTGACTAAATAGGAGCAACACATCAAGATGATAGGGGAACAAACAACAGGAGGAGAATTTAAATGCACTGCATCTAGTCCCAGTCTTCCCCAACATGACCACTGTCCTAATCTCGTACGTACTCCACCTGACTTCTTGTCTCAGTCCCAGGCCTGTCTGTTCTCCTCACAGCTGTGATCCAAGTGCATGACAATTCAGCCTGTCCATGGAGTGACTTTCACTATAAGGTATGAGATGCAGACAAGTCTGTTTCTGTGTCCTTGCAAAGGGACTAGGGCTTCTGAAAAGACATCAGTTCAGTTGTTTTCAATCATAAGAGCATGCCTCCAAGAATATATGTCATCTCAGTTCTGCTGCTGGTCAGCTTTCCATAGTTGCTCCCCAAGGATCACAGCAGCGAAGTTAATCAAGAAAAGGTAAACAAAAGGACACCATCTAACAGCAGAGACCATGTCCCTAGGGACAAAGACATGGTTCTCTTCCTTTTGAAAGAGAAAGAAGAAATTCAAAAGAAACAACCAGGGCTGATCTGTACTGTGCCCTGCACAGATCTACAGAGCTGGGTAAGCATCTAAAACCAAGTGCAGGACCAAACTTTCAAGGGTGAGGCATGTAGAAGTGAGCCCCATTTTCAAGTTATTTTTAAATGTTTAGACAGGACCTAAAATAAGACCAGTGTTTTGAGTACTTCTGAAGAGTATGAACCTCACATAGGCCATGACGTTTTTAGTTTGAAAATACTTTGGAACAGGGACTGTACTGTTTATACATCTGCTTATCACCCATTTTAGCTCAAATTAAGTTACAAGTCATTACTAGGCAAGAAACACTCAAGAAACACTCTTTTAAAGGAGCAGGAGAGGGAAAAAAGCAGAAAAAAACTCCACACAAATAAGATTTAGGTTATCAGCAGTAAGACAGTCTCTAACTCAGTATAACACATACCATCTCAGAGCAGCAGGAACAGTATATGTCACAGAGAAAGGGAGAAAGTCAGCTTCTCTGCTTAGAATATTTATCTTCACACCACCCTTCCTAGCTGCATAGTCTCCAGAAATATACTCCACCTCTCTTCAAGCTCAAGTCGACAGGCTGCAGACTTCAACAGCCCACAGGCAATGCCTTTAGCAGTAAGAGGTGCATGCGGTAGAGCGCAAGCAGCACAGAACCAGAACACAAACTGTCCCAGTCTCTGTTTTTACAAGTTTTATTTGTATCCCCCCCATTCTGCTCTATGCTGACAAACCAGGTTGCAGTTGTCTGGCTCCAGCAATGGCCTGAAACATAAGTACAAGGTAAACACATAGTAGCACTTTACCACCCTGTTACCCTTTCCAGGTTTCAACAATGTGCAGCTCAGGGATTTCTCGGGATAGAGGTGGTTTCTATACATTTAGTAACCTTCAATAGCTCCTTCTTCTGTGGAGCTGCCCCATATCCTCAAACACACACACAGATGTTTGGCATTCACAACATCCTGTGGCAAGAAGCTTCCCAGGTTAACTGCACACATCAAAGACTAAGTCATTATTTGTTTTTAAGCTTACTACATGCTGGCTCCATTCAATACGTATTCATACTTGTAACGGAAGAGGAAAAAAAAAAAAAAGAGGTTGTTCCCCCTCTAATCTTTCCATGCCATTCAGGATTTGAAGATAATGATCACTCATCGCTTTTCAGGTGGAAGAGTGAGTTGCTCTTTGTATGGAAGGTATTCCTCACCTCTGGTCACTGTTGCTGCTGTTCCATTTCTGCTAAGTGAAGATACCCTTTTTAAGATGCGACTGTTTTCTTAAAGCTGCAGAAAACTCAGGGCTTCTTCTGAAGAATTCTTGCCTTGCACATACTGCAGCAGTTGTACGTTTATCTTTACTCTAAAAAAGAGAAAGTGGTGGTTCACAGAAAATCAACCCCTACAGTGTCTAAAGGAAGGGAGAGAAGAGGAGGGAACAAGTAACACTCTCCTAGGTAACATCGAAGCGCTACTCCGGCTGCAGAAGAATGAAGCAGAGCATGACTCAGATAATAACCGTAACTCACATTGCAGAAGTTAGTTTGTTCAGCTATGATCTTTTGCACTTAAAGGTACTAAAAAACATGTCCTCTAGTGCACTTTGCTAGAGCACTTTTTCAATAGGATTTCGACAGAGTTAGTTTGATATCTCAAAGGATACAACATACAGACCTCTGTCCTTCCTACGGTCTTTTATTTTTTTATGTACCCTGAAAGCACAGATCCAGAAGAGACTGGCCTGAATTCAAGTCATCTCAAGTATTTACTCGTTCCCCATTTCAAACAGCTTTGATTTAGAGGTTTTACTTGAACCACTCAGAGCAACACAAAGCTGAGGAAACCAGACTCACCAATCTTTGTACCTGTGTTATATGTACTCCTTTTATTCTTGGAGGTTCCAGATTGAAACAGTCTTCCCCAAAACTTGCTCTTTACCTTCCAAGAGTTCAACTCAGGTCTACTACCAAACAGAAACCACGGGGGCTGCACACACAGGAAGTCTGGGCTAGGGGTTGCTGTCTCACTTTGTTCATTGTTTTTATTTCTGCTGAGCCCTCCTGCTGCTATAGCTGCAAGTCCAACAAGCAGACATCCTTCCGACGAAGGGCTCCTATACTCCTAGTGCTCTAACATGATACTGATATCTCCAGTGCAAGAATCAGTGACTCAAACTGGTACTTGGTATCCAGGTGCCAGGGTTTCACTCCCCAACCAGAAGTTCATGCAGATCCACAGATCTTCAGCAGCTCATTCAGCCTGGAATCTCTGCTGTACCACCCTATATTTGACATTGAAATTCCCATATTCAAATTCCACACATTCATTTCCAGAGTGCTTTGCCAGGTAAACTGAAATAAAGAGTTGTAACTATCCAGTTTAACAGGAAGAAGCCTGAAAGGAAAAAATAGTTTCAGGGAGACATTTCTTCAAGGGTCTATAGCTGTCAACACCACAGAGCTCAGCCAGCACAAAGCAGCTCATCACACTGCATGGTGATTGACAGCAAGATATGAACATCACCCATGCTCCAGGAGACTGACTTCAGATTCGGCAACACTCACTGGCCCATTTCTGGCCAAGATCACCATCAGAAAGTAGCTTTTATGTTTTGTTCCTGTCTGTACGTTAAACTCATTCCCTTGTACAAAAAAATCAAAATTTAAAAGTTACTTTTTACATTGCTACAGAGACAGCAGTGCAGCACCAGAGGTGACAAGAAGGTTCTTGTAAAGTTGTACAGTGGCCTGACTTAGGTGCCACTGAAATCCACAAATCCCAATCAGTCCCTCAAGAAAGTGGGGTGCAGGTGAGGAGGACCACCAACACCAAAACAAAAATAAGCAGTAAATAGACTGGCAATGTTTGGAGTAAATACATCTGCTTACAACAGAACTCTACAGATCGAAACTTCTGTTGAAGCGATGCTCTCCATCCTTCATAGGATTTCCCTACATAAAGGGAATGTTCCCTTTGCAAAGGGAACAGGTGCATGTTCTCACATACAGCCACTCACTCTTTCCAGGAGATCATGTGCCTGGTGAACCCCCTTCGTCCAGCTAGTCACAGGTAGTGCAGCTCATCAGGCGGGTTCGTTACGCAGCAGCATCAAGAGGCTGCCCAGCATTACACTGGCCACACAAACTGAGACGATCAGGAGCACGGAGTAGCCCAGCACACTGCAGCGGTCCACGGGCGTCCCAATGCTGACTCCCAGCACATTTTGCTTACCATCTGGGTTCTTGGGAACGTTGAGACACCTTCATTTCTCTTATTGAGGAGTGTGCTTCGAGCTGAAAAAAAAACAACATAACATGAATTGCAAAGACTATTTTTCCAATAAATTCAATCTGTTGCACTTGACTCCTGCTGTGGTTCCCCTTCCCCCTGAGAAGGCAAGGTCTGGCCAGCTGCACAAAGTCCAGGCAGCCCAGGGAACACAATGGGATCTTTTTCTTGCCAGAACGAGCCTTCCAGTTCACCCTTCCAACCATGGCATGGAGGACACCCCCAGTGTGTCTGCAGGGGAGAGGAGTCTGTTGGCATAGCAACAGTACACCCTAACTCTCAGCTAATGAACAGGGATAAAATGTTTTGTTCTCATTAGGAAAAATACAGACACATTCCTGATTGGTGAGTAATGTCTCTGCCTCTGGGAGATTAGCTCAGAGCTGTGCAGCCTGAAACAGCCTCAATTCAGCCCACTGCAGTGCTTCCCTTGAACAGCCACTCTCCAAGGACCCCACATCTCTCAAGGGCAAGCCTACAGAGCCTTGTGCAGCGCTTTGCCTTCGGGCCTGAGACAGCTCAAGGCAAGAATAATGAGAAGAGGCTTGACAGGAGCAAACCAGCACAGGCACAATGGGAACACACCCCCTGTCCCTGCAGGAGCACGGCGGAAAAGCCAGCTCTGGCTGGGGCAGTCGCTGCACCTGGGTCCCAAGCTACCGCCACAGTCAGAGAGGGTTTCTCTTTGTGCATCCACTGCAGGACTGCTCCACGCACAGAACTCAGCTCAGTCTGTGACTCCAGTTCCTCTTGGGCCGCAATTCCCATTCCTGGGCGAGCAAATCGACAGAGTAAAGAGCAGCAGTATACTTGAAAGCAGAGCTCAGCAACGGTTAAATGTTCAAGTGCAGAAAACTGAACAAAGGCTGCTGTCGACCAGTCATCATTAGGATTTTGGCATCTAACAATCAGCAAGATCCAGTAAGAGGAACCACTTTGGTGTTTGCAAAATATTCGCACAGATGCTGCTGTTCCATCGCTCATGTCGGTATCTAGGTGCTGACCCAGGCTGCTCTCATGGCCTTGGAAGAAATAAAGCCTCTGCCCCATGCTGCTTCTGAAACTCCCCTCCAGATCCTCCTGTCACAAGCGGCCAGCACAGCAAGCAGGAGGATCACAGTACTTCACCCTTTCAAAGAGGATCTGGGGCAGAAATAAGGCCAGACATCTCACACACAAACAAAATTCCAGTCCCTAACCACACATTCGCCGTGCTTTTTGGCATACTCTGGTCTGCACAGCGCAAACACAGCCCAGCAGAATTAAACTGTGGAATTGCACTCCAAGCTTACGGTTCATCTCTCCTTTATGCTCCTCCTGGGTCCCATTCACTCACATCAGTTTGCCTTGCCTTGGGTTCAGAAGCTGTTGAGAGCATGGGTTGCACAGCTTAGTCCTCAGAAAGGACTTCATAGAATATTTCTGCGGGCTGAACAGGTACCTTAACTCCCTTCTCCCTCTGCTGGGAAACATGCTGGCAGGATTAGTACCCCACACAGAGACACAATCGGCTCCAAAACAAGTTGGGATGTGGCTGAGCCCTCTCACTCTTCCAGCCCTCTGCACTGCTGATGGGAAGTGGTGAGATTTGGGCACCCAGCACCTGCTAACTCCCTTCACTGGCCCCTCAGACTTTCACCTACCCTTCCTCCTTTTCTTGCTCCTCAGGGCATCAACTCAGCAGCTCAAAATGGTGCAGAAGGAGAAGGTGGAGTCAGCATCAGGAGGGAAGCATTCTGCTATCTTACACCTTTGATAAACTTGCATGTCCAATAGGAAACGATGCTCCTCCAAGCGCAGCTGCCCTTGCTCAGCCACAAAACCTGTATGCTAACCTGTGCTGTGATCTGCTCACGGAACTCCTGGGCCTTAATTTCTGCTTTACATCCTTTCAGATGAGAAATAATTTATTCCAGTCCCCTAGGCAGAAATTTGATTGCCTGCAAAGCCATCTCAGTCTGCCTAGAGGAGAGTCTTACCCAGTGGCCAGCCAAGTGGCGACAGACTCCGGTCTTGGCCAGCAGCCCCTGTCCAGCCTGCAGTGAAGCTCAATCCCTCCCAGACCAACACAAGGCCAGAGGGGCCCGGGTGCTGTTTTCTATCCTTTGGGCATTTTACTTGTTCCAGGCACAATCCCTCCCCCAGCCCTGGCCAGAAAGGAAAAGCCGTGGGAATGGAGCTCAACACCCCGAGGTAGGCTCACCCCCAGCCGGCGAGGAGCTCTTAACTCCCTCCGCGCCGGCGGGCAGCACTCCGCAGAGACCGATGCCGCGGGGACATCTTGCTGGCGGGCCCTCCAGCAAAGGGTGACTGCTCCAGGACAAGCCATATCCAGCTCCCCAGGCTTCACGGCTTTGACAGGCACTGCACAGGGGCCAGCTGGCCTGCCCCAGGGCCCTCAGTGCTGTGCCACGAGCAGGACAGCCAAGGGCAGACCTGCCACTCACCCACTACAATCTCTCATGCTTTCCCAGGATGCCCGTCATGTTTCCATCCTCCACCAGCACACAGACAGCAACCCATGACAGGAGAGCACTTTTTCCATCTTTCCATGCTCCTAGCAAGTCCCATAGGCTGTCTGCTTAAGAGAAAGAAATCTTCATCACTGCATCAAAGCACGTTTTCCTCCTTTTGCTCTGCATGCTGCCGTACAAAAGCCGTGCTGCCGCACAAAGCGGCCCTCGCTCCACGCAGAGCCTGTGGTCAGCAATCAGCCGGCATGTCAGGAGTTAAGTTAGCATTTCCATTCTCCTGACCTGCACCAACGCTGGCTGAATATCGAGCTATTCTTTGCAGCTTGATAAAGCATGAGAAAGCTGAAGGCCTCACACACTCCTCTTTTCACAGCTTGGCCCGCTGCCCACAAGCTGTCACTCCCTGGCACCCAGGGCAAAGAGAGAGAAGGAGGCCAAACTGCAGCCAGCTGCAATGAATCACTCACTCCCCCTGGTCCCCTCCTCCCCAGGGAGCCTGGATCTCTCTTTCCGGCAAGGGGATAATGTCTGCCTGGCTACGCTGGCTTCTTTCACAGAAAACGCCATCCTTTACAGGAGGCAGGAACGCTCCTATTGCAAAAGCTGCTGCCACAGAAAAGCGCAAAGCAGCTCCCAGAGAGACCTAAGAATGAGGATTTCTGCTCAGCAGCTGGATGGGAACGCTCTCCCACAAGCGTTCAGCACAAACACCACTTAAAAATCCGATGCTGGCCATTTGTCTAAATTGCATGAAATTAGGGAGGAAAAACTCAGGCACAGAACCTGATTTGAAGGAGACAGCTTATCCCTTCATGACCCACTCATGCAATATTTATTTCGGGGACTGACTCCTATCACACTCCCTTCCTAGTTCCCCTTCTCCCACTTGCTACAACATCCAGCCCAATCACCGTGTCTCATCCAAGCACTTCCAATCACCACCACCATCCCATCATGTTTATTTTGGTGGGTTCCAACACATAAACCGCTTCCCCACATTAGAGTTCATTCTTCACTTTTAACACAAAGCAGCAGAGGGAAATGCATCCAAACCTCAGGGTCAGTGTAGTCTCAGACAAAAAAATGCAGCTAAGGCAGCACAGGAACACCAAGGTCATTGCGTGCCTTGTGCTATGGCCCAAGTTTGGGGAGCAAAGCCTTTGCAAACTGTTTGCTTTCTGAGGAAGACTCATTGATAAAACACATACAAACTCAGCCCCCTCACTGTCAGCCTAAGCATGACCGAACCAGTGGCACACAGGCCCACACGGGACACTTCCATCCGCTCAGTTCTGTCTCCTGCAGAGAAGCTGTTCAATGCACAGTGGGCAGCTCCTGATCCAACTGTCCCATCTCTCCCAGTACAGAGAAAGAAGCTGCAAACTCCAGTTTCACCAAGAGAAAGTTTAACCCCAAGCCCAGCAAAGTCGTTCTGCCTCCAAGGAGAGACAAGAGGTTGCCTTCCAACAGCACCCATTTTCTCCCACTAGCAAATCTGTAACTTTCCCGACCCCAGTGTCTCACACCGCTAACAGCCACACAATACTGTCTACACCCCTCTCCTCCATAAGTCAGCCATCTAGGCTCCAAGTTCAGCACACCTGTCTGCTGGCAGCATACTTCAAATTTAGGTAGTGCCAGGGCAGAATTATAGTAATTTTCCTTATCTCTTCCTGCACTCGTGGGGTGATGAAGGAAGAGTTGCACCATTCCCACCTGTCAGCCAACATGTACTCAAACAGTGAGAAACTTGTCAACTTTGTTTGGGTCACCCAAGCACCTACAGAGAGTTTATTTTATTATTGTTGTTGTTTGGGTTTTCAGAGGTTTTGTTTTTACAAAACCTGGAATAGCAGAAGCCAAAATGTAAATCATGAAAAGAAGCCCTCACTTGCTTTTTATTTTTTTAAAGGTACTTTCAACACAAACTAAACTGAGCCTTAAAAATGCTGTTTCAGGCACACAGGCTGTCAAGAACCACAAGTAACCACATTCAATGCCATTTTGTCAGGTGCTCTGTCAAGTGAGACACTACATATGGATTTACCCCTCACTATACATTTATTGCACTTTGTAGGGTTTCTCTTGCGCTCCTATACATCTACAGCAGTCACTGGCTGATCCACAATACCTGCAGCTACAAAACCAGTATATTGAAAAGACTATTACACCAAGCATCCATAAGTTAGCAAGCTCTGGAACTTTGCAAATCAAACAGAAAACATTCCCTGACTGTACAGACACAGAGAGTTTCGCTGTGGGAATGGTAGCTTGTTCAGCATCACCCTCCTCTGCCAGGAGAATCTCTAAATGCAAAGCTTAATAGAAACAGTTAATATCCTGAGTGTGGCTCTGAGCCATCTGAGTTCTGTGTGTAATATAATCGGGTTCATAATGCTCAGAATAGCACTCTGGAGTCTTAGCACAGACTAAGACCTCACTGTATTAAGTGTTGTGTAGATAGCTGTAGAGGTGCCGCTTTCTCTTCTGTAAAATTACTGAGCACCATGTACAGGAACAAACCGTAACCCATATTTTACAGAAGTTAGGACACAGGAGAGCAATGTATACTTTTCAAATGTCTTTTTTTGGCAGCTAAATCAAGTTAGTATTTTCACAGACATGCTGGGGGCAGGGAGGAAGGGGAACACTGAGGTTACTCTCTCTCCACAGCAGACAAGCAAAAGCCCAGTTCAGCCAAAGCTCACTGAGGCTCTTTATGTTCCCACTCAGTGACAGAGGTCACTTGTCAAAGACTGAACCAGATCTGGTACTGGGCTGCCTGTTAAGCACGCTGGCAAAAAGATCTGAGCTGTAGCCTTCTCTACAGTTGTTTGCGTTTCTTTGGGAACACCAAAGGCCTGGAGTCCGTCCCAGTGCTGCTTGCACCACCTTTGCTAAAAACATGCTTTTAGCTCCAAAGTAAAACTTGCCTTATATTCCTCATGCACTGAAGAAAGGAAGCCCATACACATGATCTACAAAGAAGGTAATTGCTTGTGTTTGCCAAAACACTCCATTTACACAAATTCTCATCCTTTCGGCTCAGATGGCAGGATATTTTCCTGCCGTAAATACATGTTAGATCCAGGCTTGAGCTGATCACCCTGTGATCCTCTTCAGTTTCCTGTTGCGCTGCAGGTGCTGCTGCCTGCTCATGCTTCCCAAACACCCAGAAATCACAGCTCTTCAATTCATTGATTTTTAAGAGGCACCAGGTCATGCTGTCTGGCCTTCAGTTGATCACAGTTCATGAGCTTTCTGCACATTTCTGGCTTAGGAACTGTATGTGTTTGAAGTGAATGAAGACTAGATGCCTTCTGGCAAGACGCCTGAGGCAAAGGCCTCAGGAGAGAAATCCACCATTTCCCAGTCTGACACAGATGGACAGGCATCCCCTTGCTTCAACTTTCATTCCCTGTCTGTGAATAGGGCCAAAGGAGCTGGCTACTATGAGGGGGAAAGGAAGAGCTGTAGGATCCAACACAGTTGAAAGCAGAGTACTCGAAGAAACTGCTTAGAAGAGGAAAAAAGTGAGCTGAGTAAAGAAGGGAGCCCTTTGCAGAAACAAGGCAAATACCACTACGTAACGATCTCCTAATATAGGTTGCTCCTTCAGATCTGCACTAGCCTGAATGCCCTGATGCAGTGAGAGAAAATGCTGTATGATGGGGAGCAGGAAGGGGCTATGTAAGGAGATAAGCAGAAGGCTCTGTATAAAGGAAGACATTCTCCTCTCAGCTAAAAAAAGCTATGGCTTTCAGCACTGTTTTGCCTTTCCTCTGCTGCGCTGTTTCCCAGCTGAGAGGAATCTCGTCAGCCCATTGCACAGTGTCTGACCAGAGCCCATCCTGCCTGCTGCCCTGCAGCTGGGCTCCCCAGAGGCTGCTCAGAGGGTAAGGGACAGAAGCAGAACGGGGCACTAAAAACGTACCTGATAAGGCTCAGGTGGCAGCATGTTCTCCTGAGCTCAACAGCACTAGTAGGGAGGCAGGAAGAAACTTTCACAAAGCCGTTTCTTAAACCACATTTACAGGGGTACAGTGAAACAGAGTAGGGTCCTGGGTGCAGGGAGACCAAACAGGTTAACAGCCAACAAGCAAGACTGCCACAAGAGATCACAGCCTACAACAGATTTTCACAGGGAAACACCAAATCCAAAACTGTCACCTGCAGGCCAACTGGGAGCTGTCATTGCCCCTGCTCTTTCTATACCATTGCACTGCAACCACAACTACAGTACTATGCTTCCCTCTCAAGTCTGTTACTCTAAAGAAGAGCTCATATTCAAAACTACCTTTTCTTTTTTTGTGTGCCATGAGTAACGAGGATCTGAAAGTCTGGGTTTCAGCAACTAAATTAACCGCTGGGAAAATGTTACCAGATATTTTTACCAGAACAGGTGAGAAGAGCATTAAAACCTATTGAAAAGATAGCATGTACAAAGACAATTTTGTGCAGAGCTGCAAAAATGGAAGTCCCACTGTCGTGGCAGACATTCCTGAGGCTGTCAGTGTGGGAAAAAGGATGAAGCTGGCTGCTGCTTTACCTGGAGTCAGGAGATAAACTGCCAAGATCTACAGAAATTTCAGTGGTCTCATGAAGAAGTTTCTAGGACGAAGATTTTTCATGAGGATATTCTTGGCTGTTCGTTAAATAATGTCTTTGTTTCAGAATACAGCTTAAAAAAAAGTGCCTTGCTGCTGTTGCTTTGCCATTCAAGACATTGTCATTGTCACCTTTCAAATGTGTAAGCATAAGAGACAGCAGCAGCTGAGCTGTGGTAATTAGGAGGGAGAGATGTGCAGGCCTTGTCTCACATCTTTCTGTTAAGATGCAGTTTACACTTTGGCAGGTTTAACAGTCCCCAGTGAAAACAAGCCATCTGCATCTACTCCAGTAGACCATCCTCATTTCTGTACCCTTCAAGTAGTCCTGGAAAAATCAGTGTTGCCTCTCTGCTTTTCATCAGGCCAAAATATAGTCACAAAACCATTAATTCTCCTACAGCAATACAGGAATACTGGCTTTAGACCTGTTTGAAAGACACCTACTTAAAAAAAAAAAAAAATAATTTCCCATTCGATTCAAGCATCTACTGAATTCCAAGTTTCACTGCTCTTTATACTTGCAGCAGGGAAGCTAAGGAGGACGGGACCAACCCCATTCATTTCTATTCACAAGCACCCTTCCCGAGGAAAGCCAATAACTTTCCGAGAGTCTCTGCAGACTTTGCTCCACCGCTTTGCACGCTGAAGAATGGCTCGTTGGTAATCCTCTTTTCACTCAGTGAGCACAGACCCAGACGTTTTCATCCCCGTGAGCTCAGAAATTTCCATTGCCATTTGAGAGACACATTTTCCTGGCAGTTCTCAAAAGATGCATTTGTAAAATAGGAAACAACCTCAAGGAATGCTAAAGCAAAGGAATAAAGCTGTATGTGCACAGGCTTTCTACCTCAGCCAGGAAAGGAAATTCCTTCTCAGCACTGATGCCTAATAAACACAACCTACTCTGCAACTACCAAATAACTGATCAACACAAAGTGACCAGCTGTCCATTCTACCTTGTACAAACACCCAACATTTTCCTAAGTGTTGGTTTCAGATCATCTGGGGCAACAACCACGAAAATCTCAAAAGAAAGAAAAACTCCAGAAACACGTATTTGTGTGTGCATGCCAGACAAGAAAGGTAACGAAGGGGTGCAGGTCAGATAGCTGGGACAAATTACAGAGTGGTGAAGGTATTCTAGTGAAGTCACTACAGGGAAGACACATTCATGACAGTGATTATTAAACTTGTAGTCTATAGACTTTTGCTGTGTGCAAAGGTAATTTAAAAAGTAAATCTGTTGCCATATCTCTATTGAAAAATGTTTAGCAATCTGCAAATCCAAAGTGGTTGAAACTTAGTTCTTTCAAGTGCAAAACATTTGGATGGCACAAAGCCAAGTACCAGAAAAAAAGCCCTAGTCAGTAGCTCAGGAATGCCAGCTCTTAACACAAACTAAAAGCATACAAACTAAAAGCATACAAACCCTCTGGTTGGGCAACTCACAGGATTATTTCTCACTGAAAACTCACTTAAAATTGCACCTATCGTCCACTTCCTCGATTCTATGCCAGGGAAACCTAACTGAAGCCTCACTTTGACACTCTCAAACTAGTCAGCTACACAAGCTATTTTTTTCCTTACCTTGCTTTGGGAAATTCCTGCTTTGTGTCTCTGTAAAGAGAAACAAAGGCTTCGCCCCACATCAGGCACGATCCCTTCCATCACTCCCAGCTCCTTCGCAAAGGCATTCCTCAGGCACACTGTGCCCTAATAAATCAACACAAGTGCTCCAGGTTTCCCCGGCAGCTGGAAGCTGGAATTCTGCAGTGAAGGAAAACGCCTCCCCAGCTAAAGCAAACAGAGACCGGGAGCCCCTGCAGAGCACCCACAGCTACTGTCAAAAGAGGGAGCGAGAGAGAAGGTAGGAATCATAAGGCATCTGGCTGACAAAAGGCAATCCAAGCTAAAGACAAGATGGCCATGAGCCCAGCCCTGACCTAGGCATTCCTCTGTGCAGGCGTGCGCTTGCCAAAACATTTTATCAGAGCAAAACCACAAAACTTCATTTTTAGAGCAACAACCACCTTGCCCCTGACATGGATGGTAGTTCTGCCTTTAAGATCATTTATTTCAGCACTTAGGAGACTCATGTGAAAGATTCTGCAAAAATACAGAACAAAAGTAGTCCAGTCTTACACAGTTTATAGCTTAACTCTAAAATAAACGCAGACAAAGGAAACAGTACTAATCAGTGTGAGCAGCAGTCAGCTCAGCAGAACAAGACCACTGCTGTTTTCAGGGGTAAAGGGAGGTGTTTGAGGCGTTTGTTGTTTTTTTTTCTTTCTAAACTATGTAACAGAAGAGACCCGATGAAAGAGTTTAGAAAAGAATTATTAGGTGGGTTGGCATACATTTATGGGCCGATCACCTCTCACACAGAAAGCAAACCAGAACTTTTCAAAAGCAGCGCAAGGAAACAACAAAGGCTAATGTTACCAGACAAACAGCAGCAAGAGTCCAACTTCCAGCACTAACATTTGCTAGATTGCATACAAAACCTGGATGGGCCACTTCAGTATCTCTTTTTCAGTTGCATTTGGCAAGTAAGAAAAGGGAGTAGCCAAGGCAAGTCTGAAACAGTGACAGAAAAAGAAAAGTAAAGGAGTTAACTGCCTCAAATGGTCTTAAATCAGACTCAAATCCATCAATACATTAAAAATTAATCTCCTTTACTAAAACCAAGGCATCTTCCTCAGGCATACTCTGAGAGCTGGGGTAAACACCCAGATTTCAGCATCTCCCACTCCTGATGGTTATGGTCTCCCAAAGGGAGTTTCCAGGGAGAGTCTTCAGTGCATGGATGGAAGGTAGTGCAGATAAGTGTGAACAAACCTCACTTAGCTCAGACTTGATCTGTACCACAAACTGAAGTCTTTGACTTCCACGGCATCACTTGGAGTCCTCACTTTGAGACCGCTGTGAGGCACATTTTCCTTCACATTCCCCTGAAGAACCACCACATCCCAGCCTATAAGCAAATACTGCCTTTAAAGGATACCCTGGCCCACCTACAGGAGGTTAATCAAGAGGCACACGTGCCAGTCATGTTAAGTGCACAGCAGTGCTGGAGAGCCAGCAGACCTAACAGAAGGCAAGTGCCAGGAGCTCCCTCAGCACAGATC
>VWZK01011734.1:35073-47146 GCA_013396935.1 Baryphthengus martii | reverse complement strand
CCCCCCCCCCCCCCCCCAGCCCCTAATGAACAAACTCACAGATTGCTGGATGAGATGCATCCTGCAGAGCTGTGGGATGCTGGGGAAGACCCCGAGCGGCACAGCAGGGCAGTTTAGAAGCCCTGGGTTGCGAGAAAGGAATCACAGATGAATGTGTTGGGTGAAGGACTTGTACATATGTATATGTGGAGAGAGAGAGACACAAAGAAAGGGGTGGTGGTGGGTGGGGAGAGAGAGCGAGACTTGTCTCCAAGGCCTTGTGCTTATTTTGACCTTTCAGTTAAAGATTCTCCGAAAAGGCGCTGTTCAGCCCCAAGCCTGATTAGATGTCTTGGGAAAAACAGAGTACAAAGCATCACACATGAATGAGCACAGAGCCATAACATGATCTTGATATTCCCACCCATCCATATGGCCAAAAAAAGCGAAGTTTTTCAGTGCAAACATTGTCAGCAGCAATCTAAAACTAACGTGTTAATTAGCAGACTTTGCAATCCAGCACACAACATAGATTGCTGATGTTGGCTATTATATGGTCAACCAGAAGCCAAACAGAACAAGCACCATGTTAGTTAACCCATTCAGAACAAAGTTAATAATTTGCTAATTGCAGGTTTCTGGAGTGAGCAGACCAAGATCTGGTTTTCAATGTTCTTTTCTCAGAGATATCTTAACATCTATTTGGTATGGCAAGCTCTCCATCACTCACAACTCTTCTCTTTATTAACATTCAGTCTCAGATGTTTAGCTTAAATTCAGGAAAGTCCACTGTCTTGCTTTACACAACACCAGACTAAATGAGCTCAGCAATTTCTCTGGCCATATAAAACTGTTAAGTTAGTTTTCAGCTTGTAAACAATCACAAGTTACTCTGAAAGAATTCATAGACTAAACTACAACATCCATCAGATTTATGTCTGGTACAGGATTTTCACATTGAATTCAAGAGAAGATTAATGAAGTAACTGAAATTACTTAAATGCAATTGGGATTTAACACTGTTACTCAGCGTACAGGAGTTTACACAGAGATCAGCATAATGGTGAAAGAAATACTGCAAGAAATACAAAGAAGATTTCATTCTCAGGAGACACATGAAGTACAAACTTGAAGTTAACACTCCCATCATGAACAACATTCTTTACATTCAGGATGTACTAATGCTGCATAAAACACTTAGACATAAACAAAGTTTGGGAGGAAGAAACAACAAAAACCAATAAACCGCGGTTGAGAAACACAAGCATTAGTCTTGGGGTTATTTCTAAAGCACAGAAAACCAGAAATCAATTGCAGCAAGACTAGCCAGAGTCGCATAATTTAAGGTAAGACCACTCTGACTTCCTGCCTAACGCACAAGCACTGTTCCATTTTATCCACTCACACCTCCACAAAACCCATTAAGCGGTTCTGTGAAATGCAGTGGTTTATGGCATCCAGACTAAAGGCCTTTGGAGGTCAGAATGTAAGTTCACTACTCTCCTAGTAGTTTGCTCCAATGGCTTCATCATTCTTTCTGTCAGCAAGGCTAGTTGAATTTCTTATTTGTTTGCCTTCTGCCTTGAGCCATTAATTCCTTCTCTGCTGGATTAAAGAGTAGCTCATTGCAGTCAGTTATGCACGTGCTTAAACCAAGTCACTTCTCAATAGCTTTTTTGGCAATCAACAGATCAGGCCTGTCAGTCTCTCATTACAAGGCACCTTCTTGAGTACTTGAACAACTTAATTTTTTTATTTTTTTTTTTAAAGAGCAATTTGATTGCCACCCCACCCCATTCCCCACCTCTTCCCCTTTCTTCAGGGTCAATGCTTTGGTGAAGCACAGAACAGCTAAAGGATCAGCAGCTCTGGCACACAGAAGTCCATCCTTGCCTGTATCAGATGGATGTTATTTTGCTAGACTCGTTTTACAGCATAACGGAGGAGCTACAGAAATCATAAACTGCAAAGATAGTATCAGTTTTCTAATAGTCAATGATCTGACTCTACTGAGTGTAAGGAGCTTGATAACTTTCTTAGTCACCATTTAATCATTTCTCCAAAAGCTCTAAGGAACACTTCACTACCTGATCCCCATTCTGCCAGAGATTTATGTACTATCTAGGATCTTCAAGCAAGAAAATCCCAATAGACTTGTCATTTCCAGCTATGGCTTTGAATTTGCCCTCAGCATTGCCTGCTTCTCTGCTGAACCAACATTGGCAGTGGCTTTAGATTTATTTCCAGAATGGTGACGAACTACTGAACGGCAATGAGTATAGAGTGATGCTCACCGAAGACATCTATCAGGACATCCCAGTAATCCATGACTTCAGATATATCAGCCCTTTTTTTTCCAAAAATTAATTATGAGGTATGCTGCTGATGTTGGCACAGATCAATTATTCATATCATTGTATGGCTCCAAGTCAAACATCCTAAGAAACATATTATATGAACACATTCACCTGCTGCCATGTGCTCACGTGTTTCTTTCAAGCTGCTCTTTCTTACTATTAACAATCAAACTCTTCAGAGATATATGCTCTCTGAAGTATGCATCAAAACCAGTAACTAGCCATGTCAAATCTCCCCAGAGACTTGAGTTATTCAAGATCACTGCACAAAAAACATTAATCCCTTGTAGATGTTAACTAGGCACTCCACATCACAAGGACTAGTATTTCCTACTACTCCTGTTCTAGCAGGAAGCCCATTGAACTTCCACCTCCAACCAGCATTTCCATTTAGTGACTGTTCTCATTTTGTGTTCTATATCAAAGGCACATCTAAGTTCACAAAAGGACAAGACACAGAGCTTATGCTCTGCGTTTTTGGTTTGGTTTTGTTTGTTTTTTTCCTAGGTTGATGGTTGGACTTGGTGATCTTACACGTCTTTTGCAACCGTGACAATTCTGTGATTCTCTGTGCAGGCAGGAGCATAGGCCAAGGTCTGGGTGCAGGTCAGTGTGACAGCAAGAACAGAAGAATATAATAATAACAGAAGAAAATAATTCCAAGGCAATAGCATAGAATGAGACACACGGCTTTTACCAATCCTTATCCTGGTATTTTCAAAGCAGGAAACTCACTTGCCATTGTGAATGCCCCAGCCTGGCTCCCCAAGAACATTAATATCTGGCTATCTGTGAGGGACACTGTCTTCTTGGATGAGATCCTCAACATAGCTCCAAGCAGCAGGAACATGTAGCCTACAGACAACTGGTGGCCGGAAGGGCTACCCGTTGGTTTAACAGCAGAAAGTCTGCTCATATTTCTGCATGACCGCTCAAGTGAACTGCATGACTGCTTTTGTTGATCTGCTCTCCGCGATCTGTTCTTTCAGTAGAATACCAGGAGGAAACCACGCTGGGACTGGGCAAGGGAAAAAAAAACACCCTGTGGACATAGTGAATGGGACAGAAAATTCCCCTATGAATTCTTTAAGTTTATTTGCAGTGGTGCTCTACATTGACTTTTCTAGTAGCTTTTTGGGACACCTTCACACATCAAAGCCCAAGCCACACCACAGTAGGCACTTTGACTAAATCTACTTTAGAAATTGATTAGATCATTGATTTTTTTTCATAGCTTAAATAGAGACAAAGTGACCTTTCCAACCCACAAAAAACAAAGGGAATTAACACATGTAAACAGAATCTTCATTTTAAAGAAAGTGTTTTGCTCTCTTAGAAAGGAAGTCCTGTAATCTTTTTTTCCTTGCAGCTCTCAAAAGATCAATTCTCCTTCCTCCACTTGAGATTTCATCTTTCTGTCCAAAACAGGCCAAAGGGATCAGACTTCTCAGACCATATACAAACACAAGACACAGATCTTCCTGTAGGTCACTGAGTGGTAAAAAAAAAAAGTCAAAATCAGCACCAATTTGTAGACTAACAGTTCTATTTCAGTCAAGTGAAGCAGCATCAAAGAGGACAGTTCCCAGTAGAAGTAACAGTTTCCTAAGCACAAAAAGTTTAAGGCTTTCTCTATACAGAAAAGACGTTTTTTGAGATATATTCTTCATTACACAGTGGAATAACAGGGATGTTCCACATGCTTATATTGGTTGAAACCATTTCTCTTTTGAATCACGGCATGCATATGATTTCTATCTGCTTAAAATAAACACATTGCATTTTAGGCAAAATTCCACCGTTAGGCCCTTGTGCCTTCTGGTACTTCCTATGTGGTGCGCTTGCGGATGCAGATTATAATGCCAGAGCTGAACAGCCATGTGTCATTTGTGTTTTGACGATCCAACAGGCTCTGGCAGCCTGCAGAGAACATGAAGCCTGCAATTGTCACTGCAACGCTCGTTAGTATTCCACTGTGCTGGCAGCACTAGGAAAAGGTAAATAGAAGTGTAGCCCAATGGCTTTCAAACATCCAGGAGGCAACAGAGGCAAAGGAAAAGGATGAAACCACAGAACGTCAAGTGCAGGTCATTCTCCTGTAACAGCTTTGCTCAGTGCAGCAGCATCCTGGGACTGCTGCTAACCACCTGCACCAGACACAGACACAAACATTCCATCAGCAGCAGAACATCAAACTGCAAAACTACTTAACCAGAAATGTTCAAGTTTCTTGGGGCTGCATGAGCAGAAGGCCAGCATACAAGTTCCTCTGAGCAGGACGTTCATCACTGTCATCATCTAGAAGGTAAACACTATTTAGATGTTATTTGTCTGTAGTTAATGAGTTTGATATTCAGATGCACTGTAAGAGCTGTTGCTGTAGCAAGTCTGTGATGGTGGGATGCTGTAGATGTATCCGAATGGCTGGCTCCACAATACAGTCATCGGCTTGGCTACTCTTTTTTCTCTTTCCAGACTTTATTCAGACTTCGACAGAGACAACTCTCCGCAGTGTTGTGAAGCCTAGTTATGCATTATGCAACAGTGGCCAGTATCGATAGAGGAATATTGGTATCACTAAGGAAAGCTTCATGATGCCACCACCGCCTATACACAGATGTCAATACCGCAATGAAACAGAACAATTATTTGCAACACCATTGATGGCAAGCAAGCCTTCTGGGTTTTTTTGGACAGAAATTCCATTACAGGGTTCAAGTACCCAGGACACAGAACTGCTACTACAGGAATAATTCAAAACTACAATGAGCAAGAAAGAGTGATTGTCAGAACTCCCTCAGAAGCCCTTAGATTTGTGGCACTCTGCTGAGCTTCTTTCTGAGGCTACTGACACAAGCTTTCACTTCTCCTGCAGATCAGTTCAGTGTTGAGAAGGAAGGGGCCACGGTGACTTGGGCACTGTGAGGACAGAGACTTGACTGTCCAAAGTCCAGAAAAAGCAAAACGGGCTAAATGGCTCTTTCATCTGTTCCTGTGCAGCTGCTCATATGGCCACGCTGCCAGCACACACAGCCCCTACGTCCCATTTCTGCTTCTGTGGGGAGTGACCCTGCAGGTAGCTGCCCTTTTGACAGCGCAGAGAACGAGAACAGCATTTGCAGGGCAGCTGCTCTACTTCAGCACGTCTGTCTTTAGCTTTACAGCAGCTCAGCAGTGCTGGGCACAGAGCACAACCAGACACCCCAGCACTGGGACTCCAACTGCCTGTTACTGTGGCCAAGGAGCTGGGTGTCCCGAGTCACTTGGGGATGCCAGTGCTGCCGGGACTGCTCTGCCGCCTCGCCAATTCAAATGTTGCCTACGCTGCCAAGGCGACAAGCTGGCAGCAGCCACCCAGGGCCATTTCTGTAATAGCACAGGCTCCTCTGTAGGCTGCCGCACACCTGAAGAACATTTTCTGGTTACAAATCCCCAAAAGAGAGGAAAAATCTACATCAAGGAAACAAAGAAACAGTAAGAGAGTCAATGGTACCTGTTACAGTGATAGTAGTCCAGCAGAAGAATAGTCATGCAAGGGAGGCACACCTCTTCATCATAGCCACGAGAAAGCGGCACTGACATGCAAGCCAAACAGCAAAAAACCCTTGTGATCCTTACCTTAAATCTCTCTCAACAGTTGCAGGCTTACACAAAATGCAATCCAAAATATGTTTCGGCTGAGCTAAGGATCAGAAAGTAAATTCACAAGTGCTTTAGTCTCCCTAGGTCCTTCAACATTTCTGCAGTCTTGTTTCAGCAACTCCTCTCAAAATGCCAAGCTAGCTCAAAAGAGTTGGCAAATAAAAAGTCCCCAGTTGCCACTACTGTTTCCCACAGTGGTACACGTAGCTCCCATGCAATTAATTCAGCTGCACACTCGTTTTGCCATTCTCTTGGGCAGAGTCATTCAGTAATGGACTGCAATCCGTATGCAAGAAGTCAAGTAATACACAAACAGACATCAAAATATTGATGGCAGTGGGATTCACAAGTTCAGGAACCGCTTTTGCACTATGACTCTCCAGCACATGCATTTTTTGGCTACACAAAAGGTAGGAGACAGCACAGAACAGGTGAGAAGAACTCACCATTCTGGTGTGTGGAAGACAGCAGATGGATGATCCCAAAGAGTTGCCAAAATACTCTCATATATGGTAATTTACTATTAGGCAATTAACAGAATTGCTCTCTCCAGCATTTTAAGGTTAGCCTGATGTAAAAAATCTTGGGATCAAAGCTGAAAATGCTAAACAGAATGTTGCTTCAGCAACATTAATTTCAAGAAGTCCAAAATCCTACACACCAACTTCAGCGATAACACTATTTCTGACAAAGTCTGGTTTGGCAGGTACAGCAGCATCTCTGAAACCCTTGCCCCTGTGCTTTAAATTCCTGTTGGACGAGGGACTTCCAGCTGAGCACAGAGCACTTGCAGGGCACTGTCAGGACCATAGTTGCAAGCATGTGCTTAGCCAGCTGTTCACTGAAGTTGCCACTTCAAGGAAATTAGAGAGCCCAGAAACTTGCTACAGTCTCACACAGGAGGATGCAACAGCCACTGATAAGCAACAGGGATTTCAAGAGCGCACATTCTCCAGGAGTCACGACCAGAGAGGGGAAACAGGCTGTGCTCCAGTTCTTACACTAACCCCCCCTACAACGAATATGGAGGTGAACTAACCAAAACGTGAAATGGTGCAGTATAGGAGAGGTAAAGGAACAGAGAATGAAACAAAAATAATTTTGAAATAGGAATACATGGGCAGAAACCTTAAGCTGAAAACACTACTTCTATGTAGTAATTTTCAGAATTATTATAATAGGGTAAGATGTCAAATACACTCATTCTATTTATAGCATGACATGCAATTTAGTCAGAAAGCTATATTCAAACATTTGCCTATGCTGATGAAACTAATCAGCTTCCCTCACCTGCACAGTCCCAGGCACAAGTACTCTCGTGCCACAGCAGAGCTGCAGGGAAGGGTAGGATGCAAGAAGGATCACGTTCTGCTCCTGGTAACTCCAGCAGCAGTACAAATCCCATCATCGCAACTCAGCCGACAGGCAACACCACATTACACTGAGATAAGCTGACACACATTTTTTTTCTCTGAAACTCAGAAGCTCCAAAGGCAGCACGGCCTTTAAATTTAGAATTAAGGAAAAGTGCAAAAGAGAATGAGAATGGTGGTGACTTAATTTCCTGCACTTGCAGATACAAAGCTTGCTAGCAACAGCAAAATCTATTTAGTTAATACCTTACAGCTTGTATCCTGATGGCTCACCACAGACTGTAGGTATTTGGAGCAAGCAGTCACATAAATCCTAACTCCAGCCTCCAGCATAGAACCATCACCAGGACCAAAGATCAATCCACCTACAGCCTCTGTGACATAGGGACAAAAGACTTTCCCCATGAGATAGAACAGGAATAGATACAACTAGCAAGATAAAATTACAACGTTAAGATACTTCAAGAAGGGAAACCAATTATCATTCCCTAAAAGGGAGTTGCTATGATGTTGCAGGAATTTTGAGAGCAGCAGCACTGGTGCAAAGCAGAGGCTGCGGAAACTCAACCCACCAGTTCCACGCTGTTCCGTAGTTAAACTTCAAAGCCAAACCAATGTGAAATCTCACACATTTGCCAGGCACAGGAGAACTG
The DNA here is from genome assembly GCA_013396935.1 of Baryphthengus martii. Classification (NCBI taxonomy): domain Eukaryota; kingdom Metazoa; phylum Chordata; class Aves; order Coraciiformes; family Momotidae; genus Baryphthengus; species Baryphthengus martii. The sequence continues at coordinate 39,142 of VWZK01011734.1, read as the reverse complement.
TTCCTCACAGTACTTGCAGTGTTTATACTGCAAGTAAATAACTGAAGTTCACATGTGATTAAAGTCTGTCATCTGGGAATTTCCTCAGGATCTGTATCTCTTGAAGCTTCACCTCACATTTTGATCAACATCTGAAGTCTTCCTATCAGATCATACTCACAAAGTTCTTTTCTACTCCATTTCCACACCCCACCCCACCCACCCCCCTCCCTTTTTTCTTTCTTAAGGGTGGCAGGGAGGATTTGAAAGTGAAATTCTAACATTAAATTCAGGATATTAGAAATCATTTAAAAATTGATTCAATAGAAAAATAAAAATCAAACCCACCTAAACTGACACCGTTTGTTCCTTCTTTTTTCTCCCCCCACAAGCATTAGGATGCAGTGCCTACTTCTAGTTAAAAAGAAGACATAAATTGCTTCCTGCAACCTCAAAATAGCTCAGATGTCTTAGTTACTACTTGGCTGAAAAAAATTATTAGCAGTGAAAACAAGTCCTCCGCGTTTATTACTTAAGCAGCTGTGGAGAAAAAGCAGAGCCTTACAGAGATCACACCAAAGCACCGTGGTTCTTCCATTAGGCAAGGCTGCGTGTCGGTACAGGTCGAAACATCCTGCTTCATGTTTTCGCACCTTTGCGGCTTAGCAAGTCTGAGCTCCAGTGACTACAACCCAGGCCAGTTTATGAAGCAGGGGCACATCTCAGTTATCGCTACGGCAAACCACAGGACGAAGGCTGATCCTGTATGGTTCTAGAGGGCTACACAGTTAGTAAAGATCCCTCTGAGCCCTTTTTAAAGAGTCCCTGGACTCGGTGTGCTGCGGGGGAAGGTCCTTTTGCTCTCACCACAGTGTTGGAGTGAATCTTGTGCAACACATGAGATTACTGTCTCCCAATAGAATTAAGCATCTACTCTGCCTCGTGGAACAACGGTATCATGTCATGAGACTGTGCACATGCTCCTAATGTCTCAGATGCTTGTCCCTGAAAAATATCTGCAAGAATTTTCTAAGAATTGTCTTCCGGCACCGAGACCAAACCAGACAATGCTCAAATAACAATCAATATGAATCTTCTCTAAAGACATCATCACAGCCATCAGGTCATCAAAGACGCCTCCAATAACAGGACGAGGAAACCGATACTGGCACAATGAAAGCCCAGCTGGCGCATTCCCATAAAGGCAAAAGCAGCCCTCCTGTGGCTTTGATGAACAGCAGAAGATGAATCCTTTCAGATACAGTAATCCCACAATCAGATGCTCAGAAGAACCGCAAATAAACGCAAATCAGATCCAGGGCTTTAACAGATTATGGGGAATGCAAAGAAGAGTCAGTAGAATGCACCAGCTTTCCAGCACTCAGAGCACAAAAACATCTCACTGAAGATCCAGGTGAGCAAAAAGGGCACCAGTCCAACCCCTGCTTCCTGAAACCAGCTTGTGTCTAGAGGGCTAATTCTTACAAGAAAGCAGGCAGGCTCATGCCTCCTCTAACTGCTACCACCCTGCACAGCCTGCAAGTTGGGATGAATCAAAGTCCTATCATATTCCTCCAGGATGCCCTTATGCAAGATTGGGAGGGTTCAGCTCAGAACTTAGCTACAACAGCCAATTTGAAGTTTCGGGGGAAAAAGCCCAACAGCTACAAACAAAACAAAAGAAAAAGAACAGATGGAGGGGCTGCCAGAGAGGAGCAGGAACTGAACTCCTGGTGAGCTTGCTCTGTCTGAAAGGCAGCAGGAAGGACTGAGAGAGGAAGATAACAGAAGAGAAATAATGTGAATCTGACTGATTCAGAGGTAGAGCTTTTACCACAAAAAATACCAAGTATTTGTGGGAAGTGGCTGCTTTATCTTCTTCCAAGCCTTCCCTCATGTGCTGTTCTCCCTCCCCAGGTGACATTAAAGCATAAAAAAATTTCTTGTCCTGAAAAAGATACCATGCCTCCGTCTACCAACACTGCTGGCTAAATGAACCACTCTAGAAAGCAAACAGCAACAGTGGAAGACAGCAAGCACGGTTGCTTTTGTTTTTCCATATACAGTACTGGGTAGCACACACCGCACACACAGACAACCTGGGTGGGTGCCTCTTCCTTCAGAGCACACCCAACATACAACTGGCATTGCTTTTTTGGCAAGCGGTCCCTCTCCAGGCACACGGGGCCACCTTCAGCAGCAACAGATACTTTCCAGACTTGTTCAGCCCTTGCAGGCTCTGCTGACACTGCCAGGAAAGCCCGAGTGTGCCAGCAGCAGCAACATTCGCAGAAAAAAACCTGCTTTCCACAAAGACTGGCACTGAAGCGAAGGGAATGGCTCTGTGCACTTCTTACAACCCTCTGTCAGCTATTCCCTCTGCCCTTATATGGGAACATCCCGTGGCCCCGCCGGGAATATGATGCTGTTGGTGAACATGAAAGGTAAGGCAATACCTGAGCCATCAGCATGTGAGGATAGAATTTGTCTTTTCAGAAAGGCAAGCAGAGTCTTGGAGCCCAAACTCTTTACAGCACTTATGTGGGAGAAAGCAGAGATTAGAGTATCAACTGCTGACAGTCTGTGCCCACCTTTCGCAGGAGATTTATGCTGGTAATTTTAATCTTATTAAATATTGTTAATCGTATTACTAACCTAACTCTTTTCACATGTTGGAAGAAATTTAAAGAGAAAATTCCATATATGACCACACTATCTTAAATGCTTTCTGCCCAAATCTCAATTCAGAGCAAGTCCCTGGCTTGCAGATTCCAGCTGCTACACACAGGTGCAGATGAACATGGAAAAAGCCCGCTCAGCACCAGTTTGCTTGCTTTCTTCTCCTGGGATTCTGCTAGACATTCCTGGCCTCTCAAAGTGACCCTATTAAAACCTATGCAATTCTGTGCCCAATTCATAACAATCAAGGGGAAACACCAATTTCCCCATTAGAATGCACAACCACGTCGCATATCACCTCCCTCCTGGATCGGGGCGAGTGCCTCCATCACTGGCTTAGCTCCCAACGTCACGCAGGCTCATCATTAATGTAATGCTCATTGATTTCTGCATTTTATACACAAGGCATAACACAGGACTCCTGCGACCTCCATTCAGAAAGTGAGACCAGAAACGAGCAGACCACATTCAGCACTCTGTCTTACACAGAATAAGGCACTTGTTTAGTAAAATACCAACCCTGCTGTTTTACAACACTCTGGATTGTAGCTCCTTCCTTTGTAACTACAGCAGCAGTCCAGATAATCTCTCAGGAGTACTCCTGTTCCAGACTGCTGCCCTGAGATAAAGCAGCAGTCACAGAAAGTTTAGATTTGAGCAAAGAAATGTCTCAAATTGCATTGATGTAACAGAAAACACACCTGCTTAGGGGGCCCAAACACTTGCTGCAAACTGTTCAAAAGGAATGTGTTCAAGGTGGAAAATGAGATCTCCAGAACAACAGGACTTAACTGCTCAGTTTCAGTACAGACAGTAAAATCAGCGCTGAGGGGAAAAAGGTGAACACATGGCCTTCTGTAAGTTAAAGGTATTGTATTCATCAAAAAGCCACCTTCTAACATTTTTTTTTTCTGGAAAAAGTGGTGAACAGATTGAAGGTGGTAGGCAAGTTAGTGTCCCCTAAGTTAATAATTTAAGTGCTTTTGTGAATTAGGAAAACAGACTTAATTATTAAGCAACTTTGCCTTCTGTAGAAGGTAGTTGTTGCTAACTCTGAGGTTGAAGTTTCAGGAATACGACGACACTGACTTGTAATGCTGCTTTTTTAAATACTGCCTGGCTTCAGCCATTATTTACAGCCGCACCATTCACTACCAGCCCTCTAATCCCTGGCGCAGGGCTACTCCCTGAAGACACTCAAGTCACTTTTTAATCAGCAAAAGGATTGACAAATTATCTTGAGCTCCTTAAATAATACAGCCCCTGAGTAACTTCTGGCTCTTCCTTGCATTAGAAAGTTCTCAGCATCCTTGGAAAAAGGTATCCAAATTCAACCTGAGGGAACAGCTAAGCCGATGCAACCTCAGGCACGGGGCGAGGACCGGGAAGCCCTTCCCTCCCATACGGCCGA
>VWZK01011734.1:15926-34638 GCA_013396935.1 Baryphthengus martii | reverse complement strand
CCAGCCAGCGCCTCCGCCCCGCGCTCGGTCCGGCAGCCGCTGGAGCCGGTGCTGGTCCCGGGCCTGGGTCCCCGGCTCCAAGGGGCGCCAGCTCGAGCGGCTGACGGGCAAGGGGCCTCCGTCTTGAACGAGTCACTCCGGAGCCGTTGCCGGGCAAGACCTGGTGAAGGACCTGGTTGTGGCGATCTGGGTGGTACCACGAAAGTGGTGGCTGCCTGCCGGGCAAAGCGCGCTGCCAGAGGTGTTTGCAGCCCCAGTGCCGAGAGCTGGACTGAAAACCGCGTGTTCTGGAAGAAATCACAGCATTTCTCTTCTCTCCATTTCACAGCAACGTAACTCTGGCATTAGGTTGGAGAAGCCTTTGTGCTTGGCTGTCTTCAGCCAAGAGGCGTGAGTGAGAGTCAACCTGCAGCGACGCAGCATGCACGGTGCACGGCCAGCAAAATCTCACAGCAAAACCAGTTTCTACTTCCTTCGGAATCATCCTGCACAAACACAGCATCGGGTGCCTGAGAAACAGCACAGTTCCCATTTGCAGGGTATGTGGGAACCAGGACATTGGCAAGAGTCAGGAATGTGACAAAAGCATAGTTATCTCTCGTTCCAACCCAGCGAAGAACATACCATTCTCGCTGAAAGGCGGTGGAGACAAAAGCATCATAAAGCAAAGCGCCTGAAGTGATATGTGTAATATAAACTAACTGCTGGTTTTGTGATTTTTATTCCAGCAAAGCTGGAAGCTCCAGTCATGACAAGAGCAGAGGCTGTTGCTCTGGATAAGAGGCAGAGGCATTTCTTGCTCCCGAGAACTGATGGCATAAATCCTCTCTCTGAATTAGGGGTAAGTTCTGTCAGTAACAGCTCTGCAGAGCGACAGAATTAATGCTCCCATTTTTCTCACTCACACTGTAGCTCCTGTGTTCCTCAGATGTGCTGGACTCTGTTAAGTCACTGATCAACAAATGTACAGTTAAGTCTAACAACTGACTAGCTCTCCAAGCAGTGACCGATGATAAACACTGAATACAATCACACAGCCCAGTGGCCATTTGCCTGATAAACCAACTGCCAGATGTTTGGAAATCCCAGGCAAAAGATGAAGTTCTGTTCCTACCATCCAGCCACAAATTCTGCGTGGAAAAAAAAGGACATGTCTGAGGACGTGCAGAACTGATACAGGAGCTGCAGACTGAGGAAGAGGAAACAGGCACTGGCCTGGGTTGTGCCAGCTACAGACTTCATTGTACACCAGGGGTGCCCATCACTTTTCCTTTTGGGAGAGATGAAGCTACAGATCTCCGCGCAAGACACAAAGCTGCTCTGAAAGTCTCAATCAGGCTTCCCTCCCACGTGCATTTCTGACATTTCAGAGGAACATAGTTGGTTTAAGTCCCATGTCCAGAAGTTTCATTAAACATCTACTCTCTTTGTTACAATCCATCAGCCTCTCACACTCCCACCCCCAGCCCCAAAAGCGACAATTTTATGAAGGAAAAAATACATCTGAAAGTTTAGAGATGCCCCAAAAGTGAAAATTTTATGAAGGAAAAAATACATCTGAAAGTTTAGAGATGCTGAGCAATCTCCAGGATCTGGTAGCACAATCACAGTCCCCCAAAGGAAGGAATATTTTGGGATCTTTGCTCCTTGATGCTTCTTTACGCCAAGGAGTCCTTGGAGCCCAGTGCATGCAGAGCCCCTAAGGACTCTCATGAGGAGATTGATGATCCCTTACTTACTCCTCTCCTCACACAGACAAAGCCATCCTACAACCACACCCTGCCCACTGAACCGCTCTTCAGGTTAGAGCTCAACTGAACTGAACATTATCATCTCACTAATCACAGACATTTAAACTGCACTCAAATTGCTTCCACCAAAATCCAGTTTTGGTGACTAAGAACATAAAAAACCCCCTCGGTTTTTCTTTGTTCCAACCCATTCCTGACTCAAAACACTAATCCCCTTTGTGCCTTCCTCCAAAGCCAGTCCCAACCTGCAGACCCTTTCCATCTGGTAAAAAAACATCTGCAAGCTCCACTTAAAAACCAGCTTTCCCTTTTGCCCCATGGCAGAGCTGGCACAGGGTCTGTCTCAGGAGCGGGGCAGAAAGAGCTTCTGCGCAGTTGAAGGATGTTACAGTGCTCCCCTCCTACTGCTCTTACTGTACTTAACAGCCCTGTGGAGTGAAAGGAATATTGTAAAACCACCCTGGGATTACACATTCCCTCTTCAGGGAGGAGTTTTGATTGGTTTGCACAAAAATATTTTGCAGTTCTTAAACACAATCTAGAGAAAAAGATAGTTCACAAACATTACACAGCTGAACACACTGTCACATAAAGAAAAAAACATATTGAGGAACAAATGTAAACAGTTTTTGATTTCCATTTGTTCAGAAGCTTTTTAAAATAACATATTTAAATCCACAAAGGATCCTCCTCTATAAAGGCCCTTGTTCATGTCTGGTTCTAAGCAGGTTAGCTAAGTTCCTTATGGAACCATTATGATAATCACAAGGCTAGCAGCTGCTTATGCTTCTTTTGATTTTCTTCTTATTCTTCTTCTCCTTCAAGCAGGGGATGAGACGGGTTAAGGAAGTCACAAGGAAAATCTAAATACTGTCTATAGCTCCTGGAAATAACCTGCATTTAGAGCAGTATTTCAGGGACAAGCAGAAGGTTGATTACATCTACTCCACTTTAAATCTGACTCTGTTCCTTTCAAATTTTCAGTTTGTCAGAACATTTAGAAACAACATTAAGGCCTTCATTACCCTCAGTTTTGCAAGCAGCAGTCTGTTGATGATTAAGGACCCACTTTTGAACATGCCCCACAGACTGTGTGGCCTAAACAGTGCCCAGCGCCCGAGAATCTGCAGTAGAGTGAAAGACTCTCTGAGCACACACCTATTTATACGGGTTTGGTTTTCTCTCTACCAAACGCAGCAAAACAAGCTTGGGACAATCTCTTTATCTTGGAGCTCTGTGGCCTAAGCATTTACACATGGGGTGTCCGGTGTCACCACAAACAAGTTTTCCAGCGTCACAGGTGAGGGCTCCAGCTACACAGACTGTCACAGTCGCCTCCATGAAGGGCAAGAATTAGGTAAGTATTTGGGGATGTGGATGACATGCACCAGATACAGAGGGGTAGGTGCTCAGCTCACTCAATCAACACAGATGATGTGTTGGGTATTTTTTAGAACGAGTCTTGAGGCATAGGGAAGATCCAGAGAGCATATGATATGCCAGTATTTAAATACAATAATCTTGCTTCAGGCAAACTCACAGAAAGGTCAGTGCAGGGTATACCCATTTAAAGGCTTACAGCAGAAGTGCGCAAGATTGTGTCAAATACAGACTTTAAAAATCTCCTTGCATAGTATCTAAAAAATGGTTGAGAAGTCAATTTACAAATTTGATTCTGAAAATTAATTACCAAAGTGTTATTTTCAGGGTCATGTATTATGACCCCCATCTCTCCTGGTGCCCAACGCTATGTGGCCCATAGTAAACTGAGCTATTATTTTCTCAGCACACCACCATCTCATTCTGCTGTAACTTGCACTATAGGATAACCTGCACTAGGATGACTAGGACATCAAATTGTCCATAGACTCCCCCACTTAATAAAAAAAAAATTTTTTTCAAAAAGCAGTTCTTAGAACAGAAAAGTTTGAAAACTCTTGACTGAATCCATCCTGTCCCAGGACAGGATCTGTCTGTATCTGTAACAAATGTAGTGATATTAACCTAAATTATGCATAAAAACTTCCCAGGATGGAAACTCCAAAGCCTTTCGACAACCAGAAGTACTTGAACGTTCAATTCTCTTTAAAAATAAAAATTGTGGCACAGCTGTTTCTTGCTATATTTAAGCACACACCTTCTTAAGCTTATCCACCAAATGCCAAAACCCAGAAATCACGCTCCTCTGTTTTACGAGGAAGGTCACAAATATAACTTGTTGGCAAAAGTCTGGCAATAAAATACATTTCTAAATATATTATGGACAAACTCAGCATTGTCTCCCTTTTCCTGGCACACAAACCCCACTCCTACTGCAAATCCTGTTTCTGAACTAAACAGGACATCTCTACCGCTCCTGAGCAGCATAAAGATGGAAGTACTTGTTTTCAGAAGGTATTATGTGAATGAAACTGTCTTTTGTAAACAGATAGCGACAAAGAAATCAACAGGAGCACCTGCAACTTCCAACCAGGATCTTAGACTGTTGGAACATTTAAAACTCAAGCATTAATAAATAAATACATATATCCTGACTGTGACACTACATGTAATTGCTTTTGTCCTGCGCTCATAAGCAACATTCGTTGCTCCTTTCATGAGTGAAATGGATGGCAACTTTTCTCTTCAGAATGCACCTACTGTTAGAAGCCTGCAGTGACCTCATTAGCAGTTATTTCCATTGCCACTGGGCTGTTTGCTTTTCACTTACTAGCGGTTTCTCATGGAGCAGCAAGAACTCAAAATAACTTAGCATGGGACAAGCTCAGGCTGCTGCCACCCATTTTGCTATAGTTAATGTCTATCAAAGGGCTTCCTGTTGTTCTTAGTGGGTTCTCTCTTTATATTATCTTCTGTGTCTTGATTGACAGTGGAATTAACTGAAATCTGCACTGGCTTTCCCTGACCTATACACAATGCATAGATCAGTCCCTGGCCTCACTAGACTTGTAGAAACTACTGCAACCACCACCCCTCTGGCCAATGAGCGTTTGGGACAAAGGCCTGGCAGAGCCATCCTGCCCAGAGAGAACTTTGCTCACAGAAAGAGCAAGAATTTAAGTCTCGAAAGGCCTTAGCAAGCAGAACTTCCTTGTTGAGGAAAGCTTCAGCTGAGCGACCTCATTTAAAAAGTGAAACTCAACTATTAAAAACTTTGTTAATAATCCACAGGCATGCAACAGAATACTTTATTTTTTCCCCTTTCGGTTTAACTAAAATAGCCCAAAATAGCACAGGCAATGAACTATTCATTTAGCCACGGCTGAATCAGCAGGAAATACGCACAGAGATGTCACTGAGCATTGTGTAAATCACTGCAAATGCACCTGAACTAACGTGAGCACTCAGATAAATGCCTCTGTACAGCTGTGCTGCTTTTGTTCAAACCCGTGTATTTGCTGCCTGCATTACCATGACAAAGATTTAGCATAAGGTGCTGAACAGATTGTGTGTATAGTCCCTGTTATAGTGTCTTCCTGGCTATTGCCTTCAGCTAGCTCAGGTACGGCTGCTACTGTAGCAGCCACACCTTCTGGCTTTGGGGTACGCAAATGGTGCAGTACCAAACTACAGGCTGAGATCACTGCCACAATGGAGTGATGATTAATCCAGGATTGAGAGAACGTACAAATCTGTCCTCCTAATTATTATATAGACACACTTAATTACAAGGGTTTTTTCCCTAATTGAAATTATTCTGCTGTCACTTCACATATGAGGATTTAGCAAGGACGAGCAGAAACCAGAGAACCACAGCAGTCACCGGTAACAGCGAGTTCTGCAGTTGTACAACGCTGCACACAGAAACTATTCCTGAATATCCCAAACTCCCTACAAAGGATGAGTGCCAGTTATTTTCACCTTGATATGTATCACACCTTCCAGCTCTTGTCAGATTTCAGGCTGTTTGTTTCAAGCAATCATTTATCACACATTTATTTGCTACTGACTTTTGACTATTTGACTTTTTCTTCCTGTATCTCTAGATAACGTTCAAGCTACCTACTCTCAGACCTTCTTTAAATGGCTTAAAAACAATAAATAACCCTTGTTTTTGTATTCTCTTATTTATTGTATACAAGTTTAGCCTTGGATTTCTACTAATTTTTGATGCCACCAAGTACAGCTCAGTGAGCGTTGCCTCAACATTCAAGTTTGCTGCCTAACAAGCAGCATTTAAAAACCATGCTTATATATATAATCCACACTTTTCAGAGATGCCAAGTACCTAAAATTCAGACATTTACGTAAGAACACCTAACTTTATGTAGTTAAATTGAAGGAAAAAAACCCTGAACAAACAAAATCAAAACAAAATTCTCAGTGACTGGTGCTGGCAAATTAAAAATTAAAAATAGAACCAGGGTACTATCCTTTCCCCTTTAATCACACATCTCTGATTTTCATCAAGCTCCAGCAAGAACCTGTGAAAATATTTGGGAAATGAAAAAGTGACATATTATAGATTTAGAAAAATGTATTGATCTGTATGTACTTCTTGATGCAGCTAAGTGTACGGGAACTTTTAGCCCAGTTCTCAAGTGATCAGATCAAACAGTTTCCCTGATAAAAGCTTGCTATTCACTTTACACTCTGACTAATCAATATACAAATCAGCAGTTGTCCTTCCCAAAACCACCTTTTGCGTATTTCACCTCCCTTACAGGTAGTGAATCATCACAGATCTTTCCTAATACTGTTTATTTGGTCATGTTATAATAGCTTTTAATGATACCGAATGAAGTTGGTCCCTCATAGAGCGAATGTCCCCGTCTCAAAGATCCCACAGTTCTAGGAGCTTATAATCAAAACCTCAAGCTCATAATTTTAATAAGGTTACTGGGCAAAAGGAACTAGAAAGAGCTGACAGAATAGATAGAGCTGGACCTTCTACTTTTTTTCCAAAATATTATTTTGAAGTTGTTTCCATAATGCCGTTATCATTAATATATCAGCTTAAAAGTACCTACTGTAGAGTAGCACTTAAGTTTCCACAGAGGACAAAACTGAAAAAAGAATAAAAACCAGAGAACGTTTCAATGAGATAGTAGTAAGGCTAAGAAAGTGATTGCTCCATAAGTGATCAGTAAAACCACAAAATACCTGGGGAAGGCTGCAGAGAAAGTATAATTGGCTTGTATCTGCAGAATAATCACCATTAAACTTAACACGCTTCTGCATGTGAACCCTTTTTCCCTTTCCCTGTCTGTAAGTCTTTAAGGACATGGAGCTATCACTATGAAATAGCTGAAGCTCCACAAACACTTCTGGATACTTCGTGATAAACTGTCCTAGGAAAAAAAGTTACCACAGGTAACTTCAATCTATTTTAAATGCATCATCTGGCTGTAAGGCCACATTTTATCATGACAATTTCAGTCCTCCTTATTTCCATGGCCCCTGCTGTTTGTCATGTTGCAAGCTGCTGCACTGTATCTAAAATCAGAACAAAAGAACAAAAGAAAAACTTCAGGGCAAATATTTCTACCTGACTGGTAAAATGACTCCTGATGAAAACATGGACAAATTGCAAAACTATGAAGAAATGAGGAGCAAAATTCTAAAGGATTACATGTGAAGCACAGACCAAGGATAGATTAAAAGAATCATTTGAACAGAAAATCATAAACACCACTCCAGTGAAAGTTATTGATTGGCATGATATACAAGACTAGACAATAAGAGTGAAGCAGTGAATGAAAACAACAGATGAAACTGGAATTTCCCTTGCTCGAGGAGTTAAAACCCACAACATATGACAAAGACAACACGTTTACAGGGAGCCCACAACAGTAGATGGACTAAATCTTTACAAGTTTTCCATAAACACAGGAGAAAGCATAACGAGAAATGCTAACACAACTTTATTTGGACTTGTACTCTAAGCACTTAGGGTACAAGAGTACTTTATTAATCTAGCAAATTGTGGCAACTAATTAGAGATCAGTTCCCTTTAAGTATAATATAGAGCACTGGCAGGGTAACAGCAAACATAGCACACGTCACTGCGGTGCTGTAAATAGAATTTCTCTTGATTTGCGTTTCCAGTCTCCGCTCGGTATCACACAATTCTAGTATCACATCTCTCACGGCAGAAGCCTGGCCCTTACCCTCCACTGCCGACCTCGGCGTCGCTCTTTCCACAGCTCGAGACTGGACCGCAAGTTTAACGCTCTGCACCTCCGAAATCATCTGCGCTATGCTCTCCTGCAGGCTGCTGAACTGCTCTTGTAAGCTCCCTAGGCAAGAACTGACCTTTTTAGTGTAGTTTAGCTGTTCATTTAAAGGAATTAAAAGAGAATCTATTTTCATGGAGTCATTCTTGTCTTCTCTAGTTAACAAAGCGCCTTCTTTTATTTCCTGTGATGTCCTTGTTTGCAGCACATTTTTCAGGTCCGCTATGATGTCACTGAGATCCTTCTGCTGTAAGTAATGGCTGGAGGCCTGTTCTTTGATGGCTTCTTGCAAATTTATTGGGCCCTTCTGTGCTTCAAGCACCAAGACTTTCAATTCTTGCAGCCTTACTCGATTAACATAGGTGGAACCAAGAACACCTATAATGGCTCCCAGCACAGAACCAATAATAGACCAGTTCTTTGTTTTTTCAGCTCTTGTTCGCTCTTTCTCATGACTTTCCCTTACAGCTGCAGAGAAGAGGGAGAATTTTTCTCTCTCAGATTCTTCTGCATTTAAATATGCAACTCGGTACCTCTTCTCTTCCTGCAAGAAATACAGTGATTTGAAAGACTAGATATAATATGAAGCTGTAAAGTCTGTATTAGAAAACAAACCACAAACCCCACTGTAGATGACAATGGGAATTAAGAACATCCATTAGTTATGTTTCAGAAATTTTCCTTTTAATGTAGGAGTTTCTTCATTAATACTACTTAAGTCAATGAGACATCCTTTTAAGTCAAAACTGAGAAATGGAAAAAGTCATCAGGAATTGCAGCTGAAGATCCTCTACACAAGAATCTGTCACACGCTGACGCCAGAAAAGTGGTACGAGTGGGCAAGGTCCTTCTCTCCTTGTAACATTCACTTTTCCAGCCCTGCTGCTTACTTCCCCAAACAATAACTTTACCCTTCTTTCAGTTCTAAATCTCTTAAGTGGGAACTAAAAATAGGACCGGAAAGGATGTCTTGGATAGGTTCATCTTGTGGCCACAGACGTTTCTTATTCCTCTGCATTCTCTTTCTCACCCTGCTCAGAGACAAATGTCTTCTCTTTCTCCCTGCACCTCCCAGAATTATTCTCATTCTCCCAAGCATGTATTTCTTTGATAGCGCCACCACTTCACAGACTGGAGTTCTACTTTTCTTTGTGGCCATGCAGAGCTCTATTCTTCTTTAAGTCTCATCCACACACATCTGATCCCTTATTTACACAACCAGAGCTCTCTAATTCTTTCCTGATGTTCCACCCACCAATTCAGGAGTTCAGTTTAGGCTCGGTACGGGTACCAACTCCTTGTCAGAGCTTTGCCACAGGTGTACCTGCTTACAGGCTTGCTCCCTGCTGTTCCTGCCGTTTCATCTGGATTTCCTGGATAGACTTTGGCTGCTACCTTGTCTTTATCTCTGATCCTGTCACCAATGCTGCTTGGCTCAACCAGTTGAAGAGCTGTAGGGCTGCGTCCTGTGGTGAGGATACTGCCACAGCCTGTGCTGTGGTCAGTCTCATCATCTTGCTTGCCCTCCCTCACGGAGCAGCCTCGCTCTTGCTGCTCTCTGACAAAAGCTCTACTGAATTGCCTGGGTATCACAGCCACTTAGAAGGCAGCTGAAAGAGTCTGCATGGATTAACAACCAGAAATGAGCTTCTCTCATCACACAGATAGTTAATCCATTGAATCCCAGCTTTTTGTTGACTACTCACACACAGGTCACCACAACAATTAATTTTATAGGCTCAGTATCTTCAGCTTTCTTTTCCAAATGTACTACCCTACTTTAGCATTAACATACACAACTTGCATAGCAGATCAAACCATGAATAATAATAAACTAAAACAAGTATCATAAAAAATTAATTCAGAAGACTGTACTTCAGAACTGAAACGCGTCTACAAAAACAGTCACTAGTGATAGAAGCAAAGCACGCAAATTTTCACCATATTTGCCAGTGTTCAAGTACCAACAAATTACCTGCAGCAACCTGTGTTCCAGAGTAGCCAGTTCTAAATACTGAGTGTCATCCCGAGAGATCCTGTCTAAGCGGTCCCGAATTTCCTTCAGTTTAGTCTGTTGGGCTTCTACGTTTTCACGTGCCTCGCGTACTATCCCTCGAGCTATCATAAACACATTTTCAGCCTGAGAAGAAAGAGTATTTATTTTAGAGACTTATTACCAGACAGATTTAAATAGCTAATTATACAAACTGGGGGCAGGGGACACACACACACACGACCAAAACACAAAACCCCAAACCAAACCACTCTCCGTTTCAATCTAAGAGATAAGCTATATTTACTAACACGCATCGATGAGAACGTATTCATAGTGTCTGCACGGACAGGGCAGAAAACAGAAAGATATGATTCTCCTTGGAAGAACTTTTTTGCTTCACAGCGAGTTTATACTTCTTAAAGCTTAGCTCCTAACTTTCAGATTTCCACATTATCTCCACGTTTACCTCTGTCACTTTTCCTTGAGCCTCTCGAACTTCATTAATTCCCACAAACTCTTCGTATCTGTCCCACCAACTCTTGCACGTTGCAGTCATTTTTTGAAGGGAGTTTTTTCCCATAACTGTCCCAGCTTCTGTCAGCCGATTAAGAAGACCCAAGGCCACTTCTATCGCAGATTTGGCTTCGGGCCTCTTAGGTGCTGATGAGCAGTAAGTCCGCACTATGTGAACATTCATTTTTGGACTCCACTTGACCAAGGCATGGTGATACTGCAGACCACAAGACACCGAGGACACACTTGACTTATATTTCATTGGCCCCATGTCTTGAATTTAATCATTAAATAAGAGTGCTACAAGGATGAAGAAGAAAAAGAAAAGTTATTGAAGTATGGCTGATTAGCACCTCTTAAAACCACACGTGTGTACCAAGACTAATACAATTCAAGAATGGCTAAACCATCACTAGTTTTACACTGTTACTTACTTAGAGAACTTTCCGCAATTTTCAACAAAGGGCAGTTCTGCCACAGAGTCCTGTTTTTCTGCTGTCAGTAAGAAATCCCACCATGCCTCTTGATAACTAATTCACTCACTGAGTGAATAGTGACCATGTGCAAATCCAGTATCAGCAGGAGTAGCTTCAGAGTAATTTAATGCTTGGGCACAGAAGTGAATGTCATACGAAATTTTGCCTTGTGCTTTCACAGTTACTATCATGTCACAGGTACTATCAATTCTGAAAAAAGACAGGAAAGGAAAAAGACAGAGAATGGGAAAAAATCTTGGTAAGAAAGGAAGCGGGGCTTGATCATTCTCTTTATCTTACACCCCACAGATATATGAAGTGCTGAAGAATGCAAAGACAAAAACATAAAGGACAGAGAGAAAACACGTAAGTACTGAACAGAATACAACAAGTACATTCATGAGACTGCCTACACAAGTAAAACATAAGGAAGAGCCACAAGATCTGAAAATATCAGGCAGCGAACACAGAGCTACTGCTGCATTTTAAAATGAGCTCAAAATTCTTGCTCACACTGCAAAAACAATCTGCTAGTTACAGCTTCTCGTCTAATTAATTAAGATCTTCATTTTCTACTGAGTGCACTCCTCTAAAAACTGTAAAAAGGAAAACTTGCAAATAAGATGTTATACAAAGTTTGCATGGGACTATATTAGATTTTGACTAACATAATACAAAACAGTGGATTATTGAGAAAACTTGACTGCTGCTGCACAGTTTAAAAAAATATTTTGAAACAATTTTCAGTGTTAATTTTAGGTAGCTGATGACATCATATACGTACAAATACAGGCATCTCCACAGGAAAGGATTCTTCCTACTGGAAAACATCAGCTTTTAGAGGGTTACTGATTCTGAACGTCATGGGTACATTCCCTTGTAAGTATTTCTAACAAACAGTAATAACACCAGGCAGCACTGTGAAAATGTTACCCATCGTATTATATGCATAATACTGTGGTAGATCAAAACCACGAGAACATGGAAATGTAGTAAGTTCTCTCTCCCTCCAGCATCACTCGTACATCTTACCATTCATTACAAGATGTACTCCACGTTGCAGGCCATGTATCAAAAGCCCAGCTCAACTTCTTTCATGCCAGACTGCAAGATCTCTCTCTTTTAGCTGCACTACTATACGAAGAATTTTACCAAATATTCAAGCTACTGAGACAGAACGGCAAAAAGAGAGAGAAAAATGAGATTACTATTAGAAATTCTTTGTAGACAGTTGCAAACAGACTGCAAAGCAAGTAATCTCAGTTTGAGCTAAACCCTAAAACAGTTATGAAAGCTTCATCTGAGATAACATACTTTGTCCCTCTCTTGCTTCCCCTTGTAAGAAAGTGAGTTTCCTCTGCCTGCAAGTCATTGACACAAATATTCTTTCTGAAGGTTCACAGCCCAGTTGCTACGCACACTGGAGAAAAGACCATCTTTTATGTGTCCTACCTGATTTTGCATCAGTCTCTTTTGTCACTGCCAAAACGTTAAACTAGAATTTCCAACACACCACCCACCACCACCAACATGCTCAGGGCTCCGCTTCTCACGCTTAAGAGGGGAAAAGTCTGTTCTTCCGCACGACCGACCCTTTCCCTTTCCCCGCAGCAGAGCTACACGAGCCTCCGGCCCCCGGCCCCCTACCGCCAGCACGGCGAGGCCGCTACCGCCTCCAGTAGCCAGGCACAGGCCCCAGCAGCAGCACCGGTCTCACCTCAGCCACNGCTCGAGCTCGCGTGTGCGCGCGCTCGGCGGAGGGGCGGCGCGGAACGGAACGGAACGGGCACCATGTCGGGCCGAGAGGGTAAGGCCGGGCCCAGGGCACCCGGCACCGCCCGCTTTTCCCTCTCTTCCTCCCAGGCCTCACTGTCTCCTCTGTCCTTGCAGGCGGCAAGAAGAAGCCGCTGAAGCAGCCGAAGAAGCAGTCGAAGGACCTGGACGAGGTAGGGCAGCGGGCGAGCCCCGGGGGCGGGAGCGGCACTGGGCCTGCGGACCCATTCGGCTCAGCGCCGCTTGGTTCTCGCGTGGGCCACGGCCTCCTCTCCGCGTCCTCAGCTCAGCTTTCCATAGCAATACCCTGTTTACGGAACGTCACGTTTTACCAAGCGTCCTTCTGACGTAAGGGACCTGGAGGTGATGTGCTGCCTTCCGCGGCCCGTTTCCCTTTTTTTTTTTATTTTGCCCGCTGACACCCCACCTGTATTCACGGTAAATGGGTAATGGAGAGGCTGGGATGTCCTCGCCGAAGCAGCAGCCAGTGATGGGAAGTCTAACAACACCGACATACCAGCCGAGGACAGGAGACAAAACCCAGGGGTTATCAAGTGTTTGGGTACTAGTGAATCTGAGATGCTTAAATGTAAGTGCTCAGAGTATGGATGTAAACTGGTATTTCTGGAGTGTGGAGATGGGTGAGGCACCAGCGACAGGAAAAACACAAATACAATGTCTCTTTGAAAAAGGAAAAAAAAAATTAAAAAATATTATAGCTTTCTAAATAAGCTGTATTGTTGCAGAAATGGTAGAACCGGTCAAGTGCTTACAAGGATCCATGTTGTAATAACATAAAAATGAATATCCAGTATGGATTTTAGCACAGCGGTGTCAAACAAAGGGAATTTTGATCTGTAGCAGGGCAGTGCTCTGTGTGTGAGGAAAAAAACCTGTAGATAGGGGATTCTTGATGCTGGCTCATGTCATCTTCTCGAATGGGACCTTGAAAGGTGATGGAAGGTGAGTGCGCAGCCCGCTTGAGTGCTACGCTCCAAAAACACTTACCAACAGTTCAGTGTCTGACTGCATGGACATACTGAGTGGAGTTTTGCAAGATTTCTTATTCGATCAGAGTCTAAATAATACTCGGATTAGTGCCTTGGGTGGCTGGTTCACTGACCAACAGTACAGCTTATTCTCTTTGTAGGAAACAGGAAATTTGGAGGGGCCACAAGCTGTCAGAGGACAAGAGTAGTGGTCGAAGTAATCTTACAAACTGGAGAAGGTTTGAAAAAACAGATTAATTTAATGAAGCATGTATGTGCTATTGCCTGTCTTCGATGGGACTAATCTATTTAGAAAATCCAAGAACTCCAGGCCCACCTGAAAGGATTTGAGATTTAGATCATAGACTGAACATGAACCTGCAAAATCAGGTGTTGCAAAAGAAAATCATCCAAGATATATAAACAAAATCCTGTTTGTCAAACATAATGTAATAATATTTCTTTTCAGCTCAGCACTGCAATACTGCAAGCACATGGGGACAACACATTGCGAGGAAAAAAAAACCCAAACCAGAAAAGTGGATAAATGGGAGATAACTGATTTTCTAAGGAAGACACATTAGTCTACGGGGGAAAAAATAACCCAGTGGAAAACCTGGAGAGAGCAACAGAATGTTGTGTCTTGAGAGGGGTGGTTAGGGGAAGTAATAGGCTTAGATTGCGACAAGGGAAGCTGTAATATAAAGAAGAGGAAAACTTTCCAGTTACAAAAGGTAGTTGACTGCTGAAGAATTTGGTGAATATCAGTTGTCAAGGTCTATTTACCGCAAAATCCTTAGTTACTAAGGAAAGAGACTGTGATCTCTTTCAGCCTCAATGTCTAGGAAGAATATGGATGTAAGGGATGGGGTGTGTCTGAGCTCTCTTGAGTTCTGGAGGCTGTTCTAGCCGGGGTGTGCAACAGTGACTGGCCTGTACAATTTGCCAGCAGTCTCATTAGATTTCTTGGAACGAATACAAATACAAATGTTGTAAACTGGGCAAAAATAGTGACATGTGTGGAAGGATTTTTTTTGAAATGAATGCTTTTTTAGGTAAAAGCAACAGGTTTTTTCTTTCATCCTATATAATCCAAGTTTTGTTGTTAAGACAGTGCTTGTGTGCTAGGCTCCCAATATCACCGGTGGCATATTCATGAATGGTTCTAGCTCAAACATCTGTCATTCAGAGGGCAGAATGAGATTATGGTACTCATTTAATTTCAGAAAGATCAAACATACAAAGTGAAAATTTAGTCATTGCACGCTGCTAGAGAAAAAAACCTGTCATAGTTCTGCAAGACTTTGCATATTCAGTAGCTTTTAGTCGTCTTGCATCAGTTCAGTCAGGGTTTCCTTGCTGTGAGAACATTACATTTGTTTCTGGTTGCTTGTCAGATGTTTTTGAATTCTTTTGTGGGAGGAGATATTAACAAACCCTTGTTCTTTTCTTTAGACAGATCTGGCATTTAAACAAAAGCAGAAGGAGGAGCAAAAGAAACTTGAGGAGATGAAAGCAAAGGCCGCTGGAAAAGGGCCGCTCAGTAAGTGAGATGCCATAATGATAGGAAAAACGGAGGGCTTGCTGGCTTCAAAAATGTAATGGTTTTGCTTTACAAACATAAAAAAGGCACATACCTCTATATGATTTGATATACACCACCAAGTTGATGGCAAGTGCAGGCGGTAAGTAACAAACAGAGGATTTAAAAAAAAATTTTCTGTCACTATGTAAGCTCATCCCTGACTTACTGATGCAGGTTCTGGTTTAGTGGGTGTAACTGTGTGTGGTGTGTGAATCTGCTCTGGTGGGATGGTGCAGAGACATTTCTACTCTTATTTTAGCATCCTTTTCTTTCGATGTACGTTACATGTAGGCTTTGCCACAGTCCTGAAAGTTTAGCAAATTCAGTACTTCTTCTCTTGAGGATAAATTTCTTCAAGAGCAGTAGATTCCTCACAGAAAAAAAAACAAAAGAACCCCCCAAAAAAACCAACTAAAAAAAACTCCTAAGTGACTGGAAGTTAGTCTGGGTTTTGTATAAGTGACTGTGATGTACGCTGTGTCCCAGAAGAAAGTTTGCAGGGTGTGTGTTGCTGGTGCATTGAGCCTAGTCTTTGTCTCAGGCAGTGACAGGAGATAGCTTTAACGTGGCTCCCTGCGCTGCCCTGGTAGATGCTGTCCTTCAGCATTTGCAGGGATGGGATTGGAGCTGTTAAAGGATGCACCCTGCCTGTTCCCTACAGGGAAGGTTTGACCTATGGTCCATTCATGTGACTAATCACTTTTCCATTCTGTGAAAACTGTTAAAACTTTACACTTTGCTTCTCCTTTAGCAAGCTCTCGGTCTTGAAAGGTGTCAAAAGACCTTTCCAGTAATCCCATAGCAATTTAGTTTCCCTAACAACCGTGGCTATGGAATCTTGTCAGATGCAGTTTTGAAAATATGAAGTCCCCTGAATTCACTTTATCCATACACTTAATGATAACCTTAAGTGTATCATTACCTGTTCCAGCAGGTCAGTGAGGAAAGATTTAGCATTTACAGAAGTCTTGTTAATTTTCACAAGGCCGTGTTTATCCATTTGCTTTACTACAGACTCTATTACCTTCTCAGAGATCAAGGTCAGACTTGCTGGTCTGTAGCTCCCAGCTCTTTACAGAACCACTTCTGTATCTGGAAGCTATGCTGTCAGTGCAGGAGTCCTCTGACATAGTGGCTGAAATCATAAGTTTCACATCTTAGCCAGCAGTTCTGCGTTTTCACATTAGAGCTTGTCAGTGCTCTTGGAGGGAACATCGTCCAGTCCCACTGACCTGGGATATTTCTTGTTTCCTTATCTCAAATTGATCTAGCTCCTCTGATCAATTGGTGTACAAAAAAATGTGCTGAGTGTGGGACCCAGGATGTCTTTGGTATTACAGATTGATACAAAACAATTCACTGAGCCCCTCTTCTATGTCCATGCCTTCCTAAACTTGTTCCGCATAAAGCCCTTCAGCTTACAGATTTCTCTGTAGTTCCTTCCTGCCATTATTACTCTGCCTTTTTCTAGACTGAATTTCAGCCATCTGGTCCTTGTCCAGTGCTTGCCAAAGCAGACAGCGGTTGTTACGTTCTTGCGGGAGGGCTGGACTGTTCACAAGAGCCTCAGCAAGGCAGCGCTGTGAGAATTGTACCGCAGTGCAGTCTGTTGACTTGCAGCCTATCTCCTCGTAGTCTCACTTGCCTTTCTTTCATTTCCACTGGTCCTACGTGACACAAGCTGTAAAAACCAGCATTTACAAAAAAAGTTGTACTTCTTGCTGTGTTAATACTTTGTGTTCTTTCACCCTACTTTAGTCTGTTCTGTAGTAGGCACTGCAGAGAACAGATAATTCCAGAAAACTGGAATGATGAATTCTTATCATTCCAGTATCTGCTTCTGTAGAGCTTTAATCCCAGCTGGGGGCTCTGGTTGCTGTAGGGATACCGATGCTTATATTCCCTTAGCCTCGAATTTGATTTGACCAGACTCCTGGTTTATAAGAAATAAACAATGGAGGGTGTCAATGGAGGAACAAAGGGCTTGCTGAAATACTTCTGTTACAGATCTATATAAGGCATATTTGATTCCAGGAGAAACTTGGTTTCTAATGTTAAATAAGTTATTCAGAGTAAAGCATGTGAGAACACAAACCCAGATCAAAAACAATTCACCAGTGCAGATCTGAGTTGTACAGGCAGCCTAGCGCGGATCTGATTTTATGAGGAACTAAATATGTAGCTGAGCTGTAACAGTTGCCTAACGAGTTGTGTTGTTTCTTTTGGCAGCCAGTGGTGGAATAAAGAAG
Organism: Baryphthengus martii; assembly: GCA_013396935.1. Classification (NCBI taxonomy): domain Eukaryota; kingdom Metazoa; phylum Chordata; class Aves; order Coraciiformes; family Momotidae; genus Baryphthengus; species Baryphthengus martii. Next base: position 17,130 of record VWZK01011734.1, on the reverse strand, counting down.
TCTGGCAAAAAGTAGTTTGATCAAACTGCAGAGTCAGAAGCGGTTGAGTTACTCAACGGATCTGCAGAATTCAGAGAGTCATGAAAATTCACTGTCATTTGGGAAACATTGTACATTTTGTTTAGTCAGAATAAATCTTTTTTGTTAAGATGTGACATTTTCTCTTTACCTGTAGGTTTTGTTTCAAAAAATGGCGTTACTGTTTTATACTGGAAATCAAAGTTTTGCTGAAGCCTACCTGTGACCTTATGCAGCCTGAGTGCATCTGCTGGTTTGGTAGTCATTTGTGAGAACAAATTTCAACTTTTGCTCTCTTTCGGTAATTGGAGTCAGGGGCTGGGTATTAAAACCTGCAGAGCTTTTATCTGGAGGCACAGGTTTAGCTGCAGTTGTCCAGTTGTGGCTCTATCAGCAGATGCTTTCATAAGAGCTGGAACTTCTCTCTAGACAACAGGTTGGGTTACGCTTCCATCGCCTGCTAAGTACTTACCTCAGGGTCAACCAATACCCAAACCAATACTCCTTTTCATAATATTACTTAAGAACACGGTGGTGCTGTGCCCCATAGTCCCAGTGGCTGCTGAACACACTTCCCTTTGACCTACAAATAGTCACCTACATCTTGTTTTCCTTGAACTTTTGTGCACTTGATATCACAGCTCCTTTAGGCTCACAGCAATGCCTTTGTTGGGGGAGAGGGGAGGGGACTATAACTTAATTTTTGAAATGAACAACAGTGACAGTACAGTGGGTGTACAAACTTCAAGGAAATAATATGATGTTCCCAAGATCGGAGTTACAGGGGAAAGAATTGATGTAAAGCCCTTCTCACCCGAGTGAGTGGTCATGGTGGGTACAGGCTGCCCCCTCTGTAAGGAAAGGCGGAGAGAGAGAACCCCTTCAGTAAACGACAAGGCACTTGGACTGTGTCCGTGGGGAGTTGTGCGGTAAATCCAGACACGCTGGGCTCAGGAAGGGGCTGCAGATGCTGTCAGCGCACAAGGCGCTGCTCGGAGGGTTTCCTTGTTAAAAAGCGACGTTTCTGGAGGCGGTCCCTCCAGACTGTTATCCAGGCGACGCACCGCTCTTCGTCTCGCAGCACGAGGCCCGTTTCCACGGGTCAGGGCTGGGAGGTGCCCACGGCGAAGCCGGGGCCGGCGCGACCTACCGGCGGACTCTGCCGCCCACGCGCGGTCCCGTTGGG
>VWZK01011734.1:0-15675 GCA_013396935.1 Baryphthengus martii | reverse complement strand
ATGCGCAGCGTGCTGAGAGGCTCCCGCCTCAGGCCGAGGTGCGAGGCCCGGCGGCCACCCCTCGGACCCGCGACCGGGTGCCCTCTCCCCAGGAGTCAGAACATCTCTAGCATGGTAAGAGAGACACTTCACTGCAAGGGCTCAGCTTGTTAAACCCGGGCTGTTCCTTAACATGGAAGAGACAGGCTTAGGCCTCACCACAGAGAGAAACTTTCCAGGCCTTCCCCTCCCGCAAGCTGGGCTCGCGAGAGGCCCTCACTAGCAACTGTGGATAAGGTCTTGGAGATTAGTACTGGAGAAGACATTGGACACATTTTGCCATGGAATTCTTTAAGGGCCACTGTGCTTTTTTTTTTTGGCACAACATCCCACTGGCCCTCATGGTGCAAGGGCTTATGTTGTCTAAATGCCCTTTGTCCAGAAATCTGGTATCCATTTTTGGGCAGGGAATGGGTCTAGAAGCCAGTACAGCACGATGGCCCCTTTCTGGTATAAAACCATGTCTATATATTCTTTAAAGCTTTAGTGTTAATTTGGTGGTTTTGGAGAGAGGGTAGTCATGGATGCTACGAGGATCTCTGGTGTTCCTGCATGCTACAGCCTTAAGGGTGCAGCCACCTTAGGGGTGCAGCTAAGGGAAACTAAGGGAAAAATGCCTTTGTAAACATCAAGGGAGGTCTGATGTTAAACAAAACGAGGAAGAGATTGTTAGGGCAAAAGATGGAACTGCATAGTTGTTACGCACCTGTGGTAGACTGGCTTCTTGCTGTCTCTGATGAAGCTACTCTGTGTTTCTTAACTGAGCACTAATATTTCACAACCTCTATGAATAAATTTAGGTCAAAGCACATTAATAATTGAGCGTGGTGGTGGCTAAACATGATCAGGCACCTCTGTTTGAAATCATGACGAGTTAGTGGCTGGGCTGGCAGCACAACAGAGCAACATCTTCAATGTCCTCTGGATCCCTCTCTTTAAATGAAGCTAAACTAATTTTAAACTTTCCAGAAGATGTATAGGGGTTATTTTTCTTCCTTAGATGCTTCCTAAAAATAGTATTTTCTTCTCTGACTGTGAAAACTGAATTTTATTTGGTTTAACTAGAGAAAGCAAGCAAAACACTTTCTTAATTACAAAGTAAACTTTCAGGTAGAACTGTTAAATTTCAATTGAATTTTTATTAAACTGCAAGTTTCTGTGGCCTGCTTGAGGCTGTTTTTTTCACAGAGGGGGAAATTAATCCAATTATGTGCATGCTGACCAACTCCTGGTACAGTTTTACATTTGTTCTTTACTATGTTTAACCTCTTTAACATGCAAAGTCAGAACCTTGAAGCTTATAGGTGGAGGCTGGACGTAAGTTTAGCCAAAATTTCAACAGACCAAAAAAAAGGGAGGAGGAAAGATCTTGGTTGAAATTTACTACAAGATGGAAGACATTAGGGCCTAGCAGGACTAGATTTTAAGAACTCTAGAGCTACTGCTAGAACTGTTATCAGGACCATGCCTCCTGGACATCAAAGGATTTGGAGAGTTATTTGTATTTAAAACAGTTAATGAGGACAATGTGATTGATACAGTATCTGCCTCTAACATTACACTATTGCAGCCAGGTACTTTTTACCCCTTCTAGCAGCCTTGGCTGATATGCTAAGAGGTCACAGTCAGATCCTGATCCCTACTGCCCTCCAGGGGGGTGAAAAATCAGTCTTTGATAACAGAGAGAGAATTGTCCCCTCTCTAAAGGTACTTCTCTGGAGATCAGATTGAGTCCTGCCAGCCAGCCAGAGCGGGTGAGGGTTGAAATTCGACCATGCTTGAATGCTTTTTGCATTTGGACAGATAGCTTGTGTATCAGAAGAACATTCACAGAAAGATGCGGAACAAAGCTGCCTTAGGTGTGTTGCCCAAGAGCCAGCGACTGCCCCTGGCTCTGTGCTGAATGCTGAAGGCAACACCAGCCACCACCGGTACCTCCTGGCAAACAGCTCAGTTCCCACAGATAAATGCAGCCGTAGATGGAGTGTGACCACAGCTTTGTATGCTCAGAGAAGAGGGAAAACGCAAGCTTGCTTTACTTACACCAGTCATATACTGATGGTGGCAGATCCTTATCAATACAGCTCAAGTGCACACCTACCCTCTCTGCTGATGTTGAAGTAGGTAATGTAGGGCCGGTGGTTTAAAATGAGAAGGAAGAGGGAACAGGAGACAACATCCTCTAGATGTGGCCAGAATACGAGATAAGCACAACCGTGGCAGCCTATCAGTGAACAATTGTTTGCCACGACAATCACTAAATGAAACGAATGAGGTTGCCAATCACAGTCAGCTACCTTGAGTCGGAGCGAACTAAGAGTGAAATAGATTGAACAGAAATGTTTGCTCCACAGCACGAGCAAATATGCAAAAGCTTTTCAGCCAGAAATCAAGATGAGAGGGAAGGAGACCCAACGGCCGGGTGACAGATCGCTGCTGCGGGAGAGCTGTTCTCAATGGGCTTTAGTTTAATGTAGACACGGAACTGCCTTGCTGGCCAAGAGTCCTCCTGTGTTTCGTACTAGGCTAAGGAAATGAGGCTGAACAAAGGAACACTTTGCTTGTATCTTTTTTACACAATGCAATGTAATAAATGGCATTTCAGTCCTTAGCGCAGCTCCAGCTCCATGTTAAATGAATGCCAAGACAATATAGCTCTTAAAACATGTATATAGATAAAATTACCCACAGTCTGAAGGGCACAGAAAAAACTAAGCCCAGAAAGCAGTAGGCAATTAATGTCAATGATTAAAATAGTATCACAATAGGTGCAGATATTCGTTATAGGGAAATCCACTGAAGGCTATGATTGCCATAATGAATTCAAGTCAAGCTTTAATGTTTTGAAGTACTTGTCCACTCTTTAGAGTTAGCTCAGCTGCAAGGAAATCATACCCTAGTCTGAATGACTTCCCCAGACTGATTCAAGTGAGGTCTTAGATATGAAACCAGCCTGGAGAAATGGGTTTGAACTTCTGCTCTGTCACAGACTTGCTTTGTCACCTTGCGTAAGACATTTTCCATTTCAGTTTTCTTTCCACAAAATAAGGATGGTGGTATTATCTTACTTCAGAATAATATTCTGGGGCTTAATTAATAACTGATTGTAAGGTACTGCAATTCTAGACTGAGAGTGGCCAAGAAAGCATGAGGCACACACCCTAAAACATACTAAAAGTGCTTCACTGCACTGCCCAGTGGACTTCAGAACACTCGGGGAAGTTTTTTATGCTTTTATGTTCCAGTTCATCCTTCCTCCCTGCAAGCTGCCTTAAGCAAAAAATTAGAAAGAAGAACACAATATAAACCAGAAATATAATGCAGTTTGAGCACAGAGCTCCTGGGTCTCACTCTGCATGGACTAGTGATTCCTTTGCGGCCTTTACCAGCTCTGCCAACCTCCACCATCCATTTCCCTTTTCTCCAAACTGTAATGGGACCCTCTGGACCCCCATCTTCCAAGAGCATTAGAGTGTTTTTTAAGTTATGACCTTTAAAAGATACAAAATATATGTCAGGTTTTTTGATATATATTTTTTTTTTTTCAATTTCTTTCTAACAATAGAATCTGCTCATTCAGTCTGATCTTATCTGTAGGAACTAAATTCTTTCTTGCTATGAAATTTAAATATGGATTAGTTAACGCATGCTGGTCAAAAAGGACTGTTTTTCCAAGAGATTTCATAAAATATTTCTAAATGCATTACCTGCTTTAAAAAAGCAGTTTCTAAGCTGAAAACCAATTCTGCCCCGTCTCACACATTAAAATTGCCCGTTACAAGTGAAATCGTAACTGTTTATTCCAGCATTTATTCCAACATACAGCTAAGCTGTTTGAGCCCAAACTTACCACTCACTCACGTACCAAAAGTTATGTCATTTCAACAAAGCCTTCCCAGACGGATGGTAGGAATCTGAATGAGGTCCTTTATTTCTGTGCTAATGCTCTAACAACCAGGCTGCCCAAACTAGTTAGTTTAAACAGGAGATGGAGGAGGTAACATTTCCTAAAACCATTCTGTATTTAGCAGCAGAGGGCCCACCATTTCAACACTTTTTCTACAGATATCACTGAACTTGTAGTACCTCCAAACAGGAAGCTAGCTGGGGAGCGACAGAGTAAAGGAACAGTTCATCTTTTGAAAGAAAGCCGTTAATATACCCCAAAGTTCAGGTGTAAGTGGGAAAGAGTTAAAATTAAATATATACTAAACGAAGTACTGCCAAAAAAAAAAAAATAAAAAAAAAAAAATCACATAATTTTAATAAAGAGGGGGAAAAAAACCCAGAAAAAAACCCCAACAGGGCAAAACTATAGCTGTGATGAAAAATAGCTTAAGTCTCCAGCAGATTTATTTTGGTCTACTTACAGAAACTTATTTTTCCCAGGTATGGGACATATTCTTGCCAGGAAGATAATCCTATTTCAGTTCTTTAAATCATGACTCTTGCTTATCTTTTTGCTCAGTTCAAGTCACTTGTCTGTAATAAGACAGCATATCATCTAAACTTTGGTAAAGTGGTTCCTGGTTTTGAGTGTCGCTGCGGTTGGTCCGCGCTGACAGCGGCACATCTTGGGCGCTGCAGCCACAGGTCTGCGTTCCTGGGGGCCCATCTTGGGCATTGCAACCACAGGTTTGCATTCCTGGGGGCACATCTTGGGCGTTGCAACCACAGGTCTGCGTTCCTGGGGGCACATCTTGGGCACTGCAGCCACAGGTCTGCGTTCCTGGGGGCACATCTTGGGCACTGCAGCCACAGCCCTGCATTCCTGGGGGCACATCCTGGGCGCCGTAGCCGTAAGCCTGCATCGGAAACGGTACATCGTGAGCGCTGTAGCCGTAAGCGTGCACTGGTGGCAGCGCGCCTTGAGCGCCGTAGCCGTAAGCCTGCACTGGAAATGGCACATCATGAGCGCTGTAGCCGTAAGCCTGCATCGGTGAGAGCACATCTGGAGCGCCGTAGCCGTAAGCGTGCATCGAGGGTGGCCCGCCATGAGCACCATAGCCATAATGTGCCATCGGCACAGGCTTATCCTCATCGTCGCTGCTCTCATCCTCTGAAGATGATGGCCCATCCGCTCTTGTGGCTGGCTCGCGGCCACCGCTGTCAGCGCTGCCACCATTGGCCTGCGCCGATGGCACCTCTTGGTTTTGTGCTCTCTCTGTTTCTAGTTTTTCAGAGGAGATTTCAGGACTCTTTGAATTCTGACTTCTGTAATTATCATCTTTCTTTTGTCCCATGAAGTAATCAGAAGGTGGTGCAAATTCTGGATCTCGCTCATCTCGGAGTTCTTCTTGTTTCTTTGACCATTGTCCAAACATCAGTTCTGTTAGAAACAGGAGAAATGTTAGATTGAATACGGATTATAGGGTCTGAAGATCAGTCAGAAAGGAGGGAAGACAGAGTAGTAATCAGAGAAGATGCAGATGTACTTCAAGATGGGACATTGGCATTGAAGTGGTCTCTGCTTGCATCACTTTTTAGTATCTCCTGTACCTGTTTCAGTGCAATACATCCTGCTATCATGTAGCACAAACTACAGAAATGCATCAAGAAAAGATCACACTGGAAGGCAGTAAATTTTATGAACTATGAAGTTTGCCATTCTGTCAACCTCTCTGGATCATCCAGAAATGGAACAACTCATACAGAAAAAAAAAAAATGATGGGGACATTAGAGCAGCTACTGGCACTAAGAGATGCCTTGCCAATGACAGCACTAGGCAGTCATCAGTACAAACAGAGAAAGTATTTTATTGCTTCTCAGTCTTACCATACTTGTCAGAACATTGAAATTAAAATAAACTGCTTCCAAACTATGTTTCTGCATCTGCATTTCCTTACCTTTGCCTTTATCCCACTCTCGGACATAAGGCACACCAGGCTTTGTGTCTCTTCTCTCCTGGATGACGACCTCTACCTTTCTGCTTGCTGCAGGGACTCTGGGAGGTTCCGGTTCTTCCACAGCACCTTTCAACTCTATGTTACAGAAAGAGCGAGCAGTTTTTGTTAGTATAATAAATAAAATCTGTATCAACTTCATAGGAGGAATAGGAAGCAAGAGTTATTTGCATTTGTAGAACTCATACTAGTTATCTAATTCCATTCTAATAATGAAATGCATCTGAGTGGGGAGGCGATTATTTTTTTTTTTTAATTATTGCATATTAGTTCAGAAAAGATAATGGGTAAGCCAGATACTCGGGAAGCATATCCACCAAGGGACACTTCATTAGCGTTCTAGTTGTATCAGAAAGACTGCTGAAAATCTATTGTCTAATAACCCAAAAAGGAACATGCTGAATGTTACACTAAAGTTAGAAAATTAGCTAAAAATAAGAACATTAGCATGTTATCTCCATTTCATTTACTGGAGAAAGCAATTTGCATTCTTATTCTTCTGAACAATAGTAATGGTAGCAGTGGCACATTAGTGCTCTTTTTTTCCACAACACTTTGCAGTTGATCACTTGCATAGAGTTCTGACACAGTGAAGTATTAGCTACATTTCACAGCAGGAGACAGACAGTACAAGTCCCCAGTAGTGCCATAAGGGAGACAGCGTAGAGATGGGATTGGAACTCAAATTCATAATCCTAAATCCTCAAGTCAGCTGGATGTCCAATTTAGACTGCAATGCAACTGTAGGATTGTGCATTATATGATATCACCGTTAACTAGTTACTAGCTTTCATTCTACTTCATCTTAAAAAAAAAAAAAAGCCAGTAAAAGTTCAGCAGCTCTAACCTCAACCTGCATAATTAACCCACAGAATTTCTGCTGTCAGGTGTGAATGAAAAAAAGCCTACAATCTACAGATCACATTTCTACCTGCATTATTAAGCTATTTCTGGCATGACTTTATATCTACACACAGTTATATGAACACTCACTAGCTTAACAATTAGGCTAATTGTATATAAAGAGTGTATTATACCAAAATACTGAATGTCCAAAACTAAATGAATTAAATTATGCCCGTCCTAGCAAGTATTTAACTTAAAAATGCAGATCATACCTCCATTCTCCAATTTTTGTGCCTCTTCCTCCAATCCAGCTTCCCTTAACTTCTTAACTTTCCGTGCTCTGAGTTTAGACAGCCTTGCATCTAGAGCTGCCTTCCGTTTTTCCTTTAACTGTTCACGTTTCGTTCTCTGATCAAGTGTCTTAACAGCAAAGAAAAACATGAATTAATCCTTCTTTGTTATTATAACAAACTACATGTCTTCCTTCACTAAACAACTAACACCAGCCCTTATCAAGTACTATGTTTCAACAGGGCCAGGTTTTTTTGAGTCAGCTGCAGATACCATTAGTCTGACAAATCAAAGATGGTAACCACCAAAACTAGGATGCCCTCATACCCCAATGTGATCTTTGAACTCATACCTGCTCTCTTAGCATATCCAGTGTTGCCCGTTGTTTATGCCTAAGTTCTTTGTCCCGAGAAAAGGCAAAATAACCTACACCAAGCTGTCTGGCCTCTGAAAAGAAGAAGAAAAACTTTAAGTTACACTCAATTTATAATTGATAGTAACTACAAGAACCATGCACCCTGCTTTCAGGTACAGAATTACTCCCAACAACATACATCACATCAGTTTTAGATGACTAAAAAGGGCTTGTTTTAGCTGATGCATGAAGTGAATGAAGCTTCCTGAAAGGGAACACAGGAGGAGGTAATGAAATTTGAAAAATACATTTAAGAAAAATAGAATTTGAGGAAAAATAAGTCTAGATTTATGTACTGGTAATCTGAATGGTTATAACACAAGTGGCTTAACACATACCTACACTTTGCCATATAGGCACAAGAAGTAACTTTCCCTTGCTTCCCTCTTTGGTGACAGAAAGATAAGTGATATAAAGTATGTCAGTATACCATTTTCTCGAATGTCCTCGTAGTGTATGGGTCCCATGGGTTTTCTGAGGGCTTCTTCTTCTTCTTTTTCCCACTGCTGCCTCTGAAGTTCTCTCCTCATGTCTTCAGATAACAGAGTATTCTCATCAGGACCTTGACTAATTAGAAATGAAAAAAAATGGTGATTTCAGAGCAGAACTTACCAGTCTTGCAGTATGAAACAGTGAAAGTATGATTTGGTCTGATAGAGGGTAGCTCACTGTAGGCACCGTTTAGCGATGCCACATTGATGACTATGGTACATGGTGAAGACAAAAATACAAAACTGCCTCTGAAACAAGGCACAAGTAGCAAATGTTATCAAAAGGCTTAAAAAAAAAAAATTGCATTACTCAGAATCTTTATGAAATCATTGTCAAATCACAGAATGGGATATGAAATAATCACTTTTTTGGGGCATCTGTTGGGATTCTAGAAACATTTCAGATTTAATATAAGAAAATGAAAGGCATTTGAAATAACAAGGTAGCCATTAATTTACTGTAGAATTCCATACCAAATATTAATACCCAATATGGGAAATATTTTTGTTTTCCCAAGAGATGCAGCAGGATCTTTTTCTTTCTTTTTGTCTAGGTAAAGCTGGTTTAGCTGATTGACTGTCAACCATATCAATGCAGAGACTGCAATTTCAAAGCACTCATATTCTCCACCTTATGTTTAAAATACAGAGAGCACATTACTGAATTGTTAGTATGAAAGAATTTTCACTCCAGCAACAATAAAGACTCAGCTGAGGTGCCTTATTTTCTGAAAACAATTATCAGTGCTACTGTAATAATTTTAACAGAAGAGCTGTTAAACAGCTGTTTAACGGACAAGCAAAACCAAACAAATGGAGATCTAACAAATTCACTTTGAATATCATGATGAATTTGGAACTGCTAAAAGTCTATCATCAGTTTCCAAGTTAAACCAAGCCAGGAATCGCTTCTCTGGCGTTTTCCAGAAGGAATATATAAAATACAATTTCCATACAAGTTTTCCAGAAGGAATATATAAAATACAATTTCCATACAAGAAGCACAGTTTTAAAAGATGTATCAAATATCTGAGAGCCTGCTAAGTCAATTTATTTGAATTTTTATCTGCAAACTGCTCTGTAAGTGATGTTTTAGATTTAGTCATTATTTACATCAAACAGTGACCTTTAGTAGTTTATTAAAAACATCATTTGGGCTTTTATTTGATACTCATAGTCTCCATTCTGCTGCAATTTAAAACCAATACACCAGCCATGCATTTCAAGTGGTCAGCTGTCAAGGTGAGTTAAATAAAACCCTTGGAATATTATCTGAATTTATAAAAGAAAGTTTTGATAAACTCAGTCAAGCACACTTGCTCTGCAGCTGCTCTATTTTTTAAGGCATAATGTTGTAAGCAGCAGAAGTTTGTCTAAAGCAGATCTAGAGAAAGTACCAACAATTCTGGATTGAGAATGGGGTAACATGGCACAGACTCTCTTCCTTCTCATTAAAAATATGTATGTTAAATACCACAAGGAACATGCACTTCCATTAGAGAAACCACACCTTTTCCCTTGAAGTTCCCGATCCATTTTAAGTAGACTTGGCAAATCCTTCTTCATACAGCGTCTAGATCGGCCCAGGAAATCAACATAATCAACCCTGTAATGAAAGCAAAAGAAATTTGATGCAGAACTTCTATCTGCAGATTTACAAAACTCTTAACCAGAAGACAGAAGCAGTGACACTTTCCAAAGAGCATTCATCACCTCTCAGCTTCTCCACGTGTGACAGTTCCTTCTACCTTTCAGTTAACAGACTCGCAGGTTACGAGGACACATTCTGAACGGGGCATGTGGCAGTCTTATCGCAGACACGGACTGGGCCTCCCTTTGAGCCGGCTGTTTGCCTTGGCAATACCACGGTGTTAAAAAAACCCAAACCTTCAAAAGTTACAATGTCGTGTAGTTTTCACACCAAAATATAGCTGAGCCTAATACTGGCTTCCCGTGGTGAAAATAATGATGTGGCATTGACTTCTTGGAGATATGAAATTGCTACAATGTATTTCAATTATCAGTCTAAAGCTCATTTAGAATAAGCTGATAGCGTTCATTCAACTGGCATAACAAAGGCTAAGATGCAAGCAAAATGTTCCTTTCAAGCACACATTGTGCTTCATTCAACTCTTTATAGTACTGAACACTCAATTTACAGTTGTTGAAAAAGCTGTTAAGAGCTATACTTACTGTCCTGTAATGCTAGAAAGTTCTTTAGCATCAAGCTGCCTCAATTATCCCATTCTAAAGAATTAGCATTACATCGGAAAAAGTATGACTGGCAATTTAGCTCCCCTAAAACCAAACTTTTAAAGATCTGTGTTTTTAGTAAGTTGTCTTTTACATAATTTCTAAGGATATCTACAGCTTACTGTATCTTACTGCCCTTTGGTTTTTATTCTAATTTAACATCAGTAGAAGAAAAAAATTGTGCGTTCTTTCTAGGAAAGATGTAACTATGGCTGCAGAATAATTAACGTTAATGAAGCTAGCATCCAAATATGCTTTTTAGGATATGGCCTCACTGCAATGAACAACATAATTAGAGAAGGGAAAGTGGATACAATAAAACTCCCAAGTTCTGCTAAAGTACATCTCAATTGAAACCATCAAAGCATAAAATGTTATCAATACTACAATCAGAACTCTATCCATAGACTATGCAAGAAAATAGGAGAGGATATTACTATGTGCTGCTTATAGTACATATCCCTGATTGGTATTTCTCAGAATCCTGGATCTCGATTCTATTGCAGTGTTACCTACACGGAAAGTAACAGAAAGGACTGCCTTTTAATGAGACATGAAAGGCAAGAATGTTTCATTGTGTGTTCTCAATGTGTGGAATTAACCAAAGAAATAAAAAAAAAGGTGCCACTCCACATACTTTGCAGAATAAAATTATTTTCTCATGGAACTGTCAAGAAACAGCATTAATCAGGCCAGCTTAGCCCCATCAGTAGCACCAACCATTCTTCATCTGGGTCCTCGGGCGGTGGTATTTCCATTTCAGGTTGAGTTTCCTCATCATCTGTCTCTTTTTCTAAAGCCTTTCTAGCAGCTTCGCTCTGATACAGCTCCTGTACTTCGTGCTGTTTGTCTATGATCTTCTGAGTGAAATCCACTAGGTACAAATCCTCAGTTTCTTCATCTAAGGCAGAAAATCGATTTTTAGAGAAACGCTATGAAAAGAACAGAACTGAGCACAAAATCAATACAAAATAGCCACAATCAGCTTTTCAGCTGCCAGCCATGTCCTTGACCACACTATTGGGGAATGCTTAAATCTCATTCAATGCCAAACACACTTGGAGCTATAAACGGGCTTCACAGAGACAGCCTCTGGTTTTGAATAGAAGTTTTAGGGTATTTCAAAGCAATTCACTGTTTGTGTACAATACAGAAAAGGTGGCAGTCTTTGCACTACAATATTCTCTGTGCATTAACTATTTCAGAAGTATGGAGTTTGTTATGTAACAGTTCAGATATTTTTTTGATGCTTAACATTTAGTGTGTTTGATGTAGATAAGCAGTTACTAGAGTATTTTTTAGAAAAGTAGAGAAAAGTGGTGGAATCATGTGCACAAAGGTGGACAGTAGCAAAGAAAACAGAGATTAACTGCAAGGAGATTTGGATTGTAGTTTAATGATTACTTCTTGCAAGTGACTGAATGAGAGAAAGGGACAGCCTGGAATTCTCTAACCCCATTAGCTGCCTGACTGCCATTCACATACAGACCAACCATGCTCCCCTCCTGCTCCTCTTCTCTTCATAAAGGTCCAAGAATTAGCATGCAGGACAGAACATCCGCAATGCAATCCACAGACTGCATAATGGAGGATAAATTAACTTTGTTTTCCTAAGATTCTGTATTGAAAAATTGAATATGTTCCACCCACTTAATGAATGAGTGAAACAAGCCAACAGTGCTTTACTAGGACGGGCTGTACTTCAAAAATCAGTTTTAGTTTCTCAGTAGCTACATATTTCTTCCTTTCAAAGCAAAATAACCCATGTCAATCACTTTGTGTAATAATGCCCCCAAAAATTTCCCATGTGAGAAGACAAGCAGTGAATTCAAAGTGCAGCTGCTGTAAATCAACAGATAGTTGGAAATACCAATGTTTAGGGTGAACTTTACAACTTTTGTATATAAAACATACTAATTTACATCAGTTTTGTTCACCTGGAAAGTCGCCTTTTGTCATTTTCTCATACAGCTTTGCTTTCTCTTCTAGTTTCTTTCTGAAAAAGAAAAAGAAAAGTTAACACTGCAATCCCACCAATCCCAAACATTTCAAAATGATCAATTTAGCCTCAAATAAATGGAACAGGAAAGTATCAGAAGTGTCTGGAATGCTTACTAGAAGCTGACTTATACCCGGCTTTTGTTTTGAACTTTATCTGGCATTTCTGAAAATACATAGATGGCCAGTTCCAGAGTCTATACTGAAATCAGCTTTAGTGAAATTATAGCATTAGTCTTAAGTGTAGTTTGTGAAGTAGGCAGGAACATGCTGTAACAAGTAATTCTCCTCTAACTCCTACAAGTGTCAGGTAAATATTGGAAGCTAGACCACTATTTGCAGGTATGAGAGAGATACTGAAATACTGTTTCACAGTAAAAAAAAAAAAAAAAAAAAAAAAAAAAAAAAAAAAAAAAAAAAAAAAAAAAAAGAAAAAAGAGATAACATGGAGTTACACTTAATCTTAGAAACTGAAGATAAAACCTTAGCTCATTTCTGGAATGGTACAAGACAATTTTGAAGAGCAAGGGCCTGCCTGCAGAAAAACAGCAAATGGCTTATAAATTGCATTTTCAACATGTATCTTATTGCCCAACTGACCCATTTAGAAGATGAGGTAAATCTTGAAAAAAAGTGAGCCATTTTCTGTCAAGCCCAAGAAACACTTTGCTGTAGAGTTCTGATACATCACTCCCCTGGCATTTAATTCTGAGATGACTTTTGAAATCAGTAACCCAACATATTCAGTTCGCTATGATAGTGCGAGGGCAGGTATCCCCAGAGCATGAGATGCTGGGATGCAGTTTGTACGTTACCAGTAAAGTGTGTGGAATCGATGCTGGTCTTACACGTTGGTCTAATGATAACTGCTGGTCCAAAACGTGCGTGACTTGCTTTATGTGCTTTTCTAAATGCTGCGAAACAAGTTCTACAAAGCACTCCTTTCTTACAGAGTCTACGAGTTACCTGGATTTCTCTAATATATTCTCCTCTTCAGCCTTCTGCTCAGCATCTTTCTCAGATCGTTTTGCAACTCCTGTGTTTTGTTTGTTCCAGACGCTCGGTTTCTGTGAAGTACAATTTTAGAACAGCAAATAAAGAAATAAATGAAAATACGGAAATGCTAATCATTAAAAAAAATTTCAATTCTGTAATGAAAACTTTGCAAATCAATCATGGAAGACTTTGAAAATAACATCCTAAGCATGTTTGACTCGAGGCTATACCCACTGCGCTGTAGGATGCAGCAGGTGTGTCCTAAAATCACACAGACTGCACTACGATAGAATAGTTAAGGACAGGCTGAGAAGAAAAAAAAAAAAAAAAAAAAAAAGTACTCAGAAATCAGACAAAAATCTATTCTGGCAAAGATGTTAAGGTTAAAAAAAATAAGAACAACAATCTTGTGGATTAGTAAAGTGATATCAAAGCCATAAAGTGTTTCTATTATCTTCATTTTAGATATAAAATAGAATCAGTTTGCCTGTTTACAGCATAACACTGCAAATGTTGCAGGCCCTTCAAATACAGCAGCAATACCATATTCTACTACTAAAAAGCTACAGAATGAATAAAAACCAATGTGCAGCAAAGAGTAAAACATGAGAGACAATTGTGTATTCGTTATTACATAGCACGATACAGACAGCACAGCATTTATCAAGAAGAGTGTCTCAACCTCTGGAGGAGCACACAAAGTCTTGGAGGAATAAGGAAACCTCTTTTCCTTTAGTTACAAAAGCTGTGGCTCCCTGTGGAGTGAGGATTAAGTGGTGATTTAAATGGACATGAGCATGAGGTAAGTTTTCTGCTGTGCACAAGAATCTCATGTGGAAATGAAATGTAAAGAACGTCCTCATCGTGTAGATTTTACCTCTGAATTGTAACATAGCTCCGAGTTGTTATTTAGTTAGTTTTGAATATGAAATTCCTTACTTCAAAGAGAAAGAATGACAAAAACAACAATGGAAAAATATTTCTACCTTATTAGAAATTTTGGGCTTTGCGAAGACGCCAGCATCTTTCAGTAGCTTTTCTTTCTTGAATTCTTCTTGCTTTCGGAAGAGTTCTGCTTTGAGATCTACCAACTACATCAACAACAAAATAAATAAATAACCAAGACATATCACATGCATATACATCAGCTACTGTAACAAATAACACTATTTCTAGTAAAATAATCTGCCATTTATAGGTACATGAGCATTTGATTGCATTTTTATGTGGAACTTCAAAGTACTGATCCAGCCACAAAGATCGGGGGTTTTTTGTATCAAACAATATACAAGAAAGAGAATGCAAATTACGATTAGGGATTTAACACCCCCACACACACCCCCTCCCCCCCGCCAAGATATTCTTGATTCTTTGATGCATAATGGGAATGAGACAAAATTCCGTACAGATTTTACCAGCCTCCCAGTGGCAAACAGATACAGGACTAATGAAATAACACTAATGAATTTGAGAAGGAAACTTCTAACCAGCAGATAACGAATAAAATCCTGTCTCAGGAAAGAACTGACGTAAGTTTACTTTCATAAAATATATATACTTTCCCACTGTTTTATATACTTTTAGATCTATCTTTCTGTTTTTAAATAGCTCTGAAAGTAGCAAGGCCTTCTATGACCAACGCCCATGTCATTTTTAATTAGGGAGCTTCACTAGCAGGGGCATTATCCTGAAATTACATTAAAAAAACTAGGCTGGAAGAGGATCTTGTGCCATTTTCCCTCCAAATCCTACAGAAGACAAATTTCACAAATGTACATTACATCAGGAAGATAGAAAACTTTGGTATTAATATTTGTCCTGAAGCATTTGCTTTTCAGGTTGCCGTAATGATGATGTGCAGTGTTGAAAATGAACTCTTTCCCCCTACTGCTTAGAAGCAATCATCCAAAAACTGACTATTAAACATTTTCTATGCAACGACCCACAGTTTACATTAACTGTTTATTTCGAACACCGACTACTGGGGAGCCGGGAGGAAGAGCAAGCCCCTCCCCATTCCTGCGGGTCGAGGTTCATGTGCCCAGACACGGACCTCCCCCTGCTCAGAAAACATCAGGAAGTCAACTCGCATTTCCCTCTCACAACCTAATTTTATTATTACATCAGAAACGTGAGCAAGTTCATCCCGGGCACTCTCGAGTGAAGAGCGCAGCGCGCACCCTTGGCCAGGAAGGCGAAGGGGCTGCCCCCCCGCCCCCGGGCACCTCACACCACCGAGCCGTGGCTCCGGGATGCGTGACGTTCGCCGTTCCAGCACGGCTCTTTACACCAGCACTTGCTTTAACGAGCGTGCCCTGCAGTGGGCTGGGGTCAAGGCAAGGGAGCAGAAGCCCCGCCGTGTACCGTCTTCCCTGGAGGCGGCTCGGACCGGCGCGTCCCCAGGCCCGAGCCGCTCGGCCTGCGCCGGGCGGGCCCAGCCGG
>VWZK01011733.1:0-48765 GCA_013396935.1 Baryphthengus martii | reverse complement strand
AAATATAATCTAAATTAATTACAACAATGCTTGGAAGGGACAATACTTGTCATAAGGTACTGATGAACAGGACAGGTTCTAAGTACACAGCAGTCCAAAGTCAGGTCATTTGAAGTCATCCTTGTATCAAGGAAAACCGCTCAAATAAATAGGGAAAAGCACTCATCTGGCAAGAGGTGGTCTTGCAAAAAAAACAAACTTATAAATCATGCTGAGTATGAGAAAAAACTACATTTCTGCATAATGCCACATACAAAATCACTAGTGTAATCCTACATCATCAGGAGACTATTAAGAAGGAGCAGAAAGACCATAAAGTATTTCTGTATCTGGCAGCGATCCACACACTGTAAATAATAACAGCTAGTTCTGATACACTCATTTTGAAAATGATAGAAATAAATTGGAGAGGTAGCAGACAAGAGCCACAGGAATGCCGAACAGATTGAGAGATTTGTGTAGTAGTGAAACAGATGCCAGGAGTTAAATATATTTAGCCTCTTTGAAGCACTTTTCAGGGATGAGCAAGCATTTTAAAAGTAGCCTCCTAAGGAGAAGATGACTACATCTGATAGACAGATACAGTGAAAATTTCAATGAGATGAAGTGGAAAACAGACACGCTCATACTATACACACAAGACAAGATTTTAAACTTCTGTAGTAAGACATACCATAACTGGATTTTTTTTAAACTTTTTTTAATAGCAATATGAACTTGAGAATACAGTGTACAGATAGTTATTTTTAAATCGTTACTTAAAGCATAATTCATCATGTTATTTCACGAACACAAATTTAACTTAGTTCTAAATGTAAGATTACTAAAATACTACTGAGTGCTTTTTTTTATACTAGTAATCAGTACAACATTTAGATACATGAACATAAATGAAATTAAGTTTCACCCGCCAAAAGTCTCCTCATTCTAGAGCATAAGAATGAAGGTACACAAAGATTTTGGGACAACTAATTCTGTTTTAGTGACTTGAAATGGCTAAATGCTTTTTTAAAATACTTATATGAAATTTCACTCTTCAGAGCATTTTGTTGACCGCCTTCAGCCTTAGCTCTGAAAGAGCAGCATTTTAACACATCATTATTTCACATTAGAAGATAATTCCTGATAAGCAGTATTAATCTCATGTTAGTTTATGTACACAGAATGTACACAGAATCATAAAATTGTAGGGGTCAGAAAGGATGTCTGGAAATTGAATCCAAGCCCCCTGCCAGAGCATGATCACCTAGAGCAGGCTACACAGGAACACATGCAGGCAGGTTTTGAAAGTCTCTAGAGAAGAAGACTCCACAACCTCTCTGGGCAGCCTGTTCCAGTGTTCTATTACCCTCACAGGAAAGTTTTTCCTCATGTGTAAGTGGAACTTCCTAGGTTCCAGTTTGTGACCATTGCCCCTCATCCTAGCACAGGGCACCATTGAAAAGAGACTGGCCTCTTCTACTTGACACCTACCCTTTGGATATTTGTAAACAAATATAAAAAAATATGTTTCAGTCTTCTACCAACTAAACAGCCTCAGGTCTCTCAGCCTTTCCTGGTAAGAGAGATGTTCCAGGTCCTTAATCATCCTCATAGCACTCTGTTGGACTCTCTCTAGTATTTCTCTGCCCCTCTTGAACTGGAGAGATCAGAACTGGACACAGCACTCCAGATGTAGTCTCATTAGGGTAGAGTAGATGGGGAGGAGAATCTCCCTTGACCTGCTGAATACACTCTTTTTAATGCACCCCAGGACACCATTGGCCTTCTTGGCCACAAAGGCACTTTGCTAACCCATGGATATCTTACTGTTTATCAGCACTCCCAGGTCCTTCTCTGTAGAACTGCTTTCCAGATGACAGATTTAGGATTATATTACACCTCTATTTCAGGGCAAGGAACACTCACCACTAGATATGGAGGCTACTGTTTTCTTCCTGTAACCCCTCAACTTATTCTCTGCACATCTTCCAACATGACAGACAACACAAAGCTAAGATTCAAGGGACAATATCCTGTGTGTTTCTAATATTTGCAACTTCATTTACTGTTTGCTGGTGCTCAACAACAGAAAAAGCAAGCTTCAAATCTCTGGAACACAGAAATCAGCTCCAAAGGGCTGACCTTCCATCTTTTCTCACAGAAGAAAAGAATTCATGGAAGATGACAGTTTCCAGTTTACTGTGTCAGTATCAAAGACATGAGTACCCCCTCCAGAAGAAGTGGGCATATATATCCAGCTCATTGAGAAGATTTTCAGGAACATCATACAGCAGAATCCACAAGTCATAGCTTGCAGGATGCAACAAGTTGCTAATGTGGGAAGTAATTCCACTGGCAGTTCTTATAATGAATGGTATAAATGTATTTTCTTGATGGCAGAATGTTCTTATATCAGAGATCCCAGACAGCTGTAACGGTGGTAGATGACCACCAGGGAAATAGACAAATAATTTATGACTCAAGGGAGAAGACTCCACAAGATTTGACCAAATACATGCAAGACGGCACATACCACAGGAATCCTGCTTAGCCCAAAAAGCATCAGGGAAGTTTGGTCTGCATTTGTATCGAAAATGTAGGAAAACACAGGAGATAAGTCCTAAAGATGAAAATTAGGTAGCAGGAAGGCAAAACAGAGACCTGGACTTCTATAGTAAGGTTTTCCAAAGCTCTTTCAGTTGTCCTTGTAAGTGTAAGGAGACAGGCAAGGTTTTAATAGCTGCCTAAAGAGATGGCTCAAGCAGCATCAATCCAGATTCATCAGAAACTAGGATCATTTTGGAAACAAAGGGAGTGTATACAGAAGTCACAGAGTTCATCTGAACTGTAAAGGACCCATAGCTGCTGGTACAGAGCATAGTCTGTAAACAGACATAGTCTGTATCCTGAAGTGAAAGACAAGTCAGGGAGTGCATAATACAAACAGAAAATGTAAAACAGAGTGTCAGGATTGAAATCAAAATTGCACTAAATCTGAACTAATTAGAGGTATAAACACTGTGGAGAGAGATAAAAAACTCTGATACTAGGATGCAAAGCATATAAGAGAAGTAAAATAGGGTAGACAAACAGCAGAGTAAAAATGTTGTGGAACAGAGAACTTTGACCGAACTAAAAGTAATAACTCAGCTACCTCAAAGGTAAAACAACAGATTCCAGGTTAAATGCAAGCAAGAGTCTGTATTACTGGCCACTCAACTAGGATGACTGAGTGTGGTATGTAAACAGACAATGGTAGTAAGAAATGCATTCACTTAAACTCCAGCAGGTAAGGCAGATACACCTAAGGACATAATGCAGGCAGCAAAAAGTAGGTCTCTATCAGTCACTGCTTCATGGAGATCACAAGATTAGACTCAGTACTTGCCCTAGACTTGAGTAGAGCATGCAGGAGTTAGTTGAAGGTTTTACAGCTGAAAAGATACTCTGTAATAGTAACTGCTATGTACTTTACCTTCAACATTTATGCAGCTGTGATCCCAAGAAGGTAACTATGCAAAAGTGAGGAATCTTGTTGAAAGGAAAAATAAAGGGGGCAGTTAAGAAAATGTAAACTTTAAAGGCAGTGTGTAGAGTACTTGGCACTGCACTGGAAGCACGGAGCCAATGAATGTCACTTATTAGAAGGGCTTAATTAAGAGAAAAAAATGAAATCTGCATGGCTAAACAGGAGGTTAAGAGAGCTTATTATATGTAAAGACTGATGTCCATCATATTCAAATGAAGACACGAAAAAAGGAATGGAACATAAGCAAATAATTGAANACATTCTGTGATTCTGTGATTCTGTGATTCTGTAAAGAGTTTCAACACCTGCCAAAACGAATCAAACTTAATAGCAAATTTTCAAACCTATCAGGAGCAGGAGGTCTGCCAAAGAAACCACAGAGACGATTTATGACCAAGATATAAAAAGTATACTCAGAGAAAAAAAGGCTACTGAAGAGAAGATATATGAACACTTTTAATTATTGTGAAAGAAACTAGAGACGTTCCTCCAACATTCTTTGTAGCACAAAGGATGTATGGATCTGTCTGAACTTGACATCACTTTAGAGGCAAATTGACTAAGTAACAGTAGCAAATCACCAGGGTCAGATAGCATTTACCCTAGCCTGAAAGGAACTCAGGGATGAATCAAAGCAGGAGCACTGGAATGGTGGTTTTCAACAAAGCCTTGATACATGAAGACTACATCATCGAAAATAAAATCTCATCTTTTTTTTTAATGAAAGGTATCAGTTAAGGCTTAGGAAACTTAAGGCCTCCACTAAACAAAGCAGAACAAACTATAGGTGAAAAAAATTCTCTAGACAGTGGGAGAAATTATAACAAAGAACAGAATTGGCAGACATTGATGAACTTGATCTATCTTGGAAGAGATTGTGTATTTTTTAAAGATGAATTATGGAAACATAGGAACCATGAGGGAACAGTCTTACACAGATACATTGCTAATTAAAATTTGTTAGAAAGCAGATAACAAGAGGATGGATTAAATGCTTAATTCTTGCAATGGAGGAAGGTCACCAGTGAAGTTGCACTGTTGCCTATGTTGCAACCTACATTATTTAAAATACTCCTGAAGCATTTAAAAAAAAAAAAAAAAAAAGGCAGGAGCAGTAAGGTGAATTTTGCTGCTTACTGAGACAGGAAGAATATAAGTGAACTGAAAGTATCTGCAGAACATCTTACGAAACAGTAAATGGATAACAAAATAGCATATAAAACACAATAGCAGATCAAAACTAGTGAGAGACAATATTTTTCCTATTTACATTATTTATATAAGGAATTAGGATTGATTCTGAATAAATCATTTCTATAAAGGAGTTAATGTAGATGGTTCCATGATATCATCAGTGCAGTGTTCCATAGTAGTCAGAAAGACAAACATTTTGAAGTATTAGCAAAAGAACATCATTATATCACTGTAGAAATCCAAAGTTCATCCCATTTTGAAAAGTGTACACAGTTTTGGTCACTTCATAGCTGAAACTGTTAGAAAAAAATCAGAAAAAGCCAGTAAGGATGATGGAAGTGCAAAACTGTTCCTGTACAAGGAACAACAGGATAGGCTGTAACTCTTCATCCAGGAAAAGTGACAGGCTGGGGATCAGGAGGACAGTGAATAGGAATCAGTTTTTATAGTCTTTTCCAGAAAAACAAACAAACTAGGAGGCATCAAATAATATTATTAGGAACTAGGATCAGAACAAACAGAAAGAGGCAATTCTTTGTGCAACATGTGGTGGATTCTAGAGTTTAGTGAGAAAAAAAAACCTGAACGTTGAAAAGTGTACATTTGTTCAAGGGGATATTGGACAACCATAGCAAAAATAAGTCTATTAAAAGCCAAGACAAAACTGCATTTTGCTCAAGAAGGCACTGAATAACTTGGGGTAGAGAAAGTGATACAAGAAGCATCACATATACTCTTGCTCTGTTTGGCTTTTCTAGGGAAACATTAACGGCTACTGTTGGGAAAGGGACAGTCAGCTCAGAAGATTTTAGGTCTGCCTCAGTGCTGACTCTCTTATGCAACAGCAAAATGTCACAACTACAAAATTTGGACAGAAACCCATACTAGCTTTGCAAGCAACTATACAAGAAAATTCTACTCCAGAACTTCTTGCCAAAATTGAATTGCAATATTTATGGAAAAAAAACCCAACCTATCTTTTTTTGTGACGTTAATGATAATGTCATGCACATACGCAGCTGAAAACCCACTGTTTATGTCTCAAACACGTACACAACTTATTTCACTTTGTAGTTGCCTGCAGGCTATATAAAATTTTTCTTTTCAGACTAATTTATCTATGGTTTGAGGCAAAACTGAAGCAGATATCTGTATCAGCCTTAAAATAAAGAAACCTAAAAAAAAATACAGAGTTACTATTGACTGCACGACGGCTATGTAATTTTATTTCGTTATAGGCAAGGAAAACTCTTTAGAAAGTGTTACTAATTATCAATCTGTACAGGAAATCTGAAATTAATATTTTTTTTTGCTTTTTAATTAGCATTTAGTTTTGCTAATAATATCCTTCAATAGTATCTACACTTTATTAAAACTCTTCATTCTGAAGGCTTCCAAGGTACCCGGTGTGTATCACTGTAACGATCACTCATTCCAGCTGTGCTACAAAGCAGAAGTAATTACACACCTCCCATAGCACACCACACAGGAGGCCTCTTTCGGTTTATGTTTCTAGGAGATTAGAGGAAGAATAAGTGCCCTGCATGAAACTTCAGAATACATTTAAATAGACAGACTGCAATTATTAAAACTGTAACTGGCCAGGATACTGACATGAAGCATTCCTATCTTCGAGACCTTTTATCGTTGCAAGTTGTCAAGGATTTCATTATCTGTTTCTCAAAGCGACACTGCAACACCTACCACTATGTTTAAGAACTAAGGTAGCAATTTGGCCTTGTCATTCTCTGGTATCTAAGTTCTGAGAAACAAATGCCTTGATCAGTGTCAAACACGCCAGCAATGGAAAGAGAAGACAGATTTACTTGGGAAGTGTTTGACAGGCAGTTCGATCTGCTTGTACGACAAGCAGTTCTTTGAGTGAGTAGACGGGCCATCACATTGAACTTAGTCTGTGGTGGAAGAACCTGTATTTTGGAAATGCATTTTGTCTTGGAATAAGAAATTGTAAACCCAACAAGGCCACTAAAATTTTCCCTTTTGTGATGCTTTAAGTATTAAAAGAAACTCATATTGTCTAATTGCATGTGTCTGAGTAAAGCTTTTGTTTTGTTCTGATGCATGAAAACACTGGAGTGTATAGGTGTTTACTGAAAATCTTGCGTACGTTCAAAGACAACCATACTGCATTTAAGAAAGCAGCCTACTCTTTGTGAAAGACTAAGATTCATAGTCACCGAGCCACTAGCTAGATATAGAATCAAAATCAGTTTTAGGGATGAAATTCGCATCACTGCAACAGTGGAAGGATAGAATTTAAATTTTGGGATAGAAGCAATATTTAAGTGTAATCGATCTGTCTTCCTCTTTGTCACTATCACCCTTACGGAATAATGTTTTTACTCTGTAGGAGGGCCAGAGCATGACCAGTAGGTTTGTATCTCATCAAAGCACACAGCTCAGAGACAGGGGCTTTATTTCAAAACAGTATCATGTTCTGTGCACCAGGGCAAAAAACTCCACTGCAGAACAAGCTGTTAAAGGGGTGACCAAGCAGAATAGATTTTGCCCAAACTTCAGATGCTGATAGCTGTAGTCCACAGATGAAAGCAGAGTAAGTAATATATTCTTAAATTCAGCCTGTATCTTTTGCTCATATGTAGTTCCAAAAAGTTTTAGAAATCCAAGGAAAGGCAATTCCAGAAGAGCTCTGGACTGAAAAAAGCTCATGCAATTACACAGATGGGAGCAGGGCTTTAAAAAGGTCTCTATCATCAATATTGAAATAAAGACCAGTGAGATAGGAATTTTCAAGACCTCCAAGAATGATGTCAGGCAAGAATATACTGAATACCTGGTACAAAACAAATTTTAAAACACATAAGACATAGACATCATACAAAAGAACACCCATTCAACAACTCTATAGAGAAGAAACTGTTTGGTAAAAGGAGGTATTAATGCTGCTTGTAACAGCTACTAAGAATGATGTAGTTAAAAAATGCTGTAGTTTTAATAGTTCTCTAAATCACATTTGAAAGTATCATTAATTTTTAAATTATATGATCAAATATCCATCTTTTATATATGGGATAGCTCTTGACATGGAAAACTTTCTAGATTCCTTTTGAATATAGTGACTCAACAGAATAATTTATCTCTGGAAAGGTCTTTTGTAATTTGGTATTCGTGCATATGAAGTGATATGACTGGAGCTTAACGGACAACATAGAAAGGCAATTACAGTTATTATTGATATTGATCTTAGTGAGATTTTATATCCACCTGTCAATGCCTACCCATTATGTCATTATTACCAGGTTGTTAACACCTAGGTACTAAAGACTTGAAGCACTCCACGCTCACTGATATAAATGGATATAGTTAGAAAAAGATTCTAAATATATCCCATTTCCATGCCAGTCCACATGAAAATATTAATCATTGCATATATTATTTCCAAACAAACTGAAACACATGGTAGAAAATACCAGAACACTTGAAATAGCACATCTTCCTCAGATTTTGTTGAAACTGTTCTAAGAAACAATCTAATTCGCATTAGCTAGAATAGGTTGGAAGACAAAGATCACCAACAATTTGATTTACTTTTCTTTTTTTTCCTTCTACTTAATCAGTGAGAGTAAGACTGTAAGGCCACTGTGCTGACTCTAGCAGGGTCCTCCTGGGCTGTCCCATCCCCCTGTCATGGGGCAAGGAGGTCATGTGGGGAACCACTGTGCTGGCTTCTCTCCTGGTTGGGCATCTCCCCCACTGCAGGACCTTGATGCTCCATGACTTGTCTACATTAAATGCAGCCATAGCTAAACATGTCTTTGTACCTGAGCCCACCTAGTCCTCACACTCAAACCGCAACTGACTATTACCTTAACGGTTAACAGCCTATTCCTTAAGCAAGGTAAGTGGCTGACCAGGAAGCTAGGAGCATGTGAGCAAAGAAATCATTCATTGCTGCATTGTTCAGAGCAGTTCAGACTAGTTTTTTTGTTTGTTTGTTTGTTTTTTGTTAGATAAATAAACTTTATTCCCACTATTACAGTTGCATCTGTCATTTATTGAAAAAAGTCTCAAAAGGCCACCTTCCTTGTTGAAAGTAACGTCAAATTTACTGCAGATACTATAAGCTATTTTTACAATAGAAAATAAAAGCCAGTCTTTGGCAAGGATGGAAATAACAGCAGTTTGCCACCCAGGCCCTTTGGAAACATGCAGGGGAAAGGAAGAAGGGAAGCGCAACATAAGTGTTAAAAGAGAAGCCTGCATGGAGAAATGTAAGAAATGGAAGAAACGGTCCGATACCCCAAGGAGTAAGAAGATAAAGACAGGTACTTTACATACCAGCCATATACGTCTCTTAGGAACTCCTGAAACCACAACAAGGAAGTTATGAGATTAAAAAAATGACTGAAGAAACATATTCTGTAAGAATGTGAAACCTAGTAAAATGTATCATAAAATGCAGACATCCTGCTGATTGTTACATACCCAAAAAGAATAAAAGAGGATGTGGAGGAGAACAAGAATATGTGAAATTCTTCAGGAATCTCCTCAAGATGGGGAATTCACATGACAAGGATCTTCTCAGCTCAAATCCTGAACCTCTACAGCCGCAGAGCTTCCTCAGCAAATTGTTCTACATGTAGTTAATGTTCTGCCACACATAGAAATTTCCACTTCTGCTTATACAATTCTCACACCTCACTGATGTGCAGTGAACTTCAACTTACTCAGTGGAAGGTTGCAGTTCACCTACTGGCTGACTCTTTTCCTAGAAATACGGATTATAAACTACAGTAGGGACTGCTCTTGCCAAAATTATTTCCAGATGGAATTCAGAAGAAACACCTTACTGAGAAAATAGATTGCTTGCAGCACTCTGAGAGACGGTGCTGGATTATGATTAATCACAGAGTCTAACAAATGCAAGCATCTACATGATAAGACGAGAACTACATAGCCTTGTGCTGATATGCAAAGATACCACATGACATATTATACTTCATGTCAGATGAACTGCAGTGCCATCATCTACGACTGGGACACAGAGATTTCTTCCAGTACGTGGGACTTCAGGGTCAAAGAATACTCAACTATAAGCCAGAAAGCATGGAGTTTTGATCGCTCCCTTACTCAGTACTGTTACTACTTACATATATACCACAGCGTTTATTAAAAAACATGAGTATACACAAATCTTAAGAAATCAGTGAAGCATCAGGAAAACGTAAACGTCACACACTTTTAGCCACTTCGGTCAGACTGAATGTGCCATATGTGTGCATTTCTACAAGTTGTCAATACTGCCCTTGCAGGAATTAACCAGGTAAAGACTCAAAGAATGCACTGAAAAAAATCTTGTAACAGCTTTTCCGTAAAACTATGTTGGGGCTGTGGTGTCAATTGAAGAACTTTATTACAAGTAGGATTTTCTATACTGTTGTTTGTAACATGTCTGTTTTTCAGGAAAAACTTTTTGTTCAAAAGATGTCCATATAAACTTTAGTTCGAGGTCTCTATCATTTCTAATAGACAGTTTTATATTTTCAGAAATAACTACATTGGTTAAAAAGAAAGCATAACCTGGAAAATGGAACCAATTATGGAGACAGAGGAAACATAAACCAAGAAATGTCAAGAAAGAGAGGGAAAGACACAAATTTGTCCTCCATGGTATCACATGATGCCTCATTCTCCGCTTTCATGAAGAGGAAGCAAGCTGTAATAAGGAACAGGTGAACAGAAAGTAAAAGATTATTTTGAGAGGGAAAAAGTTTTAAAACTTAACTTCTCACATTGCACAGAATCTCACCTTTTCCCAAAATGACAGGAAGAAAACAGCTATGAAGATCGACTGAGGCATGCCCATTATTGCTGAATTTTAATTAGAGACACAAAGATCTTTTCATATGCTAGCAGAGATCTGGGACAGCTGCAGAGAACCCTTACTAAATATGGTATAATAAGATATTTTTATCAGTTTATCTTATTATAACTGTTTCTATTACTGTACATCAAAGGGGTTGGTTGGTTGTGTTCTTTTTTGGGGGGGATGGAGGAGTTTGGTTGCGTGGGGTTTCTTTAGAGTAACATAAAGTCACTCATTTTATTTTTAAAGTTTGCCAAGCTAAAGGAAGATTATAGATAAAACAGAACCAGATTGTTCTCACACGCATAAAGAAAAAAAATGATGATAGGCAACAGTCACAACCTGCAGCAAAGGAAATTCCAACTGAGCATACAGGAAACAATTTCACAGTTAAAGTGGTTAAGCATTAGAAGAGACTGCCCACAGAGCTGGTAACATCTCTATCGTTGGAGATATTCTCATCATGAATGGACAAAGCCCTCAGCAAATTGCCCACACTTGGAAGCTTTCCCTGCTTTCAGCAGCGTGTTGAATTAGATGACCTCAAGAGGTCCCTTTTAACCTAAATTATTACATGACCTATCCTAGTAAACATGACTGTGACAAATCCCATGGTATTTTATTCACCAGAGTGAGGTGATCATATTAAATACGTCTTGAATGAAATATATTCAGTCTCGGTACAACTTCACAAGAATCCTTAGGAACACCTCCACCGAGTTGTACAATGCTTAATTTGGGACAGGAACTTTATTTGGCAAGTGGTATGAGAGGACCCAGAACTCAAAACTGTTATCAGACTGATGATACGGATTAAGTCTACGCAGATCATCTGCAAGTAAGTATTTCCAGAGTTACTAATAATATACATTGGATACTGTGTCAGGATGGGGTTATACTTCTTTCTTTTCTTGTTATAAATAGGCTGCTGTCTTTCAATTTAAAAGGCATCCTATAACAATGAATTATAGCTAAATCCTGTCAGAACACAGCTGTTTTTTGAGTAATTTTATTTGCATTCATTTTGCACAACATTTCATATGTTGACTGGTGAAGACAATGATGAACAGTAGAGATTGCACCCATCGATATCCCACATACCATAACTGGAAAGGCTCATGCTTCTATCATAGTCAGATATTTTGCCCGTAACTACTGAAGATTTAAACTGCTCACACGGTGTCATAATATATATAGTTTTTACCAGTCATAAAATCATAGAATTATTTAGGTTGGAAAATACCTTTAAGATCATCAAATCCAACCATAAAGTTAACACTGCCAAGTGTTAACCACTAAGCCATGTCCCTCAGCACCACATCTACACATCTTTCAAATATCTCCAGGGATGGTGACTCAGCCACTTCCCTGGGCAGCCTGTTCCAGTGTTTAACAACCATTTCAGTGAAGAATTTTTTCCTAATGTCCAACCTAAAACCCCCATGGTGCAACTTGATACCATTTCCTCTTGTCTTCTCCCTTTTTACTTAGGGGAAGAGACCAAACCCCACCTTGCTACAACCTCTTTTCAGGTAGTTGTAGAAAGTGTTAAGATCTTCCCTGAGCATCCTTTTCTCCTGATTAAAGCACACCAGCACACCTCCATACAACTTCTGACAGTTCTGACAGTCTGTCATGGCTCCAAGTGGTAGTGGATTAACTGAAATTTTAACAGCCAATTTTCAGTTGGTTCCCTCAGAACAAAAGGGTTTTGCAGTTGTGGACTCCTCCCCTTGGATAGCGACACCATCCAAGGATACTTCCCAGGGCTGAGTGAGTCCTCACCTTTCCTTTACTGAATTATTTCATCTGGATATATCCTTAAGCGAGTCTTCAGCCCTCAATGGGTGAAATCCCTCTGGTTTGTACCCTTGTGTGGGAGGTTTCCCCTTTTATGAGTGAGTGTGCACACATTTTGGGTTATCTTTCTAGAAAGAAAGATCCTTAAAGTTAAGGAATTAGTTGTGTGATAGTATATTCTCAACTGACACCTGAAATTGTAATTTAATTTTGTCAGAAGGTGTGCCGAGTAATTTTACTTGCAATAGATTTGCTTTCTGGGTATCTACTGCTGTTTCGTGGGTGACTCCATGACAGATATCTATGGTATCCTTTGCATTTTTCTGTTTCTCTGCATTTATTAGCCTTTTAACTTAAGCTATGTACTCTACTGACCTTTAATAATAAAGGTTTTTTTTTGTCATGCTGATGAATACTCATATTTGTTTTTTACTTTGTGATATGAACTTTTAACTATTTTCCAAGTGCCAGAAATGCAAACTTATGATCTTCAATAATAAAGTTCCTCAGAAATTATTTGATAGCTATCTTCTAAATATCTAGGTTAGCTTACCAGAGCATGGAAAACAAATCACAAATGGATAAATAATGTATTTTCTCCATACGAGTGATCTTACCTTAAAAAGGAAGAGTCTTTCTTAATCATCCAGTTTATGTTTCCAGAAAGACAGAAAATGTTATTAGCTTTTTAAAAATAATTTTGGACTAAAATACCATATTAGTGATGGTAGAACAGGCATCAGGCAAATAGTAATACTCGTAGTTATCTAGACAGAAATTTCCTTGGGTTAAAAAAAAAAATAAAAATCAGTTTTTAGATTTCAATGTAGATCTGTTGCTTAGAGGTTTGCTAAAACAGCATTCTTCTCTATCTTTATTAGCAACTGAGTTTTAAAGAAAAAGCCACACTGCTCTCATCAGGGATTTAAACAGTACTTTCAGGCACTGTTACTACCTTTTGAATCAACAAAACAACTAATCTTGCCATTTTTCTTCCTATTCACCTACCTTTCTTCATTCTGATAAAGTCCTGCTAAGACACAGCTTGTGAAGTTGGACAATTGGACACCCACAATGCAAAGGTTTCTGTTATTCTAATTCTATTAGACTCACATAAACCTCTGAGGAGTCCTCTTCCAATCAAGATGCCAGCAGCCTGCATTAGAAATCTATTTGCCTGACCACTGACCAAGCCTGAGACAATTCGGTTCTGTGAGGACTGATTTTGATAAAAATCCAGATGTATTTACATTCTTTTTCTTACTTTGTAAGTGGAATTAGCAAGGGAAAAAAGATACAGAAATATAAAGCAAAGTAAAAGAAAGAAAACTTCCCTCTGAAAAGTTAAGAGGCAAAAAACTGGTCTGACAACAGGAGAAGGATGATAGCAATATACATGGAAGAAAAACAACGAATATTAAGGGAGTGAGGCGCTTTATGGAAGAAATTAATTTTAGCATGTAGAATGACAGCATTAAAAACAAAATCATCCTTTAAAGAAGCACAAAGTATAAAAATGAATGCCTTTCTATTTCTCCCTTAACTGAAAATGTATCTGTCCTGAATCTCACCAATTTGCAGGCATCCATGCACTCTCCTTTTTCTCAAATATCTGAACACCCCAAACATAATACTACATCATAAAGACTTGCTTATAATGCTCAGATTTGCCAAGCCTGAAGTTCTGAAATACATCTTGGTGGAAAGATCACATAAATATGAAATATATAAATATATATAAGTATTTTTTTAAGAAATATAATAGCATACAATAAAACATTAGAAAATATTACTTTCCACAATGGTTCCACTTCCAGAAGGAAACTTTACAGATATTTAAAAGCTATCTTTTAAACTGTGAAAAATTTGAATACTAAGGAAAAGAAACAGTTGCTTTTACATTCTTTTTTTTTCTACATACACCTTAACATTTCACAAACCATGTTTTTTTCTCTGATTATATCCAAGTCCAAGATAGCAAGAACTAGTGAAATGGGCTGAACTGCCATGAAATTACAGAAAGCTAGCTCTATAATTCCTCATCAATAGTGAAGCTCTCTAAGTACTTAAAGGCAGCACCTAAATGAATGGCAGATGGCACAAAATATAAAACAAGAATAGATCTAGATGATGGTAGCAAAATGTATTTTCTAAGTGAGAGCCTTTGATCCTTAGGAGTAATGTCCATTGCTGACAGGCCAACCCATAATAGTAGATTGGACACTAGTGGTAACTGATGTATTTGCCAGTCCTTACCATAACATTCAGAACTGGAGCAGACTAGCAGAGCTAATGGTTCACAATTAGCTGCAAATCCTGTCCTCAGTATTCCTCAGAATTAATGAACCTGTCAGCAAAAGGGAGCCTGAAAGCAAATGTGTCCTACGAATGCTGTCCCACAAAACTGACTGGAGAACAAATTACCACCTCAGCTAGACACAGAGCTTTCTTTTTCCATATTTTTCCATTTGCACATCCCATCTAAGAAGCAGAGTTACTTTATAAATAGAAGATTCACACACACACACACACATATTTGAGGTGACTACAGAAAAAGGCAAACAAGTTATTTCTATTTTTGTTGCAAATGAACTAGTTTGACAAATGGCCATGTGTAAAATAAAGATAAACTATGAACACCTGAGAAAGAAAAAGCATAGAAAAAAGGAGCATAAATCAGTAAGATGATGTGATTGTTTATGACTGCTACAGAATTGACTTTCAGGTTACAATTTTCTGTTAATATTTTGAATCATACAGCACAGAGATGAAAACTCTTTTCTCAAACCACTTAAAAATTAAAGCATTTATATCTTTGGAATTTATCTTGTGTAGCTATAAATGTACGACTTCAGATTTACCAAAACCAGTACTAGAAAGCTACCAGTTATTTCAGCCTGATTTCAAACTTTGGTTTTGGGCTCCTATGTACTAACAATTTATATACTGTAAAAAAAAACTGTGCTCATCTTCATGTTAGATTTGATTGGCCTTTATATTAAAAGCCAGTTTTCCAGAAGTTTTTTTTTTTTTTCAGTTCAAAGCATAATAGAGTAAAAGTAAATATTGTCATGAAGCTACAGTTTACTCCATTTTTCTCATTACAGTTTGACAACAGAAGCTCATGACTATTGAAGATAACACTTTCAGAAAGGGACGTGCTGGGAGATCTTGTAAGAGACATGGAAAAACAACAGATTAGAGTCTTTACAAATAGTTTTCAGAGTCTTCAGAAAGAAAAATTTAGTATAATAAGGACACAACATTATCTTCCAGGAGAGGTCAGCCTGGAAGGACTGCCCACACTGCCTATCAAAAGTATGAGGTGGGAGAAATCCCTTCTGAAGAGATTTCATACCTAGAGCCACATAATAATTTGCAACTCAAACCTAAACTAACATCTGAATTATACTTGAAATTCTCTCACTTTTACATATGAACAGCACTTGTGTAATCTGGAAAAACTGCCTCCAATTGCCATAGTCCCAGGAGTCACTCCTCTCCAGGTTTACCCACTCTGTAATCATTACTGGTCATGAAATACCATGAAGGAACTTCAGCTCATCTTACATGCAGTGGCTGCATATCTCAATTCTGTCTCCCTGCAGGGACTCTTACTTTCCAGAATTTCTTTCAAAATCCAGCTCCTCGGGTATTACCAGAGCTTGTCTTCCTATCCCGTTTTCCACCAGAATATACTACTTAGGGTACTCATAAAATGCATCAAAAGCAAAATCAACCCAAATCTCGATACTAAAAGAAAGAGGCAGACCTGGTGAGTTGTTTAGGGTATTTTTTTATACTGCTTTAGTTTTGGGCTGGGGGAGTTCTTTACGTGTGTTTTGGTTTTGGGTGTTGTTTCTTTCTTTTTCTTTTTTTTTTTTTTTTTTTTGTGATGATACATACCTAAACAAATTTGATACAATATTTTCTCAGATGCACCCAGCCTGTGCTGATTCAATCAAGAAGTAATCTGGGACTAGGTAGGATAGAATTTTGATTCTTTTTCTATGAAAGTTTATAGACAAGGTATTTAGTACCTTTGAGTCCAGAGCAATCATGTATACTTATATGCACAGACATCACATATTGCAGTCACAGGATATTTTACTACAACTGTTGCAACCACGATTTGCTTACAACTTATTAGCACTACCAGAAATGTCCGCAGTTAAAAGCTGCAGTTTTTCATGCTTCTCAGTGAAGTAGAAAGTGTACACACAAGCTGATGATTTTTGACTGAGTCTTATATTTATTTTGGCAAATCAACCAGAAATGGACATGCTTTTCACTTTGCTGAGAGGCCTCTCACTAGTTGCCAACCGATGTAAACATTTTGAACATTTTTAAGAGTAAGTCATGTTCCATACAGTTCCATGGAGAAGTTTTGAAACCAGTACATTCTATTTCTAACAAATTATTTTTTTGTGTGATATTAAACAACTTACAGAAATATTCAGTATGGCATGAATGAAAATTTCTTTTTGTGTTACAAGGACAGACTCTCCCTCTCTGACATACTCACATATATATACATGGATACCCAATGTACACTTTTTTGGCTCCTAATTCTTAGCAGAGTACAACAAACTCTCTTGATGTCCCCTAATGCCAGATTTTATGCTGACATGACAAGGCTCCCCCTTGGTCCTCTCTGAGGAGGCTGCCATGCATCATTCACTCCAGCAAATATCATCACAGTTCACGAAATTTATTTTACTCAGCAAAATTTGGGATATCTACACTTAGTTTTAACAGGAACACTGTTTCTATGAGGAAATAAAATACACTTTTTGGGGACATCCATAACCTAGACACCACCGCTGTTCTGCTGACAGAAAATGCTACCAATTTTTCTAGTGACATTATTAAATAGAGACAGAGAAGATTCCTCTATAGCTTAGAAGCACCACATGTTTGTAAAAACCAATGTAACTGAATTTGAGGGGAAGAAAAAAGCATGCCATGCCTGCTGGCACTGATTAATCCCCATCTGTGCCTGAAAGAATGAAGTAAAATAAGTATCTGTCAAGTGTTCTCTCCACCAGCTATATGCCCTTGAGTAGACATCCTGTCAACACTCAATACACAAATGAAGAAAACTCTGGTGTATTAGTTTACTCTCAAAATTAATTCAATGGAAAATACCTTTTTTTGGTTGTTTTTTGTTTGTTTTTTTTAATTTAATGGTCTAACAATATTAGGTAGAAGAATACTGTAATCTCAGCTTTAACAGATATTTTATCTTCTGTCAGAATAAAGGACGTATACCAGTGGCCAAAAAAAGTTTTTATATACAAGACTGTAAATATACACAAAAAACCCAACAATTAATCATGACATGCATTTCTATCACCCATAAAAACTCTTGCACTCCAGTAACAGAAACTGATCTCTGTAGAAGCCATTAGATTGCAGAGTGTAAAGCACAGAGATATAGAAGCACTTACATTGGCACTGTGATCACTTCCACTGACGCAGACGACATCTTGGTTTTGAATTGTTAATACCTCTTTTGTAAGCTTCAGTCGGATGTCATAAGCATTTTTGGATACTTCATCATACAACAATGCAATACCAGTTTTAGTCTGCAAAAGCAAGGCACAGAAACAAAACTTTAAGAATAATAACATTTCATAATGATAAATAACAGCTTCTATCCCATTCAATACATAAAATGCATATAAATGATCATTGTTTACAGAAAGTGGAAAATTGGTCTGCTTCTCAGTCTTCCAATGGATTAGACATAAAAAGCCTCATTTGTACTGTAGAATATGGGCTAACTGGTCTTTGAAGTAGGCATTAATGAATAACAAGGAAGTAAAATTAAAAAAAAAAAAAATCCCCATTGTACTGTTCTACAAAGGAGTGCTGCCATTGAATGATGCCCTTTTTGTTTATAATTCTATGACTTAACTATAAAATTGCATTAGAAGCAGATAGGTGTATATAAATGCACGTGAACACATTTTCCAGTTTCAGCAAGAAGTGGGCAAGTGCAATGTTGTTCCTGACTTAGAGACGTTCCTTCCACTGTGCCAGAAAAACACCTGTATGCTTCATAAAGCCTGCCTTTAAAATATAGAGCCTTATTACCTTAGAAAACTATGTTTTCACATTGTAAAATGCACAAATACAGGTGTTAAAGAATTTCTATTTGTTTAGGTCAAGATGGATATACATTTTTGAAGATATATCATCACTGGACTGATTAATTAATAAACTCCATAATAGTCAAGTATTTGGTATAAATAAGGTTTTCTCCATGAGTATTAGAAAAGAAATTCTATTTTAATTTTTTATTTACCTACATGCAAATTTCCCACTAATATGCAGTTGGATATTTCATTTTTAAACAAAAGTTGTGAAATTAGGACTGCTTATAGCTACTTTTAAAATATGCAGATCAATGCAACTTCAGAGCTTTACAATCATTGCACAGAAGAGGAAAAGCAAAACACCTATTCTGAAATGGATAACCACATCTAAAAGTAATACTTGTTTATCAATTGATGTATTTAACAGCATCATTACAGGAATGCATGTTCCTCTATGCAAGTGAAGAATAATAAAGCATAATTTAAGGTTTAGCTACAGCATTTAGTTTATAAAGATGATATACATTTGCTCATCTGCTTTGTTAAATAGACTGTATAAAGAACAGTGATGGAATTTAAAAACGTCCTGTACACTGAATGAATGCTTAAGTTATTTCAAAATACAATTAAGCATGCAACGTTATCTTCATCATAATACTTTCATTTCTATAAAATCAGGGAGAAAGATCTGTGGTGATTGTCAATAAAACCTTTTAGTCTTTCAAGATAGGATCAGTTTAAGCTTAAGACACTTAAATTTAGATGTGGTGTAGCTCTACAGAGCAATGGAGCATCAAAGCATCCCTCATAGTAGAAATGGAAAATACAGCCTAGAGAGCAACTCAGTTTACCCTGAAATACATACACAGCACTTGCTCAGCTGAATTGCTCATGTGGTTCTGCTGTCCCCAGGCTCAAAGCTGTTGTCCCCATGGAGAGCAGTAGGCTACTGCTGCTACTTAAGACACTTCAGGATGTCTGAGACTTCCACATATGTAAGGCTCATATAGGTTTTTTAGGACATCCAGATCCTTCTCCAGCCAGATGTGAGGCCAGATTTCCATTATTATAATGGGATATAGACATTGGCCATGCCAGCAGGTCTCCACCTGTAGGTATCTTCAGCTTGAAATGGATCTCACCAAAAGTTTACGGTGTAGAAGTCCATATCTAGGACAGCCATTTAGATTCTGTCAAACCAGTGGTGAGCAACAGATACCTATGAAGCGTGATTTACCTGCTCTCTTTTATACATTCATCTAGAAGGGAAGAAGTTCCATCATAACTCTCTATTTAGACTTTAGAAATAAATATAAAAAAACAACTCAGACACAAAATGTCTAATTCTAGGCAGATAAATCTTGTCCTTAGTGTTTGCTGGGAATGCCTAAAGGAAAAAAAAAAAAAAGTGTAAATCCTTAATCATTCTCACTTGTTTGGAAACCAAAGATTCTTCATTTTCCCAAGGTTTTGAAATTTGTTAGATTTCCAGCACGTGTTTTAACAATACAACTTCGTGAATGACAACGTATGAAAACCCTGCCGATATCATCCGCTTAAAAGTTGTGCTGCGTAACAGCAAGTATTTTCAAATAGTAGGAGAACTGCGCTGGAAAACCACTGTCCTCAATTTTTGCAGCTGTTCAGAGGCTGTGCCATCATTATCCCACCCAGACTGGCAACTGCTGGTACTTTTGCTGATGTACCAGAGCATCCTTTGCAGAAACATCGAGAGAACAGTGCTCTAGAGAGCTCTTCATGCAGCCTACACTCAGAACATTTCTCTGGCTAGTAATCATTACATATGTTTATAAGTAACACAGTGAAAAATAACCTGAGCTTTCATCTGTAACAGATGAACAAGTAACGAATGAAATACGTAGAGTGACCAATTAAATAGCTTAGCATTTTCCATCACACTAATTACTTAAACTGAAAGTCTTGCTGCAGTTCATCTATTCCTATTAAAATCCAATATCTACCTCACACTCCATCTAACTCCTGACGTGATCCAAGATAACGTGCAGGAATACCTTGTTTCCTTTCAGAATCAATAAGATTAATCTAGATTTCTCTCAGCCTTTCAAGTCGGCTTTTTTTCAGACCATTATAAATGGCTTTGAATTTGAGTTCAACACATTCCCTTGTTCTCTCTATGTTAGAGAGGGCATACGTAACTCTAGTGGGCAAATCCCAGTCCAGACAAAATGCTTCTCCAAACTAGGATCTTTTATTAATAACTACCTTCACATCTACATGTACCTATATCACCATGTATGAACGCAGCCCAGAAAGCCAACAACATCCTGGGCTGCATCAAAAGATGCATGGCCACTAGGTCAAAGGATATGATTCTGCCCCTCTACTCCACTCTTGTGAGAAACCACTTGGAGTACTGTGCCCAGCTCTGGAGCCCCCAACACGAGGAGGACATGAATCTGTTGAAGTGGGTCCAGAGGAGGGCTATGAAGATGGTCATAGCTGGAACAGCTCTCCTACAAGGACAGGCTGAGAGAGCTGGGCTTGTTCACCCAGAGAAGAGAAAGCTCCAGGGAGACCTTATCATGGCCTCCCAGTATCTGAAGGTGGCCCACAAGAAAGCTGAGGAGGGACTTTTTACAAAGGGCGGTAGTGACAGGACAAGGGGTAATGTTTTGAAACTGAAAAGGGGTAGATTTAGATTGGAAATAGGAAGGAAATTCTTCATTCTGAGGGTGATGGTGTACTAGAATAGGTTACCCAGGGAAGTTGTGGATGCTCCATCACTGGATGTGCTCAAATCCAGGTTGGACGGGGCCTTGAGTAACCTGGTCTAGTGGGAGGTGTACCTGCCATGGCAGGGGGTTGGAACCAGAGGATCTTTAAGGTCCCACCCAACCCAAACCATTCTATGATCTTGTATTTCAGCTATGCTATGTTGGACTTGCTTTCTCATTAAAACTGCCTATATAATAGCTGTTCTAATAACTGGTATCAGAAAATGAGGACTAAGAAGTGAAAATTACTGCATCATTTTGGGAGTTATGTTAGAGATCATATACCAAATTTTCATGTACTCTGTAATGAAAAACATGCAAAAAGTGCATAGGGACTTGCATTTTAATAGGATTTAAATGCTTACAATGAGAGGTAGGAGAATATAAATTTAAACTCACTTGGGCAGATGAGAAAATTAAATGTTTTGATATCCTTGACAGTTTTCCAGACACTGGCCTCAGAAAGAGGGGAGTGTGGTTTGCATGTGCACATCCCCGTACTAGGTGGAGGGAAAAGAAAAGGAGATCAGTAACATGGGCATCACAGTAGATGTGACTTTTAAGAAAGCTTAGTCTCTGCTCTGCTTTTGAAAGAAAACCAAACAACAATAAAATCTACTTTCTCAAGTAAGCTCAAAACCTGCTACTATTGTAGAGAAAATATCACTCTGTAGGGAGACCTAGAAATGCAGATTAATCCTTTTATTAGCTTTATTGTTGACTACTTAAGGGAGGTCCCTAGATGGTGTACTTGCTTTAAATTATTCCCTGTTCAATATAATGTTTTGGGACCCTACTCAAAATACCTTTACTCTTTCCGTGCACTGTATTTGTAGCTCACAGCTGCAAATTCTGTTTCAAAGTAGGCATTACTAAGACAAGCTTCAGTCTTACTGGCATAAAACTCATCTTCATTGCTGTAAGTTTCACTTTGAAAAAGCTTGCAAAAAATGAGGCAGAATTTAAAAGTGTTTTTCTGAGGTGCACTAAGTTTTCTATAGAAACTATTTACTTGTTTATGCCCATTTGTTTCTCAAATGCCTTAGAGCAATACTTGTCAGGCTTTTCATACTAGTAACTGAAGAGAGGCAGATAATGTAAAAGACTTACAAGGACAATCAGAAAATCCATATGAGACTCAAAATCATATATTTGTATGCATTCAGAGCAGATGTCAGAGTACGTGCAGTGCGTATTTTGATTTAAACTGTTAAAAAACCTGGTTTAAGTTATTTGTAATTCCAAAGTGCTCTCTCACTCCCTCTGCCCAAGTGTATTTTAGCAATTGTTGGCAACAGTAGCAATCACTAAATGGAGTATTAGCATCTTAGATCCTTATAAAAATGGATCATCTGGAGTTTCCCCTACTTCAGCTAAGAAATCCTCTACACTGAGTTACGTTAGTCCTCCAATATAAATCACCATTTGCTGATCTTCACCCTTAATAAAGATATCCATATCTTCAAAGGCATGGCAGTTCAATTTTAACTGCTAAAATGCATTTATAAATGACCATCATTCATTTGTAAATAAAATTCTTTAAGGCAGTATATTTAGATCTTTTTTTTTCCAACTGAAATTCCACATCATATTTCCAGACAAATATTTTCTCAGCCATATTTACACCTCAGAAGTCTAGTGATAAAATTCTATAATCCAATTTCAAATTTTTTTTCATGAAAACAACTCTGTTGTAATTCTGTAACTGTGGTATATTGATGGTTGAAACACTTGCTGAAGACACATGTGAACTGGAGTCACTAATTTTTATCCTACATCATTTCAGATTAGGCAGAAAGAGAACTTCAGGAGGTCCCACACCACCAGTGCTCTAGCCACTAAATTATAGCAGGCTCAAATTTATTCCCTCTCTCATAACATAGTTTGATAAGTTTTCTACACAACATCTCCTATTGGGATAACAAGAGAAAGAGAACTTCTCAGAGAAGGGCAAAATGCAAATTTAAAATTGCTTTGACTAACATAAAAATTTTAAAATGGAATGTAACAGAAAAAAAAAAAAGTGCAAGGTGCTACACTCTAGGAAGAACAGTCACTTGCATGGAAGAAAAGCCTTTCTTAACTTCTTAAGGAAAGGAAATAGGTAATTAGCAGGGAGGATTGACAGCAAAACATTGTCAAGAATACCTTGTTGCAGTAAAGACAGGTATTTTGACTGCTCTCCTTTGTATTCTTTCCTATGGGTTTGCTTTTTCTCACTCTCATGAGACAGTGTCCAAACGTAAACAGAGTTTTTCAGCTGGGTAGTACAGAAAGCTCCTTAACACTCTTCAATGTGAGGGAATAATTTCATGTCCATGAAGTAATCCATCACCAGTGTTGCATTTAATGCATGCCAGTATATTGTTTACTTTTATACAGTATAATGTCAGCATTGATTCATGGCTACACTACATAGAAGAAGTAATGAACTGAAAAGGGTCATGAGAGATATAAAAAATCAGAAGTGATTAGAGATCTGAAAAGTAGGACCTATAACTAATTTTGCATGAATTCATGTTATTTAGTTTAAAGACAGAAAACAAGAGGACACAATGACAGCTGTAAGTACTTCAAAATCTATTGCAAAGACAAATGGAACAATCAGATAAGAAAATAATTCAGAAATCTCCTCCTTTTGAAGTATTCTAGCTACAAAGAAACAGAAGTCCTTGAACAGATTTCTGGGCAGATTATAGATGTCCATCGCTAAGGGATTCTGAGAGAACTGAACAAACATCTGCCCAAATGGTACAGGTACTAATCCTCTCACAAGGAAAAAAATCTCAGAAAAGCCAGTTTCTTCTGGATCTATTTGTCTCTGATGCTAATATTCAGAATTACAAGACTTCTTGTTTATGACTGAATCTCTGCCTCCTATGCAGGAGAGAGCCTGACTGACTTTAGAAGGATACCTGCACTGTACACCTCACAGCTGCCA
Source organism: Baryphthengus martii (assembly GCA_013396935.1). Taxonomy (NCBI): domain Eukaryota; kingdom Metazoa; phylum Chordata; class Aves; order Coraciiformes; family Momotidae; genus Baryphthengus; species Baryphthengus martii. The sequence continues at coordinate 24,614 of VWZK01011733.1, read as the reverse complement.
AAGGAGAGATGAAAAATAACTATTAAGACTTCAAGCAGTTTATCATTTAGGGGTATTAATAGTGGATGAGTGACATTTACAATAGAATTTAACAATCATAATTTTTATAGCACTTAATATGAAGAACTGTACCCTAAGAAAATCTGTACCTTTGTCTTTTATGACAAAAAGATAATTCCAGGCTTAAGGGCCCTTGAAGCTTTTCAATGGACCAACATGGGACGACAAATGGATAAAGACAGCAGGTATATAGTGACAGCAATAAGACAGCTGTGGAATGCAGAAAATTAATGATTCCATCAACATCATAAGCACACAAAGAATCATTCTGTAAAACTACAAGCAGATACAAGGCAGAGATTAATCATAATTTTCTGAAATTAGTTAGGTGGAGCTCCCTTACAGAGTATGTAGTTGTCCTTTTTCTCTGCTTTTACACCTACTGACTGCTTCACAACTGCTGAGACAAAAAAATCCTTTAACCTTAATACATTTTCCTTTAAGAAATTCTGATTATAGTGATAATAAAGCCCTTAAACAGACTATTCAGATAGGTTATAATTCCCTAGTACTAGGAGGGTGTGAGAGTTCTATGAAAAAGTCAGAAGAACCATCTGTAAAAATTCTACGGAGGACAAAATGGTATGGATTTGTTCCATAACTCAGAGTAGTTCAAGACTCCTGTAGATCAGGAGAGAAAACATCATTTATTATACTATCACAAGTAGGAAGCGACCTTGAAAGATTTGAAGCCCAATCTCAAAGCAAAGCAGCTATGCAATTAGCCCAGGCCAAAAGCCTCTAAGGATGAAGGCTGCTCAAGTTTTCTGGGCAACTAGCTCCACTGTTTGACTGTCCTCATAAGCAAAACCTTTTCCTTGCATCCAATTTCAAGTTCTGCTTGTTGTCTCTTGCTCACCCACATCCTACTGTGAAGAGCCTGGCTCCATCTTCTTGACATCCTCCTTGTTGACTTGGTAAGGCTTCCTTTAGGTCCTGCTGAAGCCTTTAGCAGGCTGAACAAGCCCAGCTCCCTCACAGGGCAAATGCTCCCAGCTCCAATCATCTTGATAGTTTCACAATGAGCTTGTTCCAGGTTATCACTGCTGTTTTTTTGGTTTTTTTTTTTTGTATGAGGGGAATCAAAACTGCACATAGTATTGTAGATGAAGTCTAGTGAGTGTTGAGTAGAGAGAGATAATCCCTTCCCTTGAACTCTTGGCTGTACTCCTCCTAATACAGCCCAGGATGCTGCTGACTTCTCTGCTGCCGGGGCTCACTGCTGGCTCAGATACAGCTCACTGCCCAGCAGGAATCCAGGGCCTCTTCAGCAGAGCTGTTCCCCAGAGAGGCAGGGCCCAGCCTCTATCATTGCCAGGGGCTCTTCCTTCCCAGGTCGAGGACTTGGCATTTGACTTCATTGAATTTCATGAGTTTAGGTCATGAATTTCTTGAATTTCCTGGAAGTCCATTTATTCGCCTTCCTAGGTCTCTCTCAACAGATGTACCGATGGCACTCTCCAATTTGGTGTCACCAGCAAGCTTGATAACCAGGCTCTCCATGACTTCCTCCAGGTCACTGACAAAAGCACACCCCTGGACGACACTACTTGCCACAGGAACCCAGGTAGAGGACAATTCATTAACTACTACCCTCTGCCTGAGCATCCAAGTAGTTGTCCACTCACCCACCTAGACTGAGGCTATAGCAACAGAGTAATAAATGGGTGCATTTATTTTCTTATGTCAAAATAAGAATAAAAACAATAATAGTGTTAGTAACAAAACCGACACTTTTTTGTTTGTTTTGACACATGAATACATGAAGAACATCATAATCTAAATTAAAAAAGGATCACAAAAAAAAAATCATTATCATCGCTTGTACTCACTACATTCATTATAGGTAAAAATGATAAAGAAATATTTGGATGAGATCAGTGCTTTGGATCAGACATCCTCCTGCTCTGAAGTACTACTGCCCACCATTACCAGTATTGCCACTGTCCAACTTCCATGTACAGAAGCATTTAGCGATGCCATTACATCCATTAGGTCCAGTAGTGCTGCCATTACATCCATTAGGCCCAAGGGCAAGTGCCAGGACGGACACACTTACAGTTCTGACATGAGCCACGAATCCCAATTCACACCCTCCATTTGTACAGAGATACACAGCCCACCACCACCTGCTTCTACCTCCCTTCCCAACAGGAACCACCACAGTGGGGACCACCAACAACTTGCTGCATCACTGCAGCTGATGAAACTTGTGGCTGCCTCAGCGGTCTGGCCCCTTAGCTTTTGTAAGTATGTGAAGGGAAATACTTTAAAGTAGCTTGAAGGGAAATATTTCAAATTAAAGTAAAATCAAGTCTGAATTTTCAAGACATCAAGAATTCCAGGGCTGGTCAATTACAACTGAAAATACTGAATTACAATATATTGTAAATATTCAATGTAGTATATAATATGAATTGGCATCAGAAATAAATATGGCCAAGAATGGATATTTATGAAACATCCTAGTGCATTTTTCCCAAAACCACAGATTATATCTGAAATGTGCACCTTGGAAAACACTGTTTTCATAAAGATTGTTCTCCCTCTTTTTTTTTTTTTTTTTTTTTATGCATTTCTTAATGACAATATTATGGATTGACATTTCACTACATACTGTTGTAAAAGTTATATTAGCATTAAAAGTGTTCAGAAAACTTTAACTGTGATGTGACAATATAACTTTTGTAGCAATTCAGAACATTTTTTTTCTAAACATTTAAGTGATGTACAGAAATCTACAAGTAAGTATATTAACTCATGGTAAAAGAAGTTTGAAAAGATTCTCTCAAAATACAAAACTTAAAAGTCTATTTCATTGCTTACATGACAGCCTGTCCACCACAAGCTCTGTTAAAAATACCCTTAGGGGTACGCTGTTGGAATTTTCTGTTAATGCCATTAGTCTTGCAAGAAAAGTGATTAACAGTTGGCTCTCAATCTGTGTAATCTTAATCATTAGAAAGTAAGCAGTAATGTCTTGTTTAATCACTGCAAGCTCAGTGTGTCATGAGCTAATTATATATGATTGATTACTGTCATCCTCATGCACCTCTCAAAACTGACATAAATATTTGAATCCTGCAACACATGTTTGGAAAATGAACTTTCAGAATGTCATGTTGAATAAAAATTGCCTGCTTAAAAAAAAAAAAAAATTAATCAATGCTAAATAATAGTGCCACACAGTTGAATATGTTAGAACACAGATTCTATTCCAGGAAGCAGCCAAGGCACAAACTTAGAAAAATTGCCAAGTTTTAGCCTGATTTAGATAATAACTTTAATTAATTTGTCTGCTTATTACTACACCTCATTTTTCAGGCAACTGGAAAGAGTACAGAATTAAAAAGCCTAAGAATATAAATGAGCTTCTATGCTTACAGCAGATTCCTACCACTTAAACAAGAAAGCATGAATTTCACACTTCAAACTAAACCACTTAGCAATAGATATGAAAGACCACAAGAATATTCTCTTTAGAGATTATTTAGAGAATCATAGAATTTAAGAAACAGTTAGGAAATTATATGAAAATTAATGTGATCATTTGTATTACTCTGGTAGAATGTCAGCTGATTAAAAATTGTTACTGTTGATATATCAAAAGGTAAATGAAGAACTGGAAGTATAATTTAAAGAAACCCTACCCATTTTATTAATTGAGAGTAACCAAGTATGGTAAATATGAAGGTGTCATGTTATTTGTAATGGAATAGAAGGGTTGGATTCATCCCACTCTTGCAATCTTTCCCTTTCACACTGATACAGCTTCACCACATTCACTCTTTTTCAAGATTTTGCATAAATTTTTTTGTTGTTTTTTTTTCTATTACACTGTGTTGTGTTGTTCTGCCAAAGCCAAATAAGCAAAGTCACCCCTAACTGCTTAATTTATAAGGTGGGTGAAAGTATTTCTAGCTTCTTTCTAACTTTGAAGTGGGAAAACTACATTCTATGGTCTCATCACTCTGATGTGATTTCTGCAATGGCAAAGAAATCCCTATCATCATTATCGTAAGAACTTCTCATACTGTATTGGTTTCTAGTGCTACCAGACATAACAAAATTTAGGCAAAGATTAATCACAGGAGTTCCTAAACATTAAAGGAAATCTAGGAAAACAAAGCAAAACAAACAAACAAACAACTTCCCACTTTTACTTACATCTGCAGTTACTGTTTTTAAAGGCCAGTTGCTCTAATAAACCCAGAGACTGGAAGTGAAAATCTTTTAGGCATGCTTTTGGCTGCTAGCTTGAAAAGAAATGAGACTGTCCAATTTCAGTCTTCATTCAAAGACTTAATGGCATGGTTCTTCTAGTCTTGGCTGCAGTCTTCAAGTGTAATTGTGAGAATCAGTAACTTTTTAATATTTCCTGTATTTAATGAATAGAACATTCCTGAAGTACATCTCACTGGCTGAAAGAAAACAATCTTTTAAACTACTGAAACTAATAGCAAATCCCATAATTTAGAGGCATTATAGAAGAGAAAAGCATGAGCTACATAACAAGGTGAAAAATAAAACTGATTAAATTTATTTATCTCTACAAAAAGTAGTGGAACTGGCAGAGAATGGCCAAGTAAGAGAGCAGTCAGGCAGGCTGATGATGAGTTTCTAAGAAGTTACACTTTCGATGTCAATCTCATATTCAAAAAGCAAAAATCAGAACAGCAGCTAGAGCACCATTATTAAAAGGTGGAGAAGAGCCTCCTTTATAGACTGATTACATGTCATGCCATGAAAAAAATATGACTCTGTTTACACCTAAATCTCAAAACCAAAATGTCCTGTAACAAGAGTACATTACTGATAATCATATTCTTTTCTTAAGAGAAATTCCTTAGGAATAACGTAAACAGAAAAAAATCCAAAAGGTATCCATGCATATACAATTTGTATATAGTGGATTAGAATATGTTATAAACTTTACAAAGAATGGACTTTTTTTAATGGATATACAAGATCTCAACCAAATAGTTTCTGAGCATCTTGGGACTCCCCGACAGGACTTACTTGATTTATTAAATCATCATATCAGTTAGTGATAAACACACAAAGATGGGCTACTCTCAACCAAAGAATCTTCTGCAACAAGCCTTTAAACAAGCATCTATTATATGAAACCACAGTTAAATATGTCACTTTCATAATCTTTTAGAATCAAGCCTAACCTAAAAAGTAGTAATGAGAATCAACCATAAAAAAAAAAAACAGAAACAACCAAACAACATTCCAGATTCAAGGCCTCAAAGAGGTATCCTTCAGAAACTAAAAGCTTATAAAGAAAATATCAGAAAAGAAACAGGAAAACTGGGAACAACTGAAGGTGTTCTGGAATACCTAGTAATTGAAGCAAGTATTGAAAATCAAGTGATTTCTCTGAATCAGACTTCTTCAGATGAAGAATATATATTCTAAGTCACTCTTTGAAGGCAATTAAGACATGAAATCGGAGGTGGCACATGGAAATAGGTTCATCTCTAATTTTAAAAACAATAAATGGAATGGGATGAATGTTTGTCCAGAACTGAAACAAACGTGTATTTTTAAAGTATATACAGTCTAGTCTCATTAGCATAGAGACAAATAAGAGGATTAGTGCTAAAAAAAGATTTTCTGGAACCGGCGTTAAGTCTGATTTTGTCAGTTGCACACAGAACTTATTTCATATCTTGCTCACCTTCAAGAATTTTCTGACTGACAACCAGTGCAGGCAACTGGCTGTGATACATAAGCACTGTAACCATATGGCTTATGCCTACTGAGGTACATTTGAACATCTGGACATATGTACCACAGCACAAAAATAAAACTGGCCAAACAATAAACAATTAAGGCCGAGCACAAAAGCATTTGAAGGTAAGCTCCTTGATAAGAGAGTTGGATATTTCAAGAGTTTTTACAAAAAAAAGTTTCAGAGCGATAAACCTGCAGCAGAATTTTTGTTTTATCCATAACTGTCCCTCCAGTGTCATCTGTCCCTTGCTGCTACTAGTCACAGGGCACTGGACAAGCACAATATTGAATTGACACCCCATGGAAAACGCTCACTCCCATAGGCTGGGGTATAGATGATCTATATCATCTACTGCAGATCAGTAGAGTCCAGAGGGATCTTGCATAGTTCAGCTGGAGACCTGTAGCTAGAGGTGTTCCCCAAGGGTCAGTGCTGAGTCCAGTCTTGTTCAACACTGACCTGGATCAAGGGACAGAGTGTACCCTCAGCACATTTGCTGATGATACAAAATTGGGAGGAATGGCTGATACACCAGAAGGTTGTGCTGTCATTCAGCAGGACCAGGACAGGCTGGAAAGTTGGGCAGAGGGGAATATATTGAGGTTCAACAAGGATAAGTGTAAAGTCCTACATCTGAGGAGGAATAATCCCATGAACCAGTACAGGTTAGGGACTGACCTGCTGGAAAGCAACTTGGCAGAGAAGGATGTTGGAGTCCTGGTGAACAAGTTACCCACGAGTCAGCAGTGTGTCCTTGTGGCTAAGAAGGCCAATGGTATCCCGGGATGCATTAAGAATGTAGCCAGCAGGTCAAAGGAGGGTCTGCTGCTCAACTCTGCCCTAGTGAGATCACATCTGGAGTATTGTGTCCAGTTCTGGGCTCCTCAGTTCAACAGGGACAGGGAAATACTAGAGACAGTCCAATGGAGGGCTATGAAGATGATTAAGGGCCTGGAACATCTCTCTTATTAGGAGACCTAGGGCTGTTTAGTCTGGAGAAGAAGAAACTGAGGGGGAACTTATTAATGTTTATAAATATCTGAAGGGTGGCTGTCAAGTAGAAGGGGCCAGACTCTTTTCAGTGGTGTCTTCTGATAGGATGAGGGGCAATGGTCACAAACTGGAACACGGGAAGTTCCACCTCAAAATGAGGAAAAACTTCTTTCCTGTGAGGGTGTTAGAGCCTGGAACAGGCTGCCCAGAGAGGCTGTGGAGTCTCCTTCTCTGGAGACTTTCAAAACCCACCTAGATATGTTCCCCTGTGACTTGTCTTAGGTGACCCTGCTCCGGCAGGGGAGTTGGACTGGATCTTCCAAGCTCTACCATTCTATGATTCTGATTCTAATACTGCATTAGCTCTGACTAGATTCATAAGTCAGCCATAGCACAGTAAAAGGACTGGTCAGTCACTCTGCTGGGTCTGCAAGCGAGACAGCATGAAGAAAGCAGACAGAGGGTGAGTCACATCAGCTTTACTAAACACATACTGGAACAGCAGAGAGTTAGGAAAAGAGAGCTCCCGCACAAAGTACAGCAGAAATCAGTGTTTAGCAGGGAAGAGCACTAAACAGAAGTCAGCTTAGTCAAGCAGCACTAGAATTTTTAACTCAAGGATTTTAGGAAATCTTAAGTTAACATTCCTGCCAGAAAAGGCATTCACCAGAACAGTATGAGCAGGACAGGTGAAGCAAATTCACATTATTGAAAAACAGCAGGGAAAAAAAAAGAAGGGACTGAGGGGGTTTAAGTTCAGAACATGGAAGCAAAGAACTGGGTTGGTTTTTTTTTTTGTGTCAGAAACAGACAAAAAACTATAGTTAGATGGAGAAAAAGCAAGTAGTTTAACTGTTCCTCTCCTAACACCATCAGCAGCATCATACCAGTACTGTAGCAGAACTACTGTCATATTATCCTAATGATATTTCACAGGGGAAATGCCAAAGGAGATGACACGTGGGTGCACAAGTATTTTGGTGATGGGACAGCATGAACACGTAATCCTGGGTTATGTGTATTTGAAGCATATTTATGAAAAGTCTGTGTTAAGGAAAAGATATATAATCTCAAAGACACTATCAACCATTTCATACTTTTATGCAAGTATAAAAGTCAGATTTGCAGGGCAAGAGACATGATTGTACTTTGTGAAGGAAAGCAGGATAGTAGAGGTATGGATGTGGAAAGATGGGGGAACAGCTCTTGGCATAACACAGCATTGTTAGGGAATGAAAAGACTTAGAAACACGGATGAATTTATAATAACAGGGAAAAACACAACAAAGAAGAGTAGTATTGAGGAAAAAAATGGAAAAAGGTAATTTTTAAAAATCGCGTGCCTACGATAAAAAGTAGGTGCCCATCAAGAAGCACATGTATCTTTTGTAGGAATGATCACCATAGGTTAATGAACCCATAAAAGAGTGGGCCATATTAACTCTGTTCAGAATATTAAAAATCTGTGTGAAAAATGGAAAGAGAATTTATAAAAGCTGTACTTAGAAAAAGAGCTACTGAAAAAAAACCAAAACAAACAGCACAGCTAAATAACAAGCCCATAAAACACAGCTGGTGGTAAACAGGATCCTGCCTGAGGTTTACCACAGCTTCTCGCACTGTCAGAATGCTCCCTGGGATGACCATTAATGACCTGTGACTGCTTTCTGTAACTCCCCTCTCGACATGTGCCAGCACGCAGATGGACCAGCCACCATAAGGACCAGTTGCAGCTGATCATCAATTATTTGACCTCATTTACTTCATCCACAAATATATTATTTACCTGTGTGTGTTTTATATCCCTTTTACATATGGTCATAACTTCTCTTACCCCTACTCTGCACAATGGAGAAGAGGAGGCTGAGAGGAGACCTTATTGCTCTTTACAACTACCTCAAGGGTGGTTGTAGTGAGCTGGGTGTTGGTCTCTTCTCCCAGGTAACTAGAAATAGGACAAGAGGAAATGGGCTTAAGTTGTGCCAGGGGACGTTTAGGTTGGATATTAGGAAAAAATTTTTTACTGAGTGGTTAGGCATTGGAATAGGCTGCCCAGGGAGGTGGTGGAATCACCATCCCCAGAGGCATTCAAAAACGTGTGGATGTGGCGCTTCAGAACATGGTTTAGGGGTCATGACAATGTTAAGTAGACAGTTGGACTAGATGATCTTGAAGGTTATTTCCAATCTTAATGATTCTATAGAAAAACAATGTACTTCTCTACAAATGTTAAGAGGTGAAACAGCGAGAACACTACTGTTTCAGTCTTTCTGTAAACATCTATTTCCATTTTGACTTACTGGTTTCTGGCCTAACTATTTACTGTGGGATTTTTTATTTTTTTTTTTCTTTTTTGCAACGCCTGTGCGCATACAGTATCTCATGGAAGGATTTTCTGGTTCGCATACAAGAATTTTTTGATTAGAAGGTGCAGTACAGGGCACCTCCCCTGTTCCTGCCTAAGTTTTCTTCATTTCAAAAATGTCAAAGGCTTACTTAGCCTTTGTTACTCTCCTTTGATTCTGTGCTACAGGGATTCACCATTTTCTGTATTCAGATGATTTGCACTGATGTTAATGGACCATTAAAAATCCTAGGAGTAATCTTAAATATTCTCTCTCCTTTCCATGTACCTGAAACTAAGATCTTGTTTCCATCTTATACAAGAGAAACACCATTCTAGCTCAAATGCTCAAAAAAATCCTAGGGATTTAATTTTAACCCCAATGAAGTTGAAGTCAATTGAAAATTCTCAGTCCAGTCAGGCTTTCATTGTAACAATAATTAGTTTCAATTTGGTCACAAATGTCGACAGCTTTTCAAGCTGTAACATTCATAGCACAGCAAAACTTCGTGCAGAAGGACACGATTCAGAATTTCACAAAGTTTTTTAGATTAAAACCAGAGATACTTTATCAACTGACATCAAGACTCCACAAATTATTCTAGCTTTCATAATCTGTTAACTACTCTTTCAAGTTTCTGAACAAGCAAAGGATACATTATCAAATTATAAACACATACAATTTCATCATTTAGGAATGAAAATTATATTTTAAAAAAATTATTTAAATTGAATCATTTAAAATTTGACTGTTTTCAAGACATTATGGAAGAAACCTCTGGAGCTGGCAGAGCTTCAGCGTCCTTCCTGTGCACGCTTCCACACAAACTGCTGTGCAAACTGCCACACCACACCCTGGCTGATGTGCCACACTGTTTGCTGATTCTGGTCTCACTACTTCTGGGTGATCACACTCCCTGGGTGCTTTTTACAGGCATGAGGGTGGTCACTGTTCCTCTGGACATGCCCAGGCCTCATCAGTGTCTCCCACATGTGCTTCCAGCTTCTGGCAGATCTCTCCACTGCCCTGCTGTTTCCCTGCCTCAGGAAAATCTGTGTGGTTTTCATCTGTAAACTTGCTGAAGGTTTTTGCTCATCTTCCATGTCGTTATTGAAGATAATAAATAGTACTGGACTCATTTATTCCCTGAGTACACCACTAATGATCAGTCTCAAACTGGACTTCATGTCACTGATCACAACTCCAAGTCTGGCCATTCAGCAAGTTTTCAATCCACCTCTCCATTCAGCTAGTTCGTACTTTGTCAATTTGACTACAAGGATATGACAGGAAACAGTGTCAAAAGGCTTGCTATAGACAGAATAAACAAGATCCACTCCTAACATCCCATCCAGAAAGCCAATGACCTCACTGTGGATACCTATGAGGTTGATCAGGTGAAACTTCCCCTTCATAAATCCATGCCAAGTATTCTAAATCACTTTGTCTGTCATACTTTTGGAAATGGATTCCAGGTAAATTTGCTTTACACCCTTCCCAAGTATCTTGCTAAGGATCCAGGTTTCTTGCCCTTCTTGAAGACAGGCACACACTCGCTTGGTCCACTGAGAGCACCATTCTGCTATGACTGGATAAGGTCAGTCACTTCAGCTCTGCACGTAGGAACCTTTGTCTAACTGCATACGAGGACAGAAATGCTCATGTTTGAATCAGTCCTGCAGACTCTTGTGGTTTGGTTGTTTTAAGCATTATGTTTCATTTTCCATGTTCTTACATGAAGACAACCCACACATTAGAGAATTGTTTTAAATTATTTTGAAATTACTTGAAAGCATTCAAAATATGGTATTGCTGTTAAAATGTTTGTTTTCAATTTTATTTCTAAAAGCCACTTCTGAGTTCATAAATTGCCTGCCAGACTAAGTGAAAGGCAGGTTTTCCTCTGTTATACTGCTGTGAAACTGTGCAATTCTTGGTTTCTTCCACGGGTCATAAAACTGGCTCCTGTCATCTAGGAGATAATGGATACGGTGGATAATTGGCTCTTACAGAAATGGCTCAATCTATGCTTCTATGAGCTGAAGCATAAACCAACTGGGAAACAGGAGCCTGAATAATCTTTTTTACACTAAGTAATAGTTCAGACTGTCAGGTAAGATGAAGGATACAGCAGCTGAGAGTAAGATATTGATTAAGAGTAGATTGGATTCAACAGTGAAAATCTTGAAAGATCCTGATAGAGTCTTGATTTGTGCTACACAGCCTAACTCCTACTGACCATTCCCCTGCTTCATCAACAGGAAAATAACACTCTAGACCACACACAGATTTGAATATAGAGTATGCAATTAAGTAAGTGAATAAAGGACTTTCAGGAGTCAGATAATAGAAACCTGTTCAAGATAACTTAGGGTAAAATTCGGAAAAGAAACCTGCAAGGAAGAGGAAGGAGACTCATACTAGCTACCTTGCTGCTCTGACACGCTAGCAAAAACTGTCCAGTCTTGTTCTCAGTTTTTTAACCAGGTGTTTGAACACAGTTTGAGCACAGCACAAATGGAAACAAGCCATGTGCTATAAGGATATTCTTTCACACATTAAAAATCAGGTTTGGGAAACTCTGGCTTGAGGGAGAACTTAAAACAGCTTATTTATTGTTAGACAGCAGCTTTAAAACAGCTGAAAGATAAAACAGCAGGTTCCCATGCTCCAAAGAGGCACCAAAATGGTACTCGAAGTGTCAGTAGCACCTACTTGATGAACTATTTGCTCATCTGACAGATATTTACTTACATTTTTTTAAATGAGCTTTCAATGTAAATGAATATTTGAGATCTCTTCCAGCCAAAATGATTCTATGATTAAAGGTGGGAACTGTGATAAGAGTTAGAAATTATTAAAAATATCTGGGAACAATTTCATAAGTATGTATCTTATAAAATGCAGTTCTTAGTTAACTAACACATTGGATTGCAGTTACAAAATTCATTTTTCATTATACGTGTTCAACATGTCTTAGGACTGAAACAATTAATGGTTTGTGAATAATTTCAGTGCCTTTTACAGTCAAAATCAATATAAATAAATCTTTTAAAGTTATGGAGGTAGAAAAGGGATTACTAATCACCCTGCTAGGTCAATTGATCATTTGTATGAAGTAACTGGAATCTTAAGGACCAAAAGCCCTAGTTCTGTCTTTACAGAAGGTATTAAGATAACATAGCCCAAATTCATCACACCAAATTCTATGCACTTTGCTGAAATCCCAAAGATAAGAATATTTATACTAATCTCCCTGAGATTTTAGTGAAAAAAAGATAGCAATCTCCAAAGGACTCAGATTAACCACCCTCTGAAGGAATGTCTCATTCAGTAGAACATAGATTCTAAACCAGTAACCCAACAAAGAAATGCTATATATTTTTGGTAAATGCTTCCCAAGAATTAAAGAGCTGAACTTCAGGGAAGCTCTTTTTTAAAATGAGCCCATTCAAAGATAAAGCTTCAGAAAATATTGTTTATAGATATACAGTTGTGAGGAAAATAGAAGTTGGCATTATGATCTCATGATAGGCAAAGTCCAGCCTCATTAACAAGCACAAAGAAACTGGAAAGATAGCAACAAAGAGAGAAGTAGTCTGTGTCTGACATGGTACAAAAAGGCAGAAACAGTGACAGACAGGAAAGGGAAGAAGAAAGCTATGGGGTTTCACGGCCTATCTATAAATCACAGGCCTCCTAAGCTCAACTACTTTGTGTCCTCTTCACATAGCAAACACCTAAATTGGGTCTGTCGTGGATGAACATTCCTAATTGTGAACATCAGGTAAGGTGGTCAACAAATGGTTTTCCCTTTCTCCAGACATGTTTAAGTCACACTTACTGCATAAGGGAATCTTCACAGGATGTAAAATGAGCTCCGGTTAAATCAATACAACCATGCCAGTTCCACCAACAGCACAGTGTCTCCAAGCATATGTGTTCAGTGGTAACCTTCTCCTCATTCACTCTGGAAAAACTCTAGTTGGAGGCAGTGAAATGCAAGCGAAAGCTTAAAGACTAAGTACTGTCGCACTTGTAACATCCAAGCTGTCATCACTGTCATAAACACACATTCCTAACACATACAAAAGTCTAATTTTTAAAACTATGAAAACTAGTAAGTAGACCATAAATCATCAGGAAGTTACATACATATATAATTAGCCACTAGCTACCATAAACATAGCTTGTATTTTCAGTTCCAGAGGTTTACCTACACTTAGAGCAAAGGTGTCCATAGAGTTTCTCAAAAACTAGCTATGAATTAAAACATCGTAGAATTCTAACTTTGATACTAGATTTGCTTTCACAACTTCCCAACTGAATGATACCTAAAGATGTAAAAGTGATGAAGAAAGATGCTCTAAGCTGTGCTAAATAAAAATGAGCATTCCCAAAAAAGATAAGTTATCTGTTAAATGAAATTTTGTTTGATTTAAATTCAGAAAAGCAGTCTTTCCACCTTGGTAATCTCCATTAGTGTATTATCTCCTGCTTTTCCTAAAGGACAGTCTTTCTTTCATTGAAAAGAAGGTGTCTGCATAGTTACTTGCACCTACTCCCATAAAAGTTCCCTCTGTTTCAGTTTGTGGGTTGTTTTTTTTCAGTTACCACAAAATGTCACCGTCCTTAATGCACAGGGTGAATTTCCTTTTCTAGCAGACTTTCCAGTCTGTCATAGCAACGCTGTTTAAAAAAAAAGATAGTCATTTACCTTTCAGCATGTCAATATTTCCACTCAGTCCTCTCCATGTTAAATTAGAGATAATTCATATTTCAGAAGTACAAAAAGTGCATGTTTTTTTAATCAGGACATTATTTTGGGGAATTGTGTCTTGCTTACATCTGAAAAGCATCCCAAATTATTATGTAGGCAGAAATGAAAGTATGAGCATTCTTCTGAATATTTAAGCTTGTCATGCATGAATTCAGGCACAGAAGTGCCAAATTAGAATATAAGCAGACATAATCCTAATTTATTTTTTCCCCCATGTAATGCTGAGCTTTTGGCATCATTCTCTCCACAGTACTTAAACTGCATCAAGACAGATTTCTTTTAATAGGTTTTGTTTGTTTATTCCAAGGAAACAATATATTTTTATGTGCTTGTTTGATACCTTTCTATAGTCTTGTCTTCATGTACCTTGAGATAAGAAGTAGTTTGGCAAGACATCCCTACTGAAACATGGCCTACAACCAGGGGAGACACTTCTTCACAGACAAGAATTGATGACACAGCCTTAAGTTGGCAAACTCATCCTTGCAACACAGCCACAGGGAAGTACAGATCATATCTACTTGGAATCAGTAAGTTTAAGCTGATGCTTTTAAAGATGTTTGTGTGAGGGGAAAAAAATAAGGTCACAATAAGCAACATATACGTAGACATGAGTTGTATTCTCTTCAACTTACGTTAGTGCCAAAAAACTTCTTCCATCTGAGGCTGTAAAGAATACAGACTTAACATACTGAAAAATATTCTGTGCTCTGCAGCCTGTTCTCAGATATTTGAAATGTCATGGAAGACCAGCAGTAGGATCAGGCCTTTTATATTTGTGTTATTTTGACATTCTGTTCTAGGCTAAGGCTGCTTTTGAAAGTGACACATGAAGAACAGCCTCTGATGAAATGAGTAGACAGGCTGCTTAGCTTAATGTCTTCGCCGATATATTATGATGCATGACACCTTATGCCTACCTGGTAGGATGGCCAACAGCAACTAAGAAATATGTGATATTAGCATCTGCAAGTACACAGCCAACATTCATGAAAATTAAGCTAACAGCTCTGTGCTGCTTTCATCAATCACCTAAAAATATCCCCTTTTTTTTCTGTCTGAAACCACTTTGCTAGTTAAATTGCAGTAGTATACAGCACAAAACCCATAGCACTAAGAAACAAGTTACAAATATTTCTCTGTAAGAAATACGTCTGGTTTGTATAATACAATTCAGCTATTCATTATTTAATATTTATCTTTCTAATCTATAAGAAATTTATCATTATACATACAGTGAACACTTATCTTCCTCATTTGCGATAGTTGAAAGTCTCTATACACAGCAAAAAAATTCAGCAATCCTACTTTTTCTAAAATGCTCCTGGTCAGCAACAGAGAATCTACTTGAAGTATTTTAAATTATTGTAAAATTAATTATTAAAAAAAATTATAAATAAATTATTTTAAAATACTAATATTTTAAGAACTCAGTAACGTATAGTGTCTTTTAGTAATAAAATATTTTAATAGTAACTAATAAAAAAATTAAAATAGCAATAACTTTAAAAAACACATTTTAACTTTAGTTATTAAAATTATTTTATTACTACACATTATGGAGTTCTTAAAACATCAGTATCCTATGTCAAATTATGGTGGGATGGTCAAGTTATTTGCTGGGGAAAAAAACAAGTTGTGTACCACTCTTGCACACAATACAGATCAGGCACCACTTTATTCTATTTTTCTTCTCAATGTTCCACCACCTCAATAGTAAGAAAAAAAATTTAAAAATCACCACCATCATCATGTAAATGTTATCAAAGCAGCGTTGCATCAGTGACTGCTGCCTACCCAGGTAAAAGGGATCAACCTTTCAATACTTCCTTTGTGACTTCAGAATCACTAACTACTGATAACAGATTCCACGAGGCATATACAAATAGTTAAAGGACCAAGGAGATTATCTAAAATGCTGAAACATCTCTATGAAACAAGGAATAGGTAGCATGGGTAGAAACAAAGAAAATGCAATTAAAATTAAGGGTAGTTTCTAACTTTTCAGTATACCTTTCAGTTTGGTTTTCACTTTCAGTGATATGCAGAATTTGAATTACACTCCAACATGCAATTTCCACACTTAGCCCCACTGTCTGCCAACACCTCTAAGTTCTTTTACATTTTGTTTAAGTAGCCAGCAAATTAGATAGTAGCACCAAGCAAAAAACCTTAGTTGATCACAGAACACAACTTCTGGCAAAGCAGGGAACGTAGAATACACTATGCACAGAAATCCACTAACTGAAACATAGGGCTTTAGAATGGGGAGAAGAAAGCCTCCTCAGATCACCTACGTGCTCCATCCTCGGTCTCTTCCCCATATACCCACTTCCACATAGTGTAAAGCACAGCAGTGTAACTGATACCCCTGTACCAGTGATTCATTTCTGTGACAAAACTTCATAGGTCTTTGTCATGGTTTAACCTCTACTGGCAGCTGTTCACTCACCACTTACTCACCGCCCCCTCCATATCCCCTCCTGTAGGATGGGAAAGAAAATTGGGAGGAAGAAAAGAGGTGAGACGCCATGGATTGAGATAAGGACAGTTTCACAAAACAACACAGAGAAAAAAATAAACAACAGTAAAAATGATAGTAGTAATAAAATGATAGACAAAGTGAGTGATAAACTCTATCTGTGCCCGAGACACCACTTTCCCTGATCTGGCTGCACTGACATAACACACTGAAAGAAGTCAAAAGCAGGTGCCCCTACCTCACCTCAATATTCCCCTTATATAGGGGGCATGACATCAGTATGGTATCAAATATCCCATTGGCTGGTTCAGTTGTTTATCCTGACCGTGGTCCCTCCCAGATGAAGCCCCACTCAGTTTCTTGGGCCAGCAGCTGCTTGTGATAATTAACCTGAACCGAACCCAGGAGTCTTCATCGAGTACTGAACCAAAGCTCAGTTCTGATGTGCAAAAAGAATACGAAGACACAGCGTACATGCTGCCTGTATATCTGAATTTTGCAAAGCTGCCTCACGGTTTTATTTCAGTAGTTTAATTATAACATCACAGCAGCTTACTGAGGTGAGTCAGACTGGAGGTCAGACTGAGTATCTGTTCACCGATGTATTTTAGGTCATTTTAGTGGATTAATTTAAAAACAAAGTGAGCATTATAAATTTTATATAACACTAACCTTAGTAAGGTCAGGTCTTACAGTCAAGTAGAAATCTTTCCTTATTCACAGATAGGCACATTTGTAAAATGGCAGTAATTAATTCAGTTCTTATGGGGATACATAATGGCTGAAATGCAGAGCTGTCACTGTCCTAAAAAATAAATGGAACAATTTGAGTATATGTACATTAAATGGTAAAAGAAGGTGACATGTAAAAAAAACAGGTGATAAAATAGGTAACCTGTCACCTTTCAGTGACTCAAAACTCACTCAAGACTTAACTCAGCAAATCACTCAGGATTTAACAAGACAAACGATGAAGTCTAGTCCTACTACTGAAATCAGCAGGTTACCGCAAGCCACAACAGGCTACCTGTGCCTGGCTAGGTGTGCCACATGTGAGGACCTTCATCTCACTGTCCCTGCAGGAATTTAAGGGGACTTTTCCACCAGGACAAGACCCAGTGGGTTGTGGGGAACAGTGGGGTCACATTCAGAACTGGAGCACCCACACCTCCATCCCAAAATATAAATGTGTGGTGTGTAAATAGGAGCTGTTTAGAAATTTGTTTGTCTCAAAATTGTGCTTAAGTGTTCACTATTGTTTATCTGCTGCATTGCTGATACAGCAGATAAACATTCCTCCAATAACTCTAGAATGAGAAAAGGATGAGAAATTTCTGGCATTTAATATTAATCTCTTAATCTATTAAAAACAATGGCTGACATTTAAAAACAAGTTAAGGAATGTCTGACGGTAACATAACTGAAATGTGCAGACAGATTTTTCTCCAGGTGTGGTCTTGTACTCAACCACAAAACAGGCACTGAGTTTAATACTGAAGTAAGTGGGTAATACTATGATATATGTGAAATCAGATTTAGTGATGGATTGTCTTTTATAACTAAATACTATGAAATGTACGTCTTCCAGTAATTCCAAAACTAACTAGTGTCTCGTGTTATGTTTCTACTAGTAGTTTTAATCCAGAAAAGCTAGAGAAAAAAAACCAAACATTATGCACTATTTCAGTTACCTCTTTCCTTATACTTCTTACAATTTATACTGGAGGGAAGAGAAAGGAAGATATTTAAGTAAGTTTTAATATAAAAATTACATTTATAATTACACTTATGTTAAAAAGAGGACTGTAATTTCTGTATTTAACAACATGGTCAAGTGAACTTGACTTGGATTTTTTAATACTATTATCTGCAAAACACTATTTTTAACACTCTGCCAAAGCTATGATCAAGACAGATATGATGATACAGCAGTTATACAGATTCTTCATGGGAGTATGAACCACACCACTATAACGTACTGTTGTCCAGATTTACAGTGACTCCTCGTAAGCAGAATTTACTACAAACCATTTCACTTTGATGCCACAATGGTTTTCTAATAACTTAAGTCACACAGTGACATTTTTTCCCTGAAGTCATACTCTTCCAAGTGTAACTCCTTGCAATTTTAATTCCTAGGTAAGAAGAATCTTGCTGATTTCTTTAAAGAGCTATCACATCAGCAATGTTGACATGTTCCGGGGCTCCCTAACCTCACCCTGGCTAAATGAAATACATAAAACAGAAGTTCTTGGACCACCTTCATATGTGTCTTAAATACATACTCCAGTGCAATTGAAGACTCAATAATAAGTAACCACTAAAAATTCCAATTTAATGAACTTGAGAGATGGTATTTCAGAAAATTATTCAGATACATTTACGCTTTTGCTTTTACTTATATATAAATGCACTCTCCTAAAATTCTTGGAAGATCAGGTGTTCAGTAATTCAAGTCCCAGTAAGCTATACTCTCACCAAGAGGCTGAGATAAATAGCTTTTTTTCTTACTTTTTTTCAGTATTTATGTGAAAATACTGTGGGTCCTCTCCTCATTCCTGACACTCATCTGAAAAATGTCAGATGTCTAATTTCATGATCAGAAATTTTCCAGAATTTGCTAAACTTTTTTCCCATTCACATCCTCTACTACAAAAATCCATAAATGTGTGGAAGAATGATGCTGAAAGTGACTTCAGCATGAATGCAAAAAAGAAAAAAAAAAAAAAGTTACACAGTTCTCTGTGTCTACTGAAAGCACAAGACATAAACAGGTGCAATAAAGTGTCAGAAGTATATTAAAAAAAAAACCAAAAAAACAACAAATAATTATTACAATACACCTATGCATGTTTATACTGCAACAGAGGACAAGATATTTGCAATTTTGTATACAAGATTAAAAATACTAGGGAAGACTGAATTTCATATGAAACTCTCAAAAACTGCTGCATGAAGCTTCTGCTTAATAAAACATTATCTTAGTCACACTAAAAAGCAACCTAAGTAGAAAAAAAAAATGAAAATTAATGTTTTGAAATTACTTTGCTTTATTTCTAGATGCTTTGAAATTACAAATTACTTGATCAATCGTACATATGACCAAAATGTACATTTGGGCAAGTTCCCTAATCTTAATTAATCCACTAGCAAGAATCTTCCTTTATTTATAGAAAATTCAGGGATTTAAAAAAATTATTTATTATCTCAAACTGTCTCTTTCCAACATAAACTGGTCAGAGAGAAGACCAGAAAACATGAGCTATCCCTTAATTGTCCCATAACAGTGGTAAAAGAATACAGCACTATCTATTAAGGACTAATTCCACTTGATTTCATGAGCTCAGTTCTGTCTGTATCGCTACGTAAAGCGGGATCATTATTTTTCCTCCTTGGAGTCCAGTTTGGTTTTAGTTCAAAAGGTTTGCTGGCTTGTCCATGGGGCTTACACTGTGGTGACTGAAGACATCGGGTCTGAACTTTCAGGAACACCTTCTTACTGAACTGGATTGGAGACTGCAAACAGATATTTTTATGTCCTGTAGGCATATCCTGTTCAATAAGCATAGGGAATGCAAATGCCTTCTTTTAAGATCTAAGCAATCTGAACACTTAAAAGCAAAAACCACCTGAAGCAAGCTGGTATAACAGCAGCCTCCTTTAGGAAATTTATCCTCTCCTCCTCTAACATTGGCAGTGGAATTGTTTGAGGTTTTGGTTTTTTTAGATGACTGAAGAGATGCAATGATACAATCTTGGGAAATCATACTGAATAACATTAGAATAAAAGAATGATAGAGTTTAAAATAAAAATAACAAAAACAAACAACAACTCACACATTCAAGAGCTCAGATATATGCCTAAATAAAAATAAAAAATGAAAATTTAGATCATTAATATTTCGGCAATACACTCAATAAAGATCCCTCTGTATTGCGTCTGACTTAGATGGAGTTCATTTTCCCCATAGCAGCCTTCATAGTGCTGTGCTTTGTACCGGGAACTAGGAAGCTGTTGATAACACACCCGTGTTGTGGCTACTGCTGAGCAGGGCTTGCACAGCACCAAGGCTGGTTTTTTCCAACATTAACCTCCAGTGGGATGGAGTGGACAAGATCTTCTGAGGGGACAGCTGACCTAAACTGACCAAAGGGATATTCCAGACTGCATGACGTCAGCTCAACAATAAAAGCTAGGGAAAAAGGCCGGGGTGGGGGGAGGTGTGCATCTGCTTGTCCTCCAGAGCAATCACTACATGTATTGGCACCCTGCTTCCCCATATGGGCAAGACATCGCCTGCTGATGGGATGTAGAGAATAAATTTATGTTTTCCTTTGCTTCTGCATGCGGCCTTTGCTTTGCTTTCATTAAACTGCCTTTGTCCTGACCCAAGAGTTTTCTTCCATGTTATTTTCTCGACTTTGTCCTGCTGAGAGGGAAGGGGTGGTAGAGTGGCTTGGTAGGCACCTGGTGTCCAGCCAAGGTCAACCCACCACACCCTATGAAGTGATTAACTATTGCTGTACTTTACATTTTATTAATTCCTTTCACAAATAGTTTTCATAATGAATTTTGCCTTTCCTTATTTTGTAATCTTTATCTTTTCCTTCATGTTTCAATTAATCTTTATTCTTTCTATTAAAATCAGAGAATAAGTTGATGTTTCAAATAAATAAATGTCAATTTAATTTTATTTATTCCAATCTAACTCAGAAATAAAGACTAAGTATGGCTGGCACATTTGAAAACTGAGTACATCTCCAATTTGGAATATAGTCCTCACCAGCGGGTGTCAATTTTAAAGAAATTCAAACCTTGACAAGGTTGACAAGTGTCAATTTCAGTAATAGGTTTTGAAATATATACTACATGGCCAAGGTGTTGAAAATGTAAGCTTCATTTTTAGAAACCGAATCTGAAATAAAGACAGAAACTTTAAATTTTAAGTGACAGGTAAAATGCAGTACTACAGACAAAGTACATATTCAGAGAGTGAAGAAAAGCAGCAACTGAATGGAACAGACACTTCTTAAAACAGCTGCCTATTCACTAGTATTTGCAAGACAAATGGAAAATGAAGTATGTCTGTATCATACTATTTACCATTGTTAAGATCTCTTAAAAAACTATTAGTTTTCTTTAAATACAAATAAACTTTTACTGAAGATCTTGCTTTAGGAAGAAGAAAAAAAAACAACACTACTGCTTTGTCAATCTAAGTGTTATTATGATTTATATACATATATTTTTACAAAGTATTAAAAGAGGCTGAAAAAATATGTCTTCATGGATATTATGTTTTTACAGAGCCACCAAATTATGGCAAAAGTTATTCAAAAATTTCACAGAGGTTATGTTCACTCTGCAAGGTCATTACAGTGAATATGGACTAAGGAACCCTGCAACTAAGCAGAAAAATAAAATGCAAAAAAAAATAAAAATTAGCTAGGCATTTGGATGGATTGTGCCCACTGCTTCTCTTAACTGGGCAGACAAAATATGTCGAAGTAGGAGGACTGATGTTACTCTTTTCCATTATTTAAATTACTCAAATACTAACAAATCTGCATATAAAACACTGACATTTTCCACTCGTGATTTCCAGGATGTCCTTGTACAGTTGGCAAGAGTCTGCATCTGAAGCCCAAACCGACAGTTTTCTGTGAGAGAACAAAAATCAAGGAACAAGCCCTTTTCTCATTCCCTAAAACCTCTGAAAACCTTTATGTAGCTCTCACTTATCTGCACTTCAACTGGCTGCTGGCTTCTACTCCAGTCACCAGCCTTAAAAAAATGGGCTCTTCTTGAGGGTTGAGAGATTCTTTAAGTGCAGGAAGAGAAAAGGCGGGTAAGCCAAGGACATGCATCACCATTCCCTTTACAGCTTTTCAAGTCTGCCTGAGGAGAGAAGGCAGAACAACCAGAGTTTATCTGCAGATGTTCCCAGATCAGATCCATTAGCTTTACTCATGAACACCATAGTCAAGTATAATCTGAAATCCCTCACTGGTTACAAAAAAAATCTAAATGTTTTGGATTTAATTGTATAATTTCTCTTTTTATATCTACCCAGCAATTTTATTCACATGACAATTGCTGGATAAACAAGTAAGTTACAATAAATACATTAAGAAAAGACAGATCAGATAAATCTAGCTGGGTTTCCAGCAGGAAATAATACTGGAAATGGTATTTCCAAGTTTATTGTTACATAGTAGAAACAAGCCATGATGCTGGTCTCAAATATCATTTGATCCTTTTATCATTCCATCTGTAACTACCCTTTTCAAAAGTAAAAATGGCATAACAGGTACTATTTTAAAATAATTTATGAGTAAAATAGTTCTTCATTTATATCTGACATCTCCACAAACCACCATCAACAGACCTATTTTTGACATAGGTGTGAATGGATGTGTATGCACCCTCTGAAGCCCCTATCCCACAACACATATTCATCCAGCCTCCAAAAGCCTACATAAACCAGACAGAAATGCATTACTCAGTATTAGCTGGATTTGCCAGCAAGTTATCTAATTTAGACCTGTTAATGTGTGGTTCTATCCTAATTAGCGTCAGTGAGAAGAAGCAACTATCTGATTGACAGAAGAGAACAAGAGCAGCCAGAGCAGCCTGACACGGGAAATCAGCATGGTTCAAGCTTGAGAGAGCAGCTCAAGTTCAGATGGTAGCATCTTTCACACACACTGTAGTTGTAAAGAAGCTCTGCACCACTCATTTAATATAAAGCATGTATAACTAAAGCTTTAAGAATTACTTTTGGTTCCACAGTACAATATAAAACCTGCCGAGGTTCTTCTGAGTAAGCACGATTGAGCTCTACTCTCTGTGTCCATACGCAAACAGACTAAGAAATACTTCTAAACTTATTTCAGGTAACTGATTATTGCAGAGCCTCATAAATGAAAAATAAATAAACAAATGAAGCTTCACTTCACAGAACAATCTTAAAATGCCTTATATTTCACTAGTCAAACAACATGCCTTCATAATCCATGAAGGAGATAACATGCACAATTTTGAGGGTACGCCAAGGGCTAAGGATCCTGTAAGCGGCAAGTGGTTTCACTGGTGAAATTTATAGAAATACTAGACTTCTTCAACTCTTATCTTTCACTTTTGGTGTGAAATATGAGTACCACTTCTGTCAATGGCAGTACTCTCACTGAGTCACGATCTTGCCTTTAGTACTTGCTTTGCTAAAGATTTTGCCATTGATGGAGTGGGGGAGAATGCGGTTTGGTTTTAGGTTTTATTTGCTATAAACAGATCAGTTTGTTTTGCTGCTCGTTGTATAAAAAAAGGGCAAAAAAGTTGATCCCCTCCAAGTCAGGCTCTGATTTTAAGTATATTTCAAATCCTTAATACATAAGAAATCAAAATTAAAGGTATTGGAAAGGTAAATATGAAAGGCTTGCAAAGTTCCAGACAACACTAAATGTAAAAAAAAGAAAAAAAAATAAAAAAAATAAAAATGTTGGTTATAGATGGAGCCATCTGACACCAGATGCCTGTTCTGGCATTTCTGAATGAAAAGAGACTGTACTAAGTCATCTGTACTTGGGGAGTGCTTTTGAAACCGTGGTTCATGATAGGCTGCGCTTGTCCATTGTGAAGCTGCTAAATGGCTTCTACGTAATAACTGGATTTTCCATTTTTGTCATTTTTCTGCCCTCTTCTTCTGACAACAGGAGAAATTCAACCATGAAACAAACACGAAAATTATGAACTGATCGTGCGGGACCACCTACCTTATTACACCAATAATTAAGCAAACAAAAATTTAAAAAGTAGAACTTACCATCCAGAAAATAGCCACTGATTTGAAGTAGCAGTGACCTCTGCCTCTTCCAGGTTAGTACACTGTTGACTTTATAACTGCCTGTATGATCTACTATGAAGAAATTTAAGTCCTACTTCAGTCAACATTAGTTTTTCTGCATAAAAAGACTATTAGGTCCAGATCCCTGTTCTACTCAGTGAAATCAGCAGGGATTGAGGTAGTAACTACATGTCAAGGCACCTAATGAGTTTATTTCTATAATTACGGGAACTGCGAAGTTTTCACAAAATTAATCTGTAGGTTTCGTAAAGAGTATGAAATACAAAGGATTACATTTCTATACTCTTATGATCTCGGTGGTGCTTCGTATTTAAGAAGCGACTGTAAAAAGATAATTAAGTAGGAC
>VWZK01011732.1:0-72990 GCA_013396935.1 Baryphthengus martii | reverse complement strand
CGCGGGACGGCGTGGCGGGGGGAGGATTTCTGAAACGGGCGTGAGGAAGAAGGAGGGACAAGAATTGCCACCTCATCGAGGCTCCTGCCAAGGTTGTGGAATGAGGGCACCGTCCCTGCTGGTAACCTGTTCGGGTTGATCTGAATTCCTGGCGGTGCAATTTAGCGTAGCTCGATGCGGGCCTCCTTTTCCTTGACCTGCTGATAGGATGCCAGCTGCTGTGAGGTCTTGAAAATGTCGTGGTGCCCTCGAGTGCAACTGTGTGACGGTATTGGACCCTTCTCTACCTTGAATTTTTTACTTCTTTATAAGTTTTGTGCAGTTCCCAAGTTCAAAGGCTTTTTCAGTTGTCTTCCTCAGCTACAGCCATTACTAGGGCCAGACCTACAAATTCACTGGGGCTTTTGACAGTTGTGTTGCATTTGTTTGTTTTTGTTTTGTTGTGGTGGTTTTTGGTTTTGTTTTGGCCTTTTCTCACCATTAGTATTTGGAGTCCAGCAGAGAAATTTGTATGCACTTTGTGCGGCCTGTTTACTTTCAGAGTACACTGTCAGCAACACCTGTGTGGTCAAACCCTTATTCACAGGCTCGTGCTGAATTTATCACTTGCTTATGCAATTGTGCGTGTAGTCAGAGTGTCACCTGAGGAACGTTCTTCAACTGACAGTGGCAGACTGAAGTGGAACTGAACCTGTCAATAGTCAGAATAAGTCCATAAACTTAACCTGGACTTGACATTAGAAATTCTAGGTAGAAATTGTGGAAATTATACTTTTTTTATCCCTTTGAGGTTGTCAGTGATGTTCCTGTTGACAATTCTTTATTTGTAGTTGCCAGCCTATTTCAAGGATATGGTTTAATGGCTGTGTGGACTTACAAAGCCACACTTCCCAATTTGGGGTATATTTTCTTAACTTCAGTTAATAAAGATGTACAGTAATAGCATGAAAAGTGGTTGTTCTGAATATTATTTACTGAACTTACTGACTTCCTGGTTCATGAGTTCATTTCCCAGAGTATATAGTTAGGGAATTTAGAGAGGTTACATTATTTAAGTATTTTGACACCACCACCAACCCCACCCCCAATATTACTGGGTTTTGAACTCAAAAATGTTAATAATGTTAAATGTTTAAATTTGTGTCTTGCTGTCTTGATAACAGAAGTCTGCCTTGTGCCAACTGATTCCTGAATCAGTGGAACAGTCAGCCTGTATTAACTTTGTATCTTACAGTCTATGAATACTAATTTATATCTGGCAGGTAAACGAGTTCAGTAAAAATTTTTGAATACTTGATGATGTGGCGTGATGCAGTTCATCCCTTACTGTATCATTTTCTGAATTCCTTCCCTTCAAGTACCCCAATTTATGCTGAATAAGCTCCTGTTTGACACAATCACCTCTTGGGAAGATTCGTCCTTCATGGCTTTTTGTCCTTGCCAATCACAACAAAAAGAGGCCACTGAGGAGGATAGAGGACTATTGTTTCTCTTCCCCTTCTCCTTCCTAGTAGTAAAATAAAAGAAATGTAATAAGGGCAAGAAGAAATAGGCATTGAGTATCCAGAACTTTGTTATTGTCAGACCACTAGCCCTGACTGTTTCTCTAACCCCAACACCGTATGTTTTTTTCTCTGAGTTTGGGAGGAGGGTTGTTTTTTCTCACTCCGTATACCAGGGTGGGGAACAGAGTTGGTTTTCCAATCTTGGCTATATTGACCAACTTTCTTTGCAAACAAAGGGAGTGAAAACTTGGTGGGTGGAAGTTGTATCTGGCTGAACTGGATGCTCTGAGACTCCTTGTAAGCCTTTGGATATTGTTCCTGAAAACTGTGGTTGCTTGGTCACTTCTTACTTTAATACACTTGTAAACATACATAAAAGCAAATCTCAAACTTGTTTAAAAATAAGAGCAAACTTAAGACTTACTATGATAAACACAGGGTCATTCTGATCAAAAAGCAGCTCTAAACAGGATCTCCCACTTGCACGACAGGATAATGATCAAGTTCTTGTATGAAAAAAAAAATTTAGAACACTCTAATTAAGATTAGTGACGTGCGTGTTGCTTTGTCTTTGAAACAACTCTGGGTTTGGTACACAGTCAGAACTAATTCTACTGATTTTCATAGTCCTGTTACCTAGCTTGGGGACATGATTTAACAACAAAAAAAAAGTAGGTGGAAATTCTACACAGGAAAAAAGAGGAGTGTGTAGACAAATATAAGCTCTTGAAACTGTTTTCAAGTTAGAGGGCTTTCTTAAATTTTTTTACACTGTGCATGTGACATTGTATGAGTACATTGTATGAGTATATAGCACCAGTTATTCTAATGAAAAAAAAAAATCCTACCAGGAAGTTGTAATTAATTTGAAGTGAGTGTATTTAACTGGAAAAACAGGTTAGCTGCACCTGCTTATCTTTCCTGTGCTTTCTGACTGAGTTGTCAGGGCAGTTACCAATTCTTATCTAGGAGTAGTTTGGGTTTCTCTGGCTGGATTTAGTTTGGGTTTTCTTGTAATTTTTTATTTGGTGGTTCTTTTTTTTTACTGCTCCATTTTTGCATCAGTGCCAGCACTACAGACTCTGAATTTATTCAAATATCTGATTTGATTTGACAACTGAGGCTTTTGTATGTGGTCATCTGAGGTCCTTGGTGAATAGATAACTGTTAGGCAGGCTTTAGAAATAATATTAAAATTAAAATACTCAAAAGTTTTAAAAATAAATAGTATGCTTGCATATCTCTTGCATAAATTTGGGTTCTTGCTGAAGGATACAAAGGTGCTTCAGCTGTAGTACTGGAGCCTTGGTATCTAGCTCCCCAGTGATTGTTTGTATGTGGGAAAGAGCTCTGTGAGGTTGGTTTGTTTTTTTCCCTCAGTTGAACTTGAGTCCTTATGTTCATTCCCAGAGCAAAGAGTGAATAGGTAGCCAAAGAGGTTACACAGAATTTGACTCCTTAGACTCCTGTGCCTATGTTGAACAGTTCTGGACAACTACTGCAAGGTTATTTAGAGCAATCGTTTACATAGAGCCAGAAAATTTAGTATGCAATAGACTTATACGAATAAACAGCAAAATCATTGGTGTATAATGTTTCTGAGTAGTTACAGTAAATGTCACTCTTTGTCGTAGTTACACTGAGTGTATAGGTGGTTTTGCATCTTCCCACATCAGTTTAAGATCTTCAGCCACTTGCAGAACTAAATTTTAATGTATGTCTAGTAACTTGTGTTTTTTTGCAGGGAACTTATGGTCCTTTACAGTTTGCCTTTGTTTTCTATCCATGTTGCTCCTGCTTTTATTACTTACCTGTTTAAAATTAACTGTCACCTTTCTTATTTTACTATTTTCAAGGAAAAATATGTCTCTTCTGTCTCAAGTATTGCGTAACTGTACTGAAAATAATGTGTAGGAAAGACCCTGGAAAGTATAGGTACATCATCTTGTGGAAAATCTATTCTTGGAGCTATCCTGATGTGACTAGATGTGGAAGAAGGACATTCCTTCAGATACTTGAGACTCTGGGAAAATTGAATGACACATTTTCGGTGAATGGGAAGGTTCATCAGAGAGTAATTTACAACCCACTTCTGGGATGCCACTCAAAACTGACAGGTTTTGAAATATGTCAGATATTCATATGTGGGGAGAAACTGGAGGGATGAAACTTAAGAAAGTTTTGTTTGTTTTAGCTCATGTTCAATACTTCAGTCTGTTTATGGTTGGATATCTGATTTGTTGCTAGTATGCTCCCAGAGCCAGGGAAGTTTGTACTGGGTTTGTTTTCCAGTTTTGTGGATCGAGCATTTCTTTGTGGTGGTGGTTTGGTTTGGTTTTTTTTTGATTGATGAGTTGCAGTTTTTTTCCTGTGTGTTGTGTTTTGTGGTGGTGGTGGTGTTTTCTGGTTGGTTTTCTCTCCAATACTTTCGTCATTTTAGAGGATCTTGGACTACTCAATAATCAAAATTTTAAGCTAGAGAAGTAGGAAGAAACCAAAATGGTGAAGAAGAATGCAAATTGTTCTGAAAATTTGACATATAGTTGATGTATAAAGCTTCATGTTCAAGAGTATGTTACTGAATGTATAGACAAGAATAGAAATGCATATTTGATGCCTTTTTGCAGTGTTTATCTACTTCAACATCCTTTTCAGTGTAGGGAAGACATGCTGTGTGGTTATTTTACTGCAAGTTGTTTTAGCACGGGAAGATGTGATCTCTGCCTCTGTGGCAATAACTGTTTGTGTGTATTGTATTATCAATGTATGCATTTGGTATGATCAAAACAGTCATTCAAAACCCTGATCTTTTTCTTTAAGGAGCTGAATGTGGAATAAATGCAGAAGTAGAAAAACAGCTTGAAATGGGAAAGAAGTTATTGGCTGCTGGACAGCTAGCAGATGCGTTGTCTCACTTTCATGCAGCTATAGGTATGTATCTCAGGAAAATGACTCTTGCACTGAAATACCTTTGATTGGTGTGTTGATTTTTTTCCTACTCTTTGCTTCATTAAGTATTCTGCTTTCTTGCAAATTATGTTCCATGAATCACAGAAGTTTGGGCACCTTTATGCAGCAGTTTATACTTGGACAGGAGGCAACAGGAATGCAGTAGAGTATTTATGCCTTGGTTTGCATAAAAGAAACTGCTAAATTAACTACATGATATATGTCAACTCTAAGTCACTGCTGTTCTGCAAGCCAGCTGTATGGAAGTAATTATAATTGAATGTGGTACTCCCTGTATCTAATCCCACCAAGATTAGATTTCATCTTTATGAAGTACTCTTTAAAGTACGTCTTTGAAAGGTTGAGTTTATCCATGCTTTTCTTTTTTTCTTGTCTTACAACATAAAAAATGAAACACTTAAAATTATTTTCTTTTTTAGAAAGAAAGACTGTTAAATCATGCAGTGGATAATATCTCACTGAAATTGATACTACAAGTCTGAGATACTGAACTGGTAGTGAAGAGTATGTTAATTGTCCAGTACAGATTAGTGTCTGTTAACACTATGGTTTCTCAATTGTGTGCAGTTTTTTTGTGTTGTTTGTTTGTTTGTTTTAAGTTGTTGGACTTTGTTATACTGCGTACAAGTGCAGCATCTTCTCTGAGAAGAATAACATCAAGATTCAAGTAATTGGTTATACTATTGAGACTTTTCTATTTATGCCTTGTTCTAATATGATATGTAAATGAAATACCTGCTGATTCTGAGTTACTTATATTTTCTGTGAATTCTCTTAAGATCAAATTTTCTAATAAAAAATAGAATGGAGGGGGAAAAACCTCTTTTTCTGTGCTATGGAAGCTACTCATTCCACCAAGAGGTTGTCTGTTACTCCTTTTGCCTTGTGTGTCACTGTCAAAACATGCCTGGAGGATCCAAGCACAGTTAGTGTTACAACGTGTTTTATTCCTTTATTGTTGATTGGCAAGGTTTAGCTTGAATTTGGTGAGAAGTCCAGTTCAACGTGTGGCCGTACAAACACTGGCCGTGGTGCGCAGGAGGCAGTGGCGTGAGGTAGGATGAGTAGCAAGGTGCGTTGATGGGGTGAAACCCTCTGCTTTGCCAGCAGTGCTCAAGCAGCTGGTGCAACTATGGCATGACCACCTCTGTTGTGACTTTGCTGGGATTCTTAGTTGGATGTTGATTTGAGCCCGATTGCCTAAATTTCCTTCAGACTTATTTCTTCCTTGCATTTTGCCTTTTTGAGCGGATTTTAGGCATAATTTGCCCACCATGTTTGTAAGGGACAGAAGTTTCTCTAATCCTTTTTTTTTAAGGTGTGCTACATCATTATCGAATGTGAGGTAAATAGATGTTTTTGTCCTGCCTCAGCCAGCCTATCTTTCTTCTTTTTTGCCAGCGTCTCAAATGAAAGCAAGATACTGTCCATTTTTTCCCTCTTAAGTTTAATTTTTAATTCTTTCTTTGATCCCATCAAGTTGATGGCTTCTGCCTTCTCTTTGGGGAAATGTCAGCTGCCATTTGTTGCTGTTACTGGGGAATTATGAGGCAAAACCATATTTTGACTGTTACAAATATCATTATCTGGTGCTGGAATGTGCTTTCTGGGTTAGCGTTTTCCTTTCATCCTTTGTGCATGAATAAAGTTCCTTAATTTCAGCTATTGATTTGTGCCTACTCTACACGTTTAGTTGTGCGCAGTACAGCTTAATACCAAATTGTTTCCCTTTCGTAAAGGTAGTAACACTTGAATTTACTTGACATCCATAGTGTCAGCATGCAAGGTGCCATACAGAACAGGGCATATTAAATTTGAGTGCTGGACATTAGTATTTCCATAGCCAAGACATTGTAGAGGAAGAGTGCAGATACCAAAATACCAGTTCTGTTGTCACTGAAAAAGGTATTGGAAGTATCCCGCTATGAAGCTCTATTACTGACCATAAGATTTTTGGCAATGCCGTTTGTTCCATTTATTTTAAAGTTGAACTTGAGCCTCAAATGAGTTGAGGAAGAGAAAGAACTTGTTTTATTTCTCAGATATGGATGCTCTTGTCTACAGATCCTGTATTGATGATTTTGTTTTGTTTTTTTTCAATACCACAGTAGAAAGTTTACTGTCTTCTACTGTATTTTGTTGTTCAGGTGATCAAAGTTACCTTTCCTTGAGAGCCCACGGTTACTGTCACCTGTTTCTTTGAATTAGTGCATAGGGAAGAATATTAAGAAAATTCTCCTTGGTTTGAGAGACTGATGTTTGCTTCCTGTAAGGGTGTAACACTCTTCTAGTCTAGAGAGTGTTAAAATTGCTGCATCTTCAAGTTTGATCAGCAGACAACCCAAATGTGTGGGCCTTGAAGTTAGCCTTCAGGTTTTGATAACATCTCTGCCTTTGCTCTTGAGGGGGGGTGCTGGAGTGTGCTTGAATATTAAAGAAAGAAGTTGCTGCCGCTTCAGTAAATGGTGTAAAGGTTTTATCCGTCTGTGACAATATTGGACTAACATATTGGTTATTTTGGGATTATTTGCTTGCATCCTGTGTGATGGAAAGGGACTGGGATGGAGAGTGATGAATTAACATGCTTTCAAATGCAGGCCTGCAGCTGGAGATAAAAGGTTAGTATGTGGTGGCAGTTTTCCTGTGCAAAACGGAAAAACTTGTACCTGTTTCACCTTCAGTACTCTTCATTATTTGGCATTTATTGTGTTTCTGTAATCTTTGTTGTTAAAATAGTCAAACTGCATAGAAAATATTGCTTGGATAATGTTATGAATATGTTTTATTGATAAATACATTTTTTTTTTCAAGTGGCTTAAAACTCAGATAATATATTTTTAGTCTTTATAGTTTCTCTGTACCCAAAGTTTCAGTTGCTTTGAGTTAGTATTCTGTTTACTGTTTGTTTGCTTGCAGATGGAGACTCAGATAACTACATTGCTTATTACAGAAGAGCCACAGTGTACTTAGCTATGGGCAAATCTAAAGCGGCAATTCGTGATTTAAGTAAAGTGGTTGAATTAAAGCAGGACTTCACATCAGTAAGTATTACTGGAATTGAAAATTGTTCAAGCGTAAAACAACCTGTCTCAAAGAAGGTTGTTATTTTGGATTTTGCTAAACAGAAATAGAAAATGCATTATCACTTGGAAGGCTTTAGATAGGATAAGATAATAGTAATGGTGTATGTGCTTGCATTTGCAACTATGCTGAGTACAGTCTAGCCAGCTATTCTGACAACTAATAGTAGTTTTATTAAGTTCGTGTTCCTCATGGATTTGTTCTAAACACTTTTCTTCCCTCACTTGTGCTTATTCTTTCAGTCACCAAGGCCATGTGCTTTGAGATAGGGGTGGGGACGAGAGTGCACAGATACCCCTGGTTTTCTTCTCTCTCAATCAGCATCTGATTAGAGGCATCTCTTATCCACAGGAGCTGTCCTAATCTCACTGCCTTCCTGTGGGATTGTTGCAAGTTCTGCTTTACTCACCCGTTTCTTTCTTCTGTGTACTCTGTAGAGCTTGCCTCACTAGGTGGAGACTGATGCTGGAGTTGTCTCCATCTCGTTCTCTTGTCTCCCTTTTCCATGGGCAGTGGCATGTCCTGTATAGCCTACAATGAAGGAGCAAAGGTTAAATTCATTGTTGTATGAAAATATCCTTAGCATAAGTCAAAATCTTCTAAATCATTAACTGCACTTTTCACATAGCTTCTGTTAGTCTGAGCATTTAACGGAAGAAGTAAATGTGGGTATTGTTTATGATTATTTCTCCTAATTTATTAACATCTGTAAGCAGTTGTAATCAGGAAAATGGTGTAACGTAAACATTCATTTTTTTGTGCAGCTCTTCAAGTGTGTTCTTCCCGTGAGTTGCAGCTGCTCATAAGAATTGGCTGCTTTTTGTCCCTCAGTTCAGGTGCAGAGCGGTTCTTTTATCATCAGAGATGCCTCATAAGAACATTCAGTTTGAGAACACAGAGAATAGATGTTGTGATCTGTGTTTTTGTTTGTTACCTGTAGTAAAATGAAACTTTTTCTGTCCTGCTGAAGGAAACTTAAGCTTATGTTCATACTTCGCTGAATTCCAATTTGTAAATTAAGTGAAATTGTCTTATGTTCCTTTTCAGGCAAGATTACAGAGAGGACACTTACTGCTCAAGCAAGGAAAGTTTGATGAGGCAGAGGATGACTTCAAAAATGTGGTAAGTTGGAGGCCTAAGATGAACTGTCACTGCTTTGAATGGTGGGTTCTGAGTCAGGGTCTCATCTCATGCTCTGATGATCTAGAGCATATGTGTAGGTATGCCTGAGTTTCTTTCATAGAATCATCTTCTTGAAGAGCACAATTTTCAGTTAAGTACAGTATATTCAAGCAAAATAAGCCAATATTAAAGTAATCCTTTATAAGAGCTTTGTTTATTCACATGGGGAAGGGGATCAAGTTATCCTACGTACCTTGGATCTTTTAAGTAGAATGCATATTTCATTCAGAGGTTTCCCTAGTTTTCCTCTGAATCTTTCAGATAGTCAATCTGATTATTCTACCCCTTCTGTGTGTCTAAAATAGCTACTATACACTGGCAGTATGTTTGCATTTAAATACAAAATTGCATTTCATCTCAAGATGGGAGGAAGTTAGAGTCACAGTACTGTGAAATGTGTCAATGTTCTGTGTTTCTTTGGGTTTTTCTGTAACTGAGAGGGAAGGGGAGGAGAGGAGGAGGAAGGCTGTTAGGGATTGAAGAGCTTTCTAAATGATTTAAAGACTTTCACATCCAGGCCCTATCTTTGCTACCTAAAGCAACAGGGACAAGGTAGAAGTAGTCACTAGGAAGCTTTGACTCATACTGTAAGTCAGTGGTCAAGAAGCCAAAAGGATTAAGTTGTACCTTAAAATCGATGTTCCTTCTACTGCTAGGGCAAAAATGGCACAAAGAAATGCCAGTGGGATTTGAATAGCTTTTAGGCTAGAATTTAGTTGGGGCCCTGGATACTTAAAACTTTATGGTTTACATATGAACAGAGTACATAATCTATGGATTCTGCTCTTTAGCTGAGTAAATGTAGGTCAGGATCTGAACAGCCATCTAGCCTCTCACTTTGTTGACTACCTATCGGCTAACTAGAATGCTCTCGTTCTGGGTAGGCATGTAGCACATCAGCAAAGTCTGATGTCCAGATCTGGAGCTAAATTGGAGAAAAACTTGGGCCATCCTGTGTTAGTAGTGCGTAGGCTCTAAAGCTACAGACAGTTATTGTTAGTCAGTAGACATGCAGCCTGGTCATATGTTTGAGTCTGCAAAAGTTGATTATCATAGAAAGATGGGGTAGAAATGCTGTGTTTAAAAAAACAAATACACAAAAAAACCCCAAACAAAACAAACCTCCACCCCATCCATCCCCTTTCACTAAATTGAAAGTCTTAATTTGAAGAAAAATAATGCACTTTCTTTATTCTGCAGGATTTCACGTTGTTTCCTAGAATAGCCAGTCCCAAGGATGTCATATGCTTACAGAAATGTAGTGTGGGGTGTTAAATGTGAGAGTTTTTACCTTCAGTGTTAAGTTGTTGTTTTGTTTTTTTCCTGAGGGAAGTGGTTGTATAGATAAGGGCTTTCTTGAAGTAAAGCTAGCCTCCTCTGAACGAGATTATATGCCCTTGAATAATAGTAGATGGGTTACTTCTGGTGTGGTTTAACACAAGAGATTGTTTGGATCAAGTGTTGACTTCAAGGGAGGAGATCACATTTTAAAATATTCCCCATTTTTGAGTTGGAGAAACCAAGTCAGGGTGTGGAAACTACAAAGAGCAATTTTACTTGGACTACTCAAGGACAGACATGTAGGAGTGAGGCTATTTGTAATTCCCTGTATGACGCTTGGCTTTAAGAGTCAGCATCACCGGTGTTGCTTTCTGTGCCTACCAGAACTGCAAGGTGACTCTGTAATGAGACATCTGTAAAATGCTGTTTTCTCCTAGCATATTCTAAGAGTCTGTTGAATCCCAGTTGAGACTATGAAAAGTGTTTTGTTTTCTTCCCATCCCCTCCTCTTGGAGTCATACTCCTTGAAAGAGATGTCAGCAGTTTGAGATGCAGATGAAAAATTCATCCCATCTAAATGGAGGAGAGGACGACAGGTAAATTCTCCCAGCTTTTAACAGCAGCTGTTTTGAGTAGAACTTAAATAATAGAAACTATTCTGTACATACAGTAGTAAAATTATCCTTTAGTGTATACTCAGAAAAAAAAAATTCTTTCTACACAGTTTTATAGTATATGGGAAAAAATTTCACGAGCACCCTAAACCTCTTGAAAGTTACATGATTGCCAAACAGAGCAGTTTCCCTGTTTGGATATTTCTCCTTCCTGTGGCATATCAGTACTGGCTGCCTTGTGAGACAGTGCCGGGGTGAGAGCAGGCAGTGGGAATGCCTGACTGGAATGGATGGGAGTACTCCTTTCAGGAGCAGAGCAGGTCTCTTGAGACCCCAAGCCTTCACGCATTAGTTTTGTGCTACTTGCCTGTTGGCTGAAATTGTTCATGAGATTAGAACAGAGGGTGTGATTCTGTTCTGGCATGTTAAGCAATACTACATTTCTAGAAACCTCTCCTATTGGCCAACAGATGCACCAAGATGATGAAGTTCCTTACATAGGCCAGGTTAGTTGTGTTGGTTTTTTTTTAACTGTCTAGTCACACAGAATCACAACTTGTTAATCTTTAGAAGCTCTTCAGCTGTTTCCTTTGCAACTCAGCTGCCAGTTTGGAAATCTAGGACCTAGAGGGTAATAAAACTTTTAACAGGTGTCAGCAGAGAAGAACCAGAGTTCTTGTGTTCAGAGTGCCCAGAATGGAACAGGGATTAAGCAGGAGTCCTTAGGTGACTTTTAGAAAGTCATTGCTCACAGTGTATGAATAGTATTTATTTCTCTGTTCCAACTTTGAGTATTCATGTGCTTTAATATCAAATTCCTTTGGTTTTGGATAGTAGCTTTAGAATGGTAGAAGTCACCAGGACAGATCTGTGGGCGCATGAACACTCCTGTCTAAAGCCTCAATTCATGAAAGCCCTGAAATATTTATTTTATCTTTAAGCATGCGATTTTTAGTGAAAATAAAAGGAATGTTGGTGCACTTTGGTTGATAGAAGGCAGAAGGGCTTCTGAAAAGGTGACAGAAGTGATGCAAGTCTTGGCAGCCCTTTTACATGTCATGTAATACTGTCTGTGACCCTGTCGTGTCCTAGAGATACGACAAGCATTTGAGTTGCTCAGTTCTGTAGAAGGCGCAAAACCACAACACAACTTCTGCCTGGTCTATTGGAAAGTGTGGAAGGGACCAAGTTATATTTCTTTTAAGTTCTCATCATTTTTTTAAAAATTTTTTAGACTGTTAAGTTTCACAGTTGCAGCTTGTGGCAATGAACGCTGTAAATTCAGGGGCCCTAAATGTATAATTCTATCTCCCTCGGACACATAAACACTTGAAAGCTGGAAACTGAAGGTACTGCTTCCAGCTCCACTAGATGTCAGCCAAGACCAGGTGACTGAGCACTGTAGATCAGCAAGCTGTTTTGTAATCCAGAGAAGCCCTTGACTGTTGCAGAATACCCTGGACGACAGTTTTCCTTGGTTGGTTGGTATGTGTCATAGTAGTAATTTGGATATAGGTGGAGGAGACCATCTTACAGCACTGCAAGTTGACCTGATTGGAGTAAGTTCCCTGACAGTCTTTGGTTGGATATTTGAAGCTCTCATAACCAGATCAAAGTAACATTATATTGTTTCCTAATACATTCATCCGTGCTGTGAACATCTGTAGCTTTCTGGGTAAAGAATAAGAGGTATTTAAACATTTCCTTGTTGTTTTTTTTTTTCCTATCTGTCTAACATCATAGCTGTGTTACTTAATAGATTCCTTCATTTTTTTAAAGTATTTCACTTGTGTGCTATTCTTGAGCGTGTGGATCTCTCAATTTTAGATAACACAAACCATGGAGGTTCCTTTGGTTCTCCGCAGAAGGTTTCCCACCAGCCTAATCCATTTCTTTTTATTGTCTATATATTTACCAATAGGCAAGATGAGAAAATAAAACTCCTTTAGAACGTGTAGACGCGTGCCTGCATTAGTGGTGTTGGACCACTGTAAGCAGGGTATAGAAACAGTGTATCTCTAACATTTGGGGTTTTCTAGCAATATTTTGGTTTTTAAACAACAGCATGTAAGAGGTTTTCAAGTTGATAGTGTCTGTAATACATACTAAGATACACAGGAAATTCATCAGTAGCATTTGAGTATCTTTCACTTGTACTCTGGAGTACGGATTTTGAGTTGGCTTTTTTCTTCCTCAAGGTGGATGTATCTGTTCTTTGATAGAATGCCTCTGCTAAGTGCTCAACTTTTTCCGGTATTGTTAGTGGGCTGTTGCGAGGGAAGATGTAGTAGTGTGTAGCTGGAAAGCGAGACAGATCATGGTAAGCCAGTGAATTAGCTGAGCCATGTTTTGTAACTCTTTCTTATGCTTCTAAAAATAAAGATTCTGAAGCAAAGAGTTCTTAATAAACCTTTTTTTAGCATGGTAACAGACTGTATTGTAAAGCTTTGTTAAGTAAAAAGTATATTGCTGATCCATAAAGCATAGTTGTAAGATACGTGTAGGTGCAACACACTGAAATACACTTATAATTCAGACTGGCACATGGCATCTTCAGGGTAGCAGCATTCAATGCTCAAAATCTAAATGAATCCTGTGTAGTTTAACGCTGGTCTCACTTCAGTGTTTTGTCACTGGTGATACCCCAGTTTGGCAGTGGCCTCATGTTAACAATACTTTTCTGAAGTAGTTCTGCATTGTATTTTTTGTGTAGTCTTGTGTGTGGGTGGTATAACTTACGCATATGGTTACAAAGGTAGTCTTGATGGACTTGAAATGCAGTGAATTGTGGCAGATACGGGGGGCAGGTTATGTTGCTTTTGGAAAACCATGATGAATTATTTGGCTACTTAACATTCTTTTCCCATCAGAAAACTTTTAAATACTTGATGTTTGACTGCAAATGCTAGGGCCGCATGCTTTAAGTAGAAATGATCTAAACACTTTCTGGATGCCAAGAAAATGCTGGGTTTCATGAAGCAAACTACTAATACCTTTTCCCACTGTCCTGGGTGTGCAGCAAGGTAGTGTTGCAAAGCTTTGAGTCTGGTTCTTGAGATAAAGTTCTGGAAGAAGCCAGCTTCCTCACTGGGAGTAATGGAGAGAAAGATGGATACCCAGGTGAATGCTTTTAAAGCTCAACTTGATAAATTGAGTGGGGATGATGATTTGGTTTTCTTCCCTTTTAATCTCGCTTAATTGTGGGGGCAAAAATGGGATTTTGCTTACCGTAGGGTATGTTTCTCCCCAATGCTGAGACTAGGCTTTAAAATAAAAGAGCATCTATAGGAGTAAATCTGTGGTAGTTACAGGAATGCCTTTATTACTGTAAGTGTACTGGTCTTTGTTTTCTGCAAAGGAAATAGGTGAAGGTTTGGCAGGGGGTTGGGAGTGTGTGAAATCTGCTGTTAACACATGGCAGCTCTTCTTGTTGCAACTCAGACTGCAGCTCAGTTATTGTTCTAATCCAGACACAGTAAACCTCAAAGACAGCGAAGGGTGCTGTGCTGAGAACACATTCTCCAGCAGAGCCCAGCCTCTGACCTTGTCCTTTGAGGCCACCGATGAAGCACGTAGAGGAACGTTAGGTTCACCTTTGACCTGTATTAAATTCAGTTGAAGGTTTGTTTTTTTTAATACTTCACTCTGTTCTTGGATGTCTAGCACATTTAGTGCAAGCAGTTGTTCTGAATTGTCACTCTCAAGCTTACTGCTCCACAGGAAAAGGAGAAAGAATTGAAATGTACTTCCTTAGTGAGAGTAATGTGACAGTCCTCACAGGGCAAAAAGACAGGAGAAAAAAAAAATCTGAGAAGTAAGCCAAAATGAGCATATCAAACTGCATCACATTTCCAGCTTCTTTTCTGGGAGCAGAATAATGAGGCTTCTTTTTGCTTTAGTTAATATTACTGATTAAAACATCGTAGCAATACCCTAATTATTAAGAGCTTCCGAGGGTATATTTTCATGATGCACTTGATGGCTTTAATTTGAATGACATCTTGAAAAGTTTCCCTTTCTCCATTGACTGGACAATTTGTACTGCTTAAAATTATCTAGGGTGTTTCACTCAGATGGTCTTTGTTACTATTGGACTTGTCTGTAGGATGGTAATGTTGCTTTTCATATTCCAATGATGTATTGCTCCCAATAAATTACAAGAAACATACCTTGTGTCTCTGGAGTGCAGCATTAGTGTCAGGTAAGTGTAAATGGAAGCAAAGCTTGTCCATAGCAAAACTCTTAAGTTTGGAGAGCAAAATGCTGAGAAATTGGAAGAAATTACACAAGTCAGCTGCAACTGTAGAGTTCAGAACTTCAGAGATTTTTGTAGACTTGGAACTTTTGATAGTAAAAGTGCAGAAATTTGTCTGTACTACAAACTCCATATTTGAGTGGATTTGGGGATTCTTCTAACAAGAAGAAAAGCTTTTTGAGCTTTATATTAGGAGTCAGCCTATGAAGAAGAAAACTCTTTGATCGTGTTCCTCTCCTCTTGCTGAAAGACAGTGTAGGGGATAAAGGGAGAATTTTCAGGTGTAAGTACAACTTGATTTTTGCCAGAGTAAAATGAAACAACTGCTTAAGGTTCAAAAAGACTTAAAATGAAGAAACTAAGACAGGCGTGGGACCTGTGCACGCTTTTGATGTTGTATTTAGGCTTTTTCCTTTCATATACTTAAGCATTAGAACCAGGGGAAATTTTGTTAGAGGAGTTCTGAGGGCTGGTGTTGAATTACATTAGAGACTTCACTGCAAAATAGAAGTGTTCAAAGAACTTACTGTTGAGAAGAAGGGGAAGACCACTTTGAGGTAGAGGAGGAAAGAAGAAGTACTGGATGACTTTGAGAACTCAATAACTTTAGTCAATGTTCTGTGTATAAAATGCAAGGTAATTCAAATATTGATTTTAAACCAATCAAACAAAATAAAATTTAAAAAAATCAAGTCCTGCTGGTCTGTCCCTTTTAAAATTTGGGGAATCATTCTGATCAGGAACAAGTGTGAAGCTGGTGCCTTGTTCAAATTACACTAATCAGATTTTTTTTTTTTTTTAATTTTTATTTTATTTGAAAATACAAAGCTGCCTAAACAAATGAAGGCAAGTACAATGTAACCCCTCTACTTGCTCAGAGAGAGGGGTTTGAGAAACAAGCGTCTTTGTCGACAAAACTTTAGACCTCTTTAAAACTACATAGAAAGCAAAGTGCATAAATTCCTAGCTGATCCCAGTTGAGCTTTTCCTCCATCTGTAGCACCTTCCCTTGCTGCTGCAGCTAGTCTTTCTGGCCAAAGTGCTAGAAACTTCCCAGTAATGCTGTCTGTGACATGTTGCATTTGTTTTTATCGTGAATTCATAAATAGGTATCGTGCTTAAAGTGAGATAGGTGATTATGGCACATGAATATACTTTCTGCTGAGGCTGAGGAATCTAGTGTTTAACAGCTGGCTGCAAAGACATGAATTAATTAGCCTACAGTTGAGAATTCCGTGGCTGCAGCAGGTGAAGGGGGGGAACAATGACTTTTGTGTATGATGTGTCTAGTGGTAAACGATCGAGCGTGGTGGGGCTAGGAATCAGATTTGTCTGACTTTTGGTAACTTGTACTGAAGCTAAAAATGTCGTCTTTTCTTTTTCCCTAAAGTTTGGAGTTGAAAACTTTTCCAGTGGAATTTTAAAACTAATTTTGCTTTACTTGCAGCTTTAGTCAGTTTGTCATGATATGATTATTAATGGGACAAAAAGAAATTCTTAAACAGGCACTTCAGTCTCTCTCCTTGTTAATGTTTGCAGCTCAAATCCAATCCTAGCAATAATGAGGAAAAAGAAGCCCAGGCTCAGCTGACAAAATCTGATGAGCTACAGCGCCTGCATTCACAAGCATTATCTGCCTACCAGAAAGAGGATTACAAAGCTGCTATTTCTCTTCTTGATGAAATCTTGGCAGTAAGTGTTAAGTAAAATGGCACTGTGAAAGGGAAGTAAGAGCTCCTGCATGACATCTGTGTATTTTTGTTTAATAACTTCTTTGCTGATGGGAAAACACTTGATGTAATTGGCTCAGTTTTGCTGAGCACCATGAGCCCATAATGAAGTTGGAGAGTGAAGAATTGCTGAGCACTAGCTGCAAAAAAAGTCAAAACAATAGCTTGTAGTTTAGGTTCAAGATACATCTTCAGCCAAACTTCTATTACAGATAACTTTCTTGATGTGTATTTTCTCAGTTTTCCGCAATTCAGTGTTCTTGGGAGACTGGGGAAAAAAGTTGTTCTCAAACTACTGAAGCTTTGCCAAATGGAGGAGGTGTAAGGATTTTTTTAATCTAGATTTTTTTCATGGCCTGTATTTAGGCAATTTTTGTCTTGAGGAAATGAAGTAACAAAAGATTAAAAAAACCCACAAAGTTAAAAATTTACATAGTTATTTGGATTTTCAACTAGTTCCTTAGATGTCTCTGTTTGTTTAATCTTAATCAGTATTTGTAGTCTGATAATATAAGTGCAAATAATTCAAGTGTGGGCATTTTGGGTATCATATAGAAATACATATTAGAAGACATTTAACTGCTGTGACTCTTCACGTAGAAATTATCACTGTTGACTTGGAATCTACAACATTCTAACTTTTGGTGAAGAAACTGCCCAAGTGTGGGAGTTTGTTTATGGGGAAGGAAGGTGAAAATGGGGAAAAGCTTCATTTTCTAAAATAATGGTTTATAAACAAATCATAAGAGCCAGAATAAATTCTCTAAATTGAATTGATAGGCAATTCCTATTAAGTGTTTGTTGTTGCAACGCTGTAGTAGTGTTACTTCTGAGTACAGCTTTAAATTCTGGCTAGTAAGGTCAGATCTTACGTAGCTGAATCTTAACCACAGGCTTCCTTCTAGAGGACAACTGACAGCTTGATGCTTGCTGTTCATTACCCCTTTTCTTTTGGGAAGAGGCAGTAATTTATGATTTTGATATCCTTCCCTGGAGGCTCAACAGTCTGTCCCACTTTAAGCAGTGCCAATAGATTTAATTCATCTCCCTGCATGAGCTCATTGAATCATTTACAAATTTTTCAGGCCTTTATTTTCTCTTTGGGCAGGTGCGTCTCAGCATCCACCAGGAAGCAGAGATGCTAATTTCATGTGCTCTGCATGCAGCTTGAACCTTACGCTATTGCAGTTGGCAAAGAGAAATTAAATGGGATTCTTCCTTTGTTGGGGAGGAAAAAAAGTGAAGTATTGTGGACCAAAACCAAGCTTTAATTTTGATTTCTCAAGGTTTGTGTTTGGGATGCAGAGCTACGGGAACTTCGAGCTGAGTGTTATATAAAGGAAGGAGAACCAAGCAAGGCCATCAGTGACTTGAAAGCTGCTGCCAAATTAAAGAATGATAACACTGAAGCCTTCTATAAAATCAGCAAAATATACTATCAGCTGGGGGACCATGAATTATCACTCAGGTAATTTTACTGTTGGCTGTAATCATTACAGTTGAGATGGTTTCCGTGCTATGATATAGGTCACGATAAACCATGAAGTATCTGTGTTGTCTGGCTTTTGCATGGAGTCGCAACTCTGGTCTGGATCTGATAAAAGAAGCTCCTTTCCAGAAGCTAAGAATTGGCAGTGAAGACACCATGGTTATTCTTGGCAGACCAGCCATTGCTGGTTCCTAGCATCTTGTCTACTTAATTAGAAGCCATAGTGCAGGTCTGTCAGAGTTGCTTACATTTACCGTCTTCATTGTATTTCTCCATCCCAGAGGAAAGTGCTTCTCTAAACTTGCTTTGGTAGAGCCTTTTTTAAATTTTGAACCTCTATTCAAATGAAGTTTACACTGTGAACAAACAAAAAGAATGCATTAAGTCTTAGGGCTAGATTCGTATTTTCAGAAGTGGAAGCAAAATATTACACGCTTCAAAATAAATAAAAAGTGCAGTAATGTCCAGCTATGAGGAGCTGAGGATCCAGAGCTGTCAATCTTTCATTCTCACAGACAGTGTCCAGTGTTTCAGATAAGTTTTTAGTGACACCCTACTCTTTTATTAACATTTAGTTGAATATAAGGTGTTATACCCATATGTCCCTGGTCAGTCCTGCAGGTAACCGCCCTTGCCCAATCTAGACTCTTAACTTCATACTCTGTCCTCAGATGGGCTTATGGTGTAACCCTTCTTTTGGCAAGTGCATGGTTTCTGTGCAGCTCATCATCCCGGATGTGCTACCCTCATCTCCAGACTCCTTCCAATATGGTTTTTGCCACAGAATCTCTTCAGCAAGAGATGAAGGGAACTGGAAAAGCCTGAGTTTCGTTTCTTGACTGGTGGGCACTTCATGACATGGTGGTCATGATAACGTCAGGTAGACTTGATGATCTTAGAGGTCTTTTCCAACCTTAATTATTCTATGATGGAAGCTGCATGTGATTATAGCTGCAAAAATTCATTTTATGGCTGGAC
This sequence comes from Baryphthengus martii, assembly GCA_013396935.1. Classification (NCBI taxonomy): domain Eukaryota; kingdom Metazoa; phylum Chordata; class Aves; order Coraciiformes; family Momotidae; genus Baryphthengus; species Baryphthengus martii. The sequence continues at coordinate 53,905 of VWZK01011732.1, read as the reverse complement.
AAAAGTAAGCACCCAATAACTAATTAGGATGCCCCTTCCTGAGTATACTTAATCTCTGGAGCTCATAGATCATTTCTGAGGTGACTTTTGGTAGCTGGCCATCACTTAGCCTAGTGATTTCAAGAATAGATGGGTGGGTGGTTGTTTTTTCTCTGAAATCCACACATAAACTGCCTCTTCTAATAACCAAATCTTAAGATTTTTATAAGTACAGTTGAGAGAGCTGTTGAAGAACAGAATGGTATCAGAATGAAGGGATAAGTTTTTCTTCTTTATTGTTCTCTAGGGTTTTGGGTTTTTTTTGTCATCAAAAGATATGTATTAGTTCTGTAGCTCTTGGACTTGCTGGGTGATTAATCTTGTCCTTCTCTTAGTTTCTTCCTCTTACCTTTTAGAGGCTTAATGACTTTCAAACCATAAATATTTTTATCCATGCTTAGGAATGAAGATTTTGTGATCTCTTTTTGAAAATAGCCCCTTGGTTGTGCTATGATACCTCTGTGATACAAAACTTCTGTTCCTTCATCTGATTGCACTCTGAAGGTGTTTTTTTAAAGACTTTTGTCTATTTTAAGAGATATCTGCCCTAACCAGAGTCTGATTGAACAGTCTTCACAGTGAAAAGTCAAGCTCAGGCTTGGCTGGGATTCTATCAAGAGGTCGTTTGGGTCTTAGCCAAGGTTCGTCAGTTTCAGGCAGAATAAAATATCCTTCTGCATAGTTCTTCCATAATATAGCTCAGTTAAATATACAGGAAAATGACAATCAAATGTATCTGATAACTGCTGAATGTAATTCCTTTCCCAGAATATATTTTTCTGCTGTTGTTTAGTCGGTTATTAATGTTACGCTTCTCAATCTCTGTGTACTTGGCAATACAAAATAATTAAAACCAAACCCAGACAAATATCCCTTGTGTTCTGGAAGACTTGTTTTTGTCTCACTTTAAATTCATTTTTGAATGAAGGAAGAGATTGTGTAAGGAAGTAACCTGTTGTCCTAGACAGTTTATAGATGCTGCATTGTGTCTCTGGGTGAAATTTCATATAGTGTGGTCATGTCTTTCTATTTTGTGTTGGTTTTTTTTCTTTTCTTTTTTTCCTCCCTGTGAAAAGTGAAGTGCGGGAGTGTCTGAAACTGGACCAAGACCATAAGCAATGCTTCTCTCTCTATAAGAAAGTGAAGAAACTCAATAAGCAGATTGAGTCAGCAGAAGAATTCATCAGAGAAGGCAGGTAAGTGTTCGCTGCTCTATTAAAAAAAAAAAATTAAAAAAAGAGAAAAAAAATCACTACTGAGGTGCCAATTTACTGTTGATTGAAAAGTGATGATTTTTGCATCTATCAGTTTAAGTGGATAACTGAGCACAGCTCTCAAATTACAATTGAAATAAATACTGACTCACATAGTCACAATCCTATTCTGATTCCTTCTGATGCCGCTGTCTTCTCTGTGCATACTTCTTTTTGGAGCAGGCAGTAAGACCAAGATAAGGATAGTATTTGTCAGCTCTCAGAGGTTATTACTCACCACTGATGAGGCCACACCTGGAGTGCTGGGCTCCCCAGTATGAGAGATGAAGCTACTGAGAGGAAAAAAAAGTCCAGTCAAGTGAGGGAGGGACTGGAGGGGGCTGTAAGGGAGAGCTGAGATACCTGGGACTGTTTCACCTGAACCTTTTCTGCTACAGGGTGATCTCATATATGTATATAAATAACCTGAAGGGAGGGATGCAAAGAGGTTGGAGCCAGGCTCCTTTTGGTGGCTCCCAGTGACATGACCAGAGGCAATGGGCACAAACTGAAACAGGGAATTCCTTGAAATGGAACGTAAGGAAATGCTTCTTACCACCCCCTCGTTTCCACTGGTGCAGGCTGCCCAGAGAGGTTGTGGAGTCTCCCGGCTTTGGAGACACTCAAAATGCTGTATGTCATCCCGGGCAGCCTCTCTAGGTGGCCCTGCTTGAGCAGAGGGGTTGGGCCAGATGACCTCATCTGTTCTGTGATTAAAGGACCACCTCTTTAGACTAAAGCCACCCAGTAACTTCAGTGCTTTGATAAGTAAAGTGGATCTGACTCAAGGGCTTCTTTTATGCAGCTTGGTAAATGATAGACAGTACCTCTCTGTTCTTCTGCTTCTTGCTTTATTTCAGTTTTACGTGTTCCCAAGCACACGACACCCCACTGTAAGGACTCCTAACATGTGATGAAACATGGTCAAAGTGGCTTTTTAAAATGAAGTACATCAGGAGTGTGAATCAGCACAGCTGGACAGCTTTATTAAGTCAGCAGTCCATTTGGACTCGCTTCACTTTAGTCTTCTATTTAATCCAATATCAGCAGATTTTCAAGGAGTCTTCTGAGAGCTTGAATTTCTCCTAGGTTAGAGCAACCCATGGCTTCAGTCACACACTTGCATTTTTAGGTGAATATTCTAACCCATTTCTTATTCAAACCGTGGAACTTTAGCATCTTTGAAACCTTCTCAGCAAAAACGTACGTTTTACAGTGTGTCTTGTGGAGAAGGAAGGGAGAAAACAACTGCCCGATTCAAGCTGGCATAAAGAACTTCGGGGCTTTTTTGTACTGAGGAAGAAATACGAATAATCCAGTACTCACAGCAAGGCTCCAGACTTAGTCCATCTCGGATATCAGAGAGGGAAATGCTTTTTTCCAAGTGCAGAGGAGCGTGTTGGACAAGAGGCAAATCTAGAGACTGTTGTCTTTGCGCAGTGAGGGGTGGTAGTCGTGATTTTCTGCAGAAGTCTGCCAGGCGTAGTGACGTCCCACTCGTCTGTCTCAAAGCACAGAAAAGGGAATGAGGATGTAATTTTTGAAGTGGCTGAAAGTTTTCTTCATACTCTTGTCTCACACTACACCTTTAAGACTATTAAAGTCAAGGTACATCGCTAGAAGGATGTGGAAATCTATGAATTAAAAAAATTTAACATTTGCAAAGAAATGACAACACTCTGAAATAGTTATAACTTTTCGTGGTATTATTCTTATCTTTATCATTTGAACAGGTATGAAGATGCTATCAATAAATATGATTCTGTATCAAAAACTGAGCCAGAAGTCCCAGTTTATGCTGCTCGTGCCAAAGAAAGGATCTGCCACTGTTTATCAAAGGTAATTCTGCTCATGGCCCTCTAAATTTCCTCAAAACCAAACACTACCACCCCTGCCCCCTAAAAACACCCCCTAACCCACAACTACGTGAATTTGCGTTTACTTTTTCCTCTCCAGAGTCAACAGTCTACGGAAGCCATAAAAGTTTGTACAGAAGTTCTGCAACTGGAACCAACCAATGTGAATGCCCTGAAAGACAGAGCAGAAGCTTATTTGCTGGAAGACCTGTATGAAGAAGGTACAGTCATATGCAGCTTGCACAAATTCATTTATTTTATGGGCATTTAAAATGCAGTCAGTGTGTAATTTTTTTAACATGCGCTTTGATTCTACACTATGTTGTTATCCCCTAATCAGCACTGGTAGTTGCAGATTTACTGAAATACCTGCTGGTAATTTTGTCTTGATTAGTGTAAGTGGAATGTACTTGTTTTATTTGCAGCGGAGTCGTCGTTACAACAGTGGGCTATGTTCAGGATGTTTTATGAGCCTGTACTTACTTAAACACATTTTATTTAATCAGCAATGTCAGACAATTGCTTTTAGAGCTAACAGGTAATTATAGTTAGGGTGTTGTAAATCCATTTTAGAAACTCCATTGTAACGTCTTTAGATGGCATCATGAAACCACGCACGTGTTGAGGGCAGAGGAAGGTAAGAGCCATTGCTTTTCCTCCATGGGTCTCTATAGTGCTGCTGAAAGGAGTAAACTGATTCTACTCCTGAGGCTGCATTTTCCATACAGGGTTTCTATAAAATGCATACTGTTACATGGTTCCATCTACAGCCTTGGAAAGTAGGACTGGGTAATGAGTGTCTCTGAGTACACCATTATGTTGTTACCTAGCTTCTTTAAGAGTACTAAGAGCTAATGTGCTAGGAAAAAAAAAAAAGTAGTCTTCAAAAATTTACTTAATGACTTTCATTTCCACAAGAAACCAGGCTTAAGGAGGAAGTTTGGACAGTCTGTCTGTTCCACCCCAGTGCTCAGTCATGCGGCACATTTTGAAGCATTGTGCTGTTTCAGTCAAATGTGATGAGGGAAAGGACTTGTAGGCTTTAAATCTGCAGAAAACTAGTTCCATTAGTTTTAGTATTCATGGAACAATTTTCCTTTTCTGTATTCTGGTGCTGGATCTTTTGCTTTACAGCTGAAAAAAAAAAAATCTTTTTCGATTTAAAGGCAGCTGTTCTTATTAATAGCATGCTCAGATCTTTTGTCTTTTTGAGAAATTAATCACCGAGAGATATTACTCACCTCTTGAAGTTCGCTTCAAAAATGAGATACCTGTTTTCTTTTTTTTAGACCTCCTTGACTCAGATGAAAAGGATATAAAGAGGACTGGTGTGGTTTCAGGCAGTCAGAATGTAGACTTTGTACCTCTGAAGTGACCTAGTCCTAGTCCCAGTCCTTCTCTGCTGAGGCTGGCAAACCTTGTAAGAAAAAGTGTGGAAGACAATATTTTGGAGAACCGATGACATTTACACAAAGGGATTGCTTAAAAAAAACAAAACCAAAGTTTCACGAAAAATTATCTTTCTGTTTCTTGTAGGGTAATGTTTTTCCATCTTTTTATTGTTTAGAAAGGCTCAGAAAGACTTCAGTGATGAGGCCCTTTTGGACATTTCCCCATCTTTCTCTGTATTTTGTTACAGTGACAGTAAGATCAATTGGTGTTGGGAAAAGCAGAGTTACAAGTGAATTAAAAAAAACAAAACACTTCTCTAAAAATAGTTGAAGGTACTTAATATGAATCCATGTAAATTATGGCTTGTACAAAGGTTTTGAAGAGGAAAGAGTATCAACAAAAGGAGAACCCAAAGTAAATTTAAGGTTGTTTTTTCCCCTCCAGGTGTATGAATCTTCAGCTTAGAGGAGGCTACAGAGATGGGCAGGCCCCACAGGCTCTGCTGTGAGTCCTCTTAGATGTACCTTTTGCTTCTTACTCTTGGAAAGAATTGATCTGTTGGTTTTCTTGAAACGGATAAATTTCAATTGGAATCTTTCTAACATTATCTTCCATTAAATCCTCCATCTATTTTTAGAGTGAGGGAATCTGAAAACTCTTGCAAATTAGAGGAAAAAATGGTTTTATATCAAGGTCCTGCATAAATGCACAGAGCCAGCTTGGTCTTGTGCTGGAGCACATGCCTTTCTGTTATGGGATACAGGGAAACACAGAGACAATACAGCTGAGATCTGAGAGAGCTGCTTTCCTCGGCTGGAGCCTGCTGGACTTGGCCTAGCCTGGTTCCCAGTGGACAACTGTGCTAGAGTGGAATTGTGTTCCTCTAAATCCCTGGTGTTTAGCACATCCTCTGTCTTCCTTCTGCCCTTGACAGTAGTGAGGTGGTTGTAGTCGCACTCTGCCTTCCAGCAGAGCCCCCATAAGCCCATTAATGTTAGACTGCCTGAAGGGGTCTGCACTTACCCTTCAGCTTTAACTGCTATAAAATAATGGCTGATTTCTCTCTGCTGTAGAGAACAGTAGAGCAATTAAAACTGTAGCCTCCTATTTAACGAGACAAACTGATTCTCATTCTTCCCTTGAGAAAATTTCAGGCTGGAGGCACCTATTGTCCTGTTTAAAGACAGGAAATGGCAAAGTACTTGTAATTCAGAACTTTGAGGGTGATTATTGTTAGATGTTCAAGATTCATTTCAGTATGTGTAGCTGAGTTCTGATTCCTGTCAAACGGTTTTAATTATTTTAATAATTACATGGGATCCAGGGCTTGTCTACAGAGACAACTGTGTGATGACTCTGTTTCTGGCTTACCTCATAAGTACAGGAGTCTGCTTGTCAAAGAAGAAGGAAAAACACCTTGCTCTTTCAGAATTGGTCAGAATATTTCCCGACACACACACTATTATAGAGGAAACTGTCGCAGTTTCAGTAAGAGCATAACTTGTTGAGTGATGCCTCTGACAGAGCTGTCAGGGATATAGGTTGTCTGCAGTTCCTGTCCTGTTTGATAGAAAATTTCTTCTGTGTACCAAGTAACAACCAATCTTGGTCACTCTGTTTTAAAGATGCATGAAGATAGGGAGGCCAGCTAAGGTGTTGGCAGGTACAGTATGGTCAATAAGATGAGATCATGAAGGTATTGAAAGAAGGAGCATTAGATTTGACTGAAGTATTTAAATTGAAAGTGATGCTGGAAACAGGCTATTCCTTTCATGTCGTAGGACAGGATGACAAGAAGAAAGGATGTTCTGGGAAGCAGCAGGCCAGTTAAGAAGCAGCAGTGATTCTTGTGTTGATTTGTGAAGTCCTAGTGCTTTTAGAAATGACAGCAAATGACAGTGTCCACTGACGTGCAAGTTGAATAGAAATTTTGTTTTGTTATAATAACATATGGAATTGTTGGAGCACTGGAAATACTTTTTGGAATTGTTTTGGTGTGTGGTTTGTTTTGTTGGTTTTTTTTTTTTTTTCAATAACCAAAACAAGATTGCAGTGGTATCAGATGTCTTGGTAATACAAATTCATTAGCACTTCCTGCTGTCTTGCTCAGAAACAGTGAAAAACAAATGTAACACCTGCTGAGAAGTAGCATCTGCTTGGAAATAATCTGATGCAAGTACTTTGTCTAATTTGAGAAACCAAGGAGACTTGGATCTGCAAATGAGACTTTGAAGATTATAACAGTGAAAGAAGAGCTGTCTCATTAAAGACTTCAACACTTGCTTTCCTTCATAAATCTTGATACCAAAGAATATTTAAACTTGGTGCCTTAAGCATTCAGTTACCACTTAAAATAATAACATAGTTTACACCCTCTACCCACCCCCAAAAAAAAGTTTAGACCTGGAATTTCTTACAAACTCACGAGTACATTACAGCACTGCTCTTGTTGTGTTTCTCAGAAATGAAAGCTCTTGAAATAAAACCGAGATCGTGACTTCAGTAAAAAAACCTTAAATTTTAACTGTCTGCATGTTATGCAAGACATAAAAAGCAACAATTGTCTTTCACCAACTATGAATTTACTGGTAATCTGAAATCCATCTTTATTGTCATTAGAGAGGAAGAGGCTTCCTATCACGTTGACTGAGCGCAGACTGTGGGAGGAGGAGTACGAATTTAAAGACAATGTATAGTGTGCCCTTCACGTTAACAGCCATGGGGCACTAACTTGTGCAGTGGCCTCTTCAAATACTAGTTTCTGGAACTTACTGCTTGGCTTATGTTCCATCCCAGTCCTAAATGCTCATTATGTTCATCCACGTGACTCTTGTAACATCCAGAGAGTGTTCTGACCTACCACTGTAGGTCACTGTGATTCTGACCTACCACTGGTAACCTTCCTTATCCCTTTCTGAAACAAGTGTGGTGACCTTAAAGAAAGAAAATTACCTCATTTTCCTTTGAAAATGAATCTCTTCTAGTCCAAGGTTTTCTAATTTGGAAAAAAACCAACCCACGTGACAAGGTGACATGAAAGTTTGGCTGTTTATGTACGGTACTAACAAAACTTCAGTTTTGGTCAGTGGTTGAGTTCTTTAAATGGAAGTTTGTAACGAGTTGCGTAATCTTTTTTTCTCAATCCCTTTTTTTTATAAAAGCTATTAAAGACTATGAAACTGCTCAAGCCAATAGTGAAAATGACCAACAGGTTCGGGAGGGGCTGGAACGTGCCCAGAGGATGCTGAAGCAATCACAGAAGAGGGATTACTATAAAATCTTAGGAGTAAAAAGGTGAGATTATTAATATCTGAGATGATGACGTGAAAGTTGGTTAATAAACCAGCACATCTAGGGCTGAACTTGTTCTGCAGAATATTAGTTTTTATTCCTGTATCTTGCTGTCTTTACTTTTCCTCCTGTACCAGTTCACCGGTGTTCATTTTTTAAGTAGCATTTGTTCACAGTTCCTTTAGAAAGAATGAAAAAACAACATCGAGAAGGAGAGAAATAAATCCCTTGGCAAGAAATTCTTAGTATAGATGATCAAGAGTCAGGTGAATGAATTGGGGAAGAAATGAAGACTGGAAAGAATTACTGAAAGCAACAGAAAATAAAATTTTGGCAGATAGTGTGGTAGATTGGAAGAGTTTGAAAGGACTAACTGAAAGGTATCTAAAAAACCTCTGCCCTTAACCTTCGGAAACTGACTTCTCTTTCTAATAAAGGCCAAACAAATGTCCAGTTCTGAACTAGTGTTGGTCATCCTTCTGATCCTGAACTAATTTGATCTCTACTCTTTGTGCTGCTTGTTATTCACCTGGTAGTAAATTCTTCAGACAGGGAACTGTATTCTGTACTGTAGCCGGTAATACCATCTTTCCAAAGAAAGTAAATGAGTGATGAAGGAAAGAGTAATCTTTGTTTAAAGTTGCAACTTGATTCCTCTTTTTTTTTCTGTAAAGAATCTTTAGTGCCACCAGCAGAAGGTTAACTAGCACCTCATAATTTTTACGATGCCATTAATTACTGTCTCAGTGTTTAAAATACACCTGTAGGTTCACTAGTGTGGCATATGAAGAATGAGAAAGTTCTAAGGTATCTATAAATTTTATTCATCCAGGAATGCTCGAAAGCAAGAAATCATAAAAGCTTACAGAAAGCTGGCATCCCAATGGCACCCTGATAACTTCCAGAGTGAGGAAGAAAAGAAGAAAGCAGAGAAAAAATTCATTGATATAGCAGCTGCTAAAGAAGTCCTCACTGACCCAGGTAATGATTGTTCGTACACAGTGATTTTTTTTTTTTTTCACATTACTTTTTTCAGTAATGTAAAAATGTAGCAAGTGTTAAGTCCTAACAAGTATTAACAGCTTCCCTTTTTCCCTTTCTCCCCTTGTCCATCCTGAGAAAGCAAGGCACTAATACTTGCATCCAGTCTCTTGCATGAAGTTAATTTTAAACCTGGAATTACTGCGTTTCAGTGACTTTTAAAGTCAAGTAAGAAATACTGTTTCAAAGGTCTCTCTTTAGGATATCATTTTGCAGAGGTTCCCAGGATTGATTAACTCGGGAGTTGCTGACTGTAAGGATGTGGGTGTCTCCTTCTGCCTGAAGTTCTATTGCAAACTACATTTAGATCATAACAACACGTGAAGTACTCCAGAGAAACCCTCAAAAGTGACCCCTGTTGTGTGCATCAAAGCCTAGATGCTTTCTGCAAGAAGATGCTCTGCAGATGGCACTTTCCCTGAGGTTAAGGGACTGTAGCCAGGCTGCCGGGCCCGGCCCAGTACCTCAGAGCAAGGAGCCCTGTCAGGTCTGGCTGTCTGCTGGTGAACTCTGGAGGAGGGGAGAAAGTGAAGAATGCGGTCAGTCCCAGGAGACCCTGTGGTGTGGTGCCTAGGAGCTCCAATGTCTGTCTCCCTAGGAGATAAAGAGAAAAGGTTGGACCATTTAGTCTAACGAATGTAATGAAACCCAAGGTGGTGTGGTTATCTCATTGCCTTAAAAAAACCCCACCCCAAACAACCAACAAAACAAAATCCAAACAACCCACACCCTCAACCAGAGCCGTCTGCTAACTTCTTGTCTTTGAAGTGCTCCTGAATGGTCACTGGAAAGAGAGAAGCATGTACAAAACATAGATGTCAAAGGCTTCTGTTTTGATCTTCAACCATTCAGGATCATCAAAGCGATAATTAGGCAGATGGACTCGGACTTTCCGGGAGGAAGGAGGGCTCTGAGAGTGATGAACTGCACTGCAAACACTTCTGGTCAGAAAACCTGTGTTAATGTGGTTTTTTTGTTCACAATTATGAAAACAAATTAGGAGATTTACATCCTGGAAGTGTTTGAGAGGCTGTTTATCCTGTCAGCACCTCCAGGACATGTTCATCTACTTTCTCCTTGATGCTGTTCCTTATGTTTACCATTCCTGTCAAAGAAGGTAAGAAAAGTAACGCCGGTCCTATTTGGCTTTTTTTAATGCCATCTGTATTGCTGTTCCTCTCCTCTTACTGCAGTGACATGCTCTCCTTCCACCCGGATACTTTTCCCAGGTCATTTTCTGGCTTTAGTGACCACGTTGGTCATGTGAAGAGAACCAGTAAAGCTTGTGGACCTCTGAATCTCTGAGCTTTGATTTGCAAGCTGACCGTCATAGGGCTCTGGTGTACTTTGAAGGCCGTCTTCCACATTTTTCCCTCAGCCAGTCTCATCATTTCCTCCCTAACTTTTCTGCTTCCCTTCTCTGCCCATATAAAATGGGTGTCCTCAAAAGATGCTGGGTGACTAAAAACCCTGTGGTGCTTGGGGGTGTAGGTAACAGAGTAGTGGTGTAGCCTGGGACTAGTCTGTGGGTTTGAGGAAAGGCTTTCAGCTTTGTCCTCACTGGAAAAAAAACTACTTCAAGAACACGCTTCCTGCCTCCAAACTGCTGTCCCCCTGACAGCTCTGCCTGAATTTTATGTAGAGAAGATTGAAAATGTTTGGGGCTCTGCATGCTGACTTCTGTGCTGTCGCTGACTGATCAATACTTGGAATTTATTGATTGTGAAGAATGGGTAGGATACAGCAGGGTCTGTCCTCAGACCATCTGGTGTGTGGGTGCAGCCGTGAGAGAAGGGGTCAAATAGACTCGTCAGGCCAGCAGGAGTAGGGAGGTGATCGCTCCCACGTACTCAGCTTTGCTGAGGCCGCGCCTTGAGTACCATGTCCAGTTTTGGGCCTCTCACTACAAGAGGGACATTGAGGTGCTAGAGAGAGGGTACAGAGGTGGCTGCCAAAGCTAGTAAAGGATTTGGAGCATATGTCATATGAGAAACGGCTGAGGCATCTGGAGCTGTTTAGCCTGGAGAAGAGGAGATTGAGGGGAGACCCCACTCTTTGTAACTACCTGAAAGGAGGTTGTAGTTAGGCGGGAGTCGGTCTATTCTCCCTAGTGGTGCGTGATAGGACAAGGGGAAACGGCCTTAAATTGTACCAGGGGAGGTTCAGGTTGGATATTAGGAAAAATTTCTTTACTGAAAGGGTTGTTGGACAGCCAGGTCCTGTCTTACCTTGTTTTAAACTGAATGACCTGTTAGAAGTTTTCCATAGAGTGTTTCATGGAGTTAGTCACTTCTCTTCTGCGAGTCTCCTGGACAGCTTTGAAAATCTCAAAGGAATTAGGTTCTACAGATGCTGGGAGTACAAGTGAAAATGGGGGAGGGAGTGGGGAAGTTTTGAGTTGGTTGTTGGTCATCAGAGATGTTCGGTGTTCCTGCCCTAACTACTGTGCTGTGATTCCACCTTGGTTTTGTTTCCTCCAGAAATGAGGCGGAAGTTTGATGCGGGAGAGGACCCCCTGGATGCGGAGAGTCAGCAGGGCGGAGGCAACCCTTTCCACAGGAACTGGAACACGTGGCAAGGATTCAACCCCTTTGGTTCGGGAGGAGGACCATTTACATTCAAATTTCACTTCAGTTAGAGCCAAGACTGTTTCTGGTGGCTGCTGCTGTTTTTTACATAATTCGTTGAAAAATAAAAAGTCTCTCAGTTCAAGACCCAAAATCTTAAATTCTAATGTTGTCCTTAACACAGAGTCTTACTGCTCTAGAAGAAAGCTCCTACTCTCTCTTAGTATTCAGAGGGTTTGCTTTGTGGTGAACGTGACAAGCTCGTACTGCTTGGAAGGGTTTGTGACTGACTCTGTACCTGTTGTGCTTATGCAGGACGTGTTTGTTCCTATGGATGGAAAAAACCAAACAGTAAGAGCCTTCTTAGGACAACGCTTAAACGTAAATTTAGGACTCAAGTATATATATATGCTTAAAGGTAAAAATGCATGTAAATATTTTTCTGAATCGGGGCCTAATAAACAGGGAAAGGGTAGTTACAGTAGTGTCTACGTTAACAACTCGTTAGTCGTCGTGCTCAGCCAACGATCCGTCTCTCAGTATTCTGGAAAGGAAGCCCTAGTGCCCGCCGTGCTGCTGTCGGCAGCACCCTCGGTGGGGTGGAGGAGGCCGCTCCGAAAGAGGATCGCTTGTACCTGAGCGTCTTTGACTGTGTCTCCTCACTTCATTCATTAACCTGAAACGAACTGGGACGACTTCCTTGGCGCTGATTGTCAGCTGTGAAAGGAAAAGTTAATAACATACCCCATGTTTTTGAAAAGACTTTTTTCTGAATGTCATTTGGGATGATTACCATTTTTAAGTAAGTAGTTTGCACTTCAACAAAATATCTGCTTGAGATTTGAGCAAAAAAATTTGATGTGACGTTTCCCCGACTACGCAGCGATTTGTTCCTTCTCTGGACAGAAATGTAAAGGCGCAGAGGTTGCGAGGCGAGCGGGCTGCGGCAGCACAGTATTCACTTCAGCCTTACCCTGTAATACAGTCTCCCCCTGGTGCCACAGGGAGTTAATCCTGTGTGAAATTGTCTGAAGTAATTTTATGTTTTGTGTAACAGCCGCAGTACTGCAAAAACAACTGCCCGCCCGCGGAAAGAGGGACTGACTCTCCGTTAGCCGAAGGGCCGGTTTATTTTTTCTATATGCACGTAACTAAAATTGTCTCAGTGTATCGATCGAACTGTGTGAATGCGACGGGAGGTGTTGCCAGGACTGCAGCTGCTGTGAGTGAATAATTCTGTCACCGAATATATCGAAATTACCGGTGCATTTCAGCAGCAGCCGTTTTCTTAGCATGCAGGAATCACAGTTTATCAATCCTTCCTTGATTAGATTTTAACAGAAAACCAATAATCAGCTGATAGGAATCTTATCTCACTTTAACTCCTGGCATTTGAGAGCATAAGCAGCCTCAGTAAAACAAATGAAATGAGCAAATAAGACCTCCAACTGGAAAGTGGGGCTTATTCCTGCAGATGGAGCTGCTGTCAAAGCATAACCCTTGTCTCCTGCCTGATGTACTTTACAAATGTAAGTGCGAGGCTGTGAGGATTTGTAAAATGTTTATCAACAGCAATTTAAAGGTCGGTGTTGGTTCAGCAAAAATTTATCTTTGAGCTGAAGGGTGTGTGTGGTGATACGTAATGGTTTACAGTACAAAACCACCCCAGCAGCCTCTTCAATCTCAGCGTCAGTCATTTCCCAAGTTGAGAGACTTTCTAGAAGTCCAACCATCACCTTTGAGCTGCCTGAAAGCTTTTTGTTTAAACTCCCCAGAAGATGCTCAGGATGTTGTTCTGGGCTGGCCTGGTTGCGGTAGGACCTCTGGGGTTCAGACACAGGACCCCATTGCCCGGTAAAGAACATGTGGCACCCGGGTGTCGGCCGATGCTGACGGCTCTCTGCGTGGGTGCCTTCTGGGGTTAGATGGGTGGGCAGCGCTTGTGCCCAGCGGCCTCTCTCTGCTGTCATCAGGGCTGAGCTGGACCCAGCCACGCTCGCTGGGTGGATTTGCTGGGGTGTGTGTGTGTGTGCGTGAGCCACTGCTCGGTGTAAATGCTTCTGTGTTGCCTTGTTCACCACAGAAGGGGCTGGTTTTGAATGCCCCCTGGATGAGCAGGACAAGCAATAGGTCCTGTTTTGTACCGACAGGAGTGGTGTCCAGGGCGTCACACTGAGCACAACAGGCGGCTCTGTTTGTGTGCCAGGGAAGTGCTAGAAATGATCCATCTTCTTTTAAAGAATTGCACCTGCTCAGCTCTTTCTGTTCTCTTCCCTCTCCCTTTTCTGTTTTAAAAGCTGTAGCTGAGAAATGTTTCCTGCTTTTTAATTATTTTCTTTTAGGGAAGGAAGAGGATGGTCCCTCCTAAGTAAATTATTCATCCAAGGCATGGTGCAGAACTGTTTCTCCAGGGCAATGGACAGTTCTGCTGCACACTGGAAGCAGTCAGGAACTAAAAGCATGATGTTTATTTTGAGAGTGATTGATTGGGAAAGGAAAAATGACATCATAAAAAAAAAACACCCCCAGGCTTGAGTGTAGTCAGGAGGAGGATGATAATTAATGCGTGTGCTGTTCCTAGGTTCCTTCTGTGGAAGACAGCATCCTGAAAACAACCCCAAGAGCTGACACTGCAGAGCAGGCTGCGGAGAGGAAGCAGCTGCTGATTACAAGAAGTGTTATCACTCCAGGGCTGTTCTTAAGGGAGCAAAGGCTGGTGGCTCTGAGGTACTTCTGGAAATACAGAAGGACAGAGCTGCGTTAAAAAGAAACCATTTAGGTTCTAAAGATCTCCAGCTAGAGCGATGTGACTTTAGAAGACGAAGCGCCGGTCCCACAGTGAGTGGGTGTTGATGGTGCAGGCGATGCCCAGGGGAAGCTGAATTCGCCTTTTTATTTCTTAGTGGGTGTCTGTAGTGCAATAAGGTTCAATAACCAAACAGTGAAGTGTCATGGGAGTTTGTCAGCCCCACCATGTGCATGAAGCATCGTTCCAAGAATTGGCCTCGGTGTAGACGCAAACTCTCTCTGTTGAATTATCTCTTTCAGTTTTAATAAACTAGCTTCCAATTTGTTTTAAAATGAAGGTGGGTGGGAGCGTATTTTACTTTGATATGTGCTTAATACTGATGTATTAATAAATCAGTATTAAAACTCTTGAAGTGAATTGTAAACTTAGAAGCTTAAACTTGTGACATACACAGAAAATGTGTCAGCTTAATTTTTTTTTTCAAAAAAATAAAGCTTTGTTATTTCAGTTTTCAGACCAGCGTTTGAAATAAATAAGAATTAATTCTTCTGTTTAGGGCTGTGATATGTAGGAGCTTTGCTGGAACCTGGCCAGTATAGCATAGCAGGGTAGATGTATTTAAAAGTGCCTTATTGCAAGGTGGTGTTTATTTGCTCTGTAATACACACTTTTATCCATAAAATAATAAAGAGAATATTTTTTTTCTTTTGCCCTCAGCAAATCTCAAAGTAGCAGTTTTCTGTTTTACGAAGGATTAAGTGAAGCTAGCCAGAGATTTATCAGAGACATTTTATAATTTGAAACATTTATATAAAATCATAAATCTAAAAAGCAAGAACTGTTTTTTCTAGAACTGTGGGAATTATTTTATGGTATTTTTCACAATAAAAATATTTATGATGACAAGAAACCACTGCGGTGTATTTGTCTGCCCTTCTTTCCTCATACCGCTCTCCAAGCCTGAAGTCAGGGGCTGTGCAGAAGCACAGGCAGAGGTGGCCAAGGTCCGGGTGTGGGGGTTAAATTAAAATTTCTTAAGCAGCTCCTGCAGAAGGTGAGAGGCTCTAACAAAGAAGGTACCAAGTGAGGCAGGATTTGGCTGCTTTGTGCTTGGGTTTCAGAACTTACTTCTCCATCAGGCCAGACACAGCTGGTTCCTGGGGGGGGTGCTGCGCCTTCTCCTAGTTAAGCAGGCAGCAGGAAGGAGCCCAGTGAAGGGTTGTATGAGAAACTGTCCCAGAGCAGCAACTGGCTCTGTTCCAGGGGGCTGGGGGCAGAATCAAGTGGCAGCCAGGCTCTCTGGGTAGCAGGCTGCCCCAGGAAAGCTTCTGGCCAGCAGCTCGGGGAGAGAAGATGGGGGTGGCTGAGGGTATGTGGGACACAGGAGTGTGTCCTCCAAGTGAAAACTACTTCTAAAGGCAGTACACTGACTTTTTGTTTAAGTGTTTTTAATCCAGTCAATGTTCCAGGGGGGCTGACAAAAGCCCTGGAAAGTGGAAGGCAGGTGAGCAGCTGAGCCTGCAGGGTGAGTTCCACAGCAGCGCTTGCAGCCAGACTGCGAGGCCAGCTGAAGAGAACAAGAGGCAGTGCTGCTCTGCAGAGCTGGCAGCCGTAGGAAGCTGGAGCAGAAACCGCCCTTCCTTGCAAGGAGCAGGGCATGAACTCCCCACTGCCGAGGACAATTTTCATCATCTTCCATGAGCATCTGCTACCAACCTCCAAACCAAGATGGTAAGGCCAAGGAAGCACTATTTGAGTCACTTAAGGTTTGGATCAACAGAATCTGGTTCTAATGGGTGAGTTTTTCCTAAAAGATTAAGAGGAACCTTACTGAGAGAGCTTTCTCAATACTAAAGCTCTGGCTCATCAACAACCCCACGCTAATGGCTGGTTTGTTCATTAAAGACTGCTGAAGACTTGCTGCAATTGTGTGGTAAAAATCACACACACTTTTTTATGTCTTATCTTTGCTACACTGAGATTTTTTTTCTTGTGGGCACAGCATTTCTCCAGGGAAAAAACAATGGATATATAACCAAAATTCCTTGTATTTAAATACATTAGCTTTATCCATGTAATATGCACAAACCAGCTTTCATGTACGTATTTAATGTGTCCTCCCCTAGACCAATGCAATAGAGCTTTCTAGAGTTGGACACGTTATTCTTTAGATTCTAAAACCCTCTGGGCAAACTGTCTTTTAGCGAAGAAAAAGAAAACCAAAGATCTTAAGAAAGCTGCTTTACACTTGGGTGACAAAAAAAATAAAAATCAGACACCTATGGATTTCTTTTCTGGTTTTGTATTTAATTTAAAACATTTTAAATAACATTGTAAGTTATAAAATATTTGACTTACTTAACATTAAAGAATGGCCCAACATAACATTTGTAACTTCCACTCAGTCTTTTGCAGAAGACTAATGAGCTGTGACCATTGCTGTTTACAGGCTGTGCTAAAGTTCATCGTGCTTAAGATCTGTAACCAAAGGAAAAAAAATAAAAACAAGTTATATAGAGATCTAATTACTAGTTGTGCAAAATGTGAGAAAGCCCTTTACTTTCTATCTACTGCTAGTCAGTCAGTTCAGCAACATGAACTTCATTCCGAGAACCTCAGTAAAAGTTGACCATAAGCATCCAGAAAGACTAAAAAGTACTAAGAATTCTTTATAACGAAAAGGGAATTTGTTCCCTGACTCAAGACTGTTAAATACTTACTGCTAAGTTTTTTTTCTTCAACCTTGAGAGGTGAGATCACCTTTTTTTTTGTTGTTTCACATTACTTTCAAGTTGTCAAGTGTTAATGGAAATCCTATGAGAGTGTTTTCTCGTGCTACTTAACTAACAGTTTAAAACAATTTTAGTAAAAAAGTAAATGAAAAACTATTTATAAACTAAACCAACATTTAGTCTGGTGCAGAAAGATGTTGATAAGCGCAGACTGAGAGATGCGGAGACAAATTAATAGCACCTCAATTACTTCCTGATAATAGACACCAGCTTTAGATTCTTTAAATGAAGTCTAAGCTAATGTGCTTTATTTAATATCTGTGCTTTATTTAATATCTGTGCTTTATTTAATATCTGTGCTTTATTTAATATCTGTGGTTCAAATGATGTGGAACAGTTGGTTGTGTTTGAAGTAAGTCCAAGAACAGGACAGGACTAAATTTTCCCTTAGATTCTGGCATGAAACAAAACATTTTACATAGGAGGTACACTAAGAGAATAAAGAAACATCATGTAACTCTTAAAACCTATACAATTTCTCTAAGAGCAGGGAAAATTACACAAATAAAATATTTGTGCTTGCTGACCCCAATCTTAATTTCAACTATATTAATATTTATTTCTTTTTAAAAAGCTAACAAATAATATGCATGCGCATTACCTTTTTGAAAGAACGATGTGGGATTTTTCTTCTCGTTTTCTATTTGCTCTATTAACTGTCGTATCTCAGAGTCATAGTGAACCCATTCGGGAACTATCCGGGCAGCAGCCTTTAATTTGGGTTCTTTGGTTTGAGGATTGTTGCACTGAAAGTTTAAAACATACCAGATGTAAACAAAGCAAAAGTGAAAATATCACCCTTCCAAGGAATTGACCTAAATTAATTCTGTCGGCGTTTACAATTTCATTGAAGGACAGTGCGCAAGGCCAGCGACCTTGGTATGAATAATAATAAAAAACAAAAAACACACCCCAAAAACCAAATCTAAATATCACACACAACAAATTGTAAATAAACCCTGTTTAAGTAACTTAAAACATTTGATTGTAAATATTTCTGTTTTCCCGTGTGCTCCTGACTATAAGGATAGCAGAGACCTAGGTAGCAGAAGACTAAGACTGAGACAGTGATACAGGGAGATACAAGACAGACATTAGCATATCGAAATTGAATCTGATGGGTTGTATTAATTTTGTGATCTTTCCTCTAGTGTTGAGAAAATGTATTGATTACTTCCATAAAACAATAGAAATCAAAATCATTATAAGAAGTGACACATGGTCATGGGGATTGAAAGACGGTCTAGTAATTTCATTGCACTCTTCCTTCAATAGAGAACATCTGAATGCACAAAACCCCCTTTTTTTAACAACTGTAAAGACACAAGGAAAGCAAAACTATTTACATACTGAATATTGACACCGGATTCCAACGAATTTTCTTCAGAATTACGTCTCTGAAGTATCACTTACAGTGCGTGGGGGGTTAACCAAAAATGAGAATCAGGGAGGAAAAAATGGGGTGGAGATAGTAACAGAGAAACATTTTCTCTTTGTGTTTCAAGTCCTGAAAGACAGACACTTTCTTCTTTCTAAATATGGATAATCTCCTCAGCATCACACTTCAAAAGCTCTGCTTTATCTCCTGTTTGTAGTGGTGAGATGGGCAGAGAAAAGCATGGTAAAATTAAGTCCTCTACACAGCCTGTTCTAGAAGAACCTTCTCTATAGGGAGCACAATAGCAGCCCTCCAGAGACAGACAGATAACGGTACTTCAGAGTTCCAGTAACCTGGCTGAATATGAAAAAAAAAAAAAGATAAGGAAAATATATGTACAGGTCTGAAAACCCCCAATCCTGTCCAGTTACAGACACCAACATTTAATTTTTGGAGACAGTTTTCAGCTTTAACCTGAAAAGTAAATGGTGTACAGAGGAAGCGGCAGAGCTCTCAGAGGAAAGGAGAGAAGTAGGTAGGGGAAGGGAAGCAGTGTTCCTGTGCCTCCAGCAAGGCTGCCTCCAGGACACCACATCTGCGCATTTCAAAAGCCCCAGAAATGACAGCGAAATTTTTAATCCATAAAACCAATTTAGCTCAAAATGAACTCACCAAATCTATTGTTTTAGCCTTTTTCTTCGATGTATCATCACACCAGGTTTCACACCAAAGCCATTCCTGAGGGAGAGACTTAATAGCTACTTGATGAATCATATTATTGGGAAGATCCTGCACAAATTTTGTAAAAGCATAAATTAGCATCGAATTTAATGGAACTTGGTATCAGGCAACTACTTCAAAGTAGACTATCTCAGCCTACTACCATTTCTGCAAATTGTTCTTACGTTTCCTTCTAAGTGCTCACCTAGTTCTTTTTCACGTAGATTAAAAACTCAGTCATGTGCATTTTGACGGCCAGTTCCACCTCTTATTTCTCAAGTCATTTTTTTTTCTTTCCTGAGTAATACCACCATCTGATACTTATGGTTCAGATAGATAGATACTGCATGTTATACTATAAATAGTACTGAACAGAACTAGACACTGTAAAATTACTAAAGCATAACTTAGCCACCTTTCCATTCCTCAGAGTTGAAAAAAAAGCTCAACAGCAAATAATCCAGGCTTATGCCACTACTCTACATTTAGCCCCCTTGTAGGAAAATGGATTCCAGAAACAGGAGTGTTGAAAAGGAAAAGCTATGACACTGTTATTCTCACTGTCTTCCTTACTTCACTTAACATTTCTTCCCCCCCCTTTTTTTTTCTTAACATTTATTATACAGTCAAGTACTTTCACCATGAAAACTCTGAACCAGTATCTTGCTTTGTGTAGGGAACAGCATTTACAAACGAGAAAAACCTCAGGGGGTCACACGCTGCCGTAGTTAAAAATCCCACGTGCAGTTGGTAGATGCCCCCCCTGCATTATAGTAATAAAAATCAATGTCAGTACTCAAATGAGTATTGGTCACATTACACTTTGCCAATTCACGCTGCAAAATGTGGCAGAATTAAATAGCACATATACCTGCATTATAAAAAGCCGTATCATTTAATTCAAATATAGATATTAGTACAGGAAAATTACATCAAATATCAGTATACTGAGAGTCAAGACATTTAAACATTATTTAAATGTTTTTGGTTTTGAAAAACTTCAATTCCATGAATTTTAAGACGACCAAATAAATGGTTTATCACTATCTCAATTTCAAGAGAAAAGAGATGATTGATTTTCTGTTGTGTCTTTCTCACCTGCTAAACAAAATCACAATGCCTGAGTTACTACTGTAACTTTAAAAGTTGTGAAGTTACAAGTTGTTACGTGGAGTAGAAAGTCACCTGCCCTTTCCAGGATTTAAAGTAAATAGTTGGAAATTAAAAAAAAAAAAAAAAAAAAAATCGGAACAAAAAGTTTCTTATCCCTTTGGAAGTGATGATATAACCTCAAAAACTCTTCAACATATCAAAGAGAAAATAGCCACGAGTCAGAAAAATAAAAGAACAAGGGAGAGATCCGATTGCTTTTACTGCCAGCGTCAAAATTCTTGTTCATCCAAAAAACGTAAACTGCTGCAATGAAAGTCTTCTAGACTTTCATACACGACATTTAAAGCTTGTTCTTTGATTTGATTTACAATACGAGTGTTTTCACATTTGCTCATATAACCTACATAACTTTAAAGGGGGGCTCCTCTACAGCAGCCTCCTTACTAGAAAATAAAACATAAATTAAAAAACATATACCATTTCAGTTTAATAAAAGGTTCTAGTCCTTTCCACTGATTTTTATTCTTTACTTAAAGAATATTAGCTATTTTTTAATGAATTGCTATTAGTATAAATACTTGTCAAGTATTTGTTTTGTTGTCTTTATGAAAAAGACATTTCTGTGCCAGAGGTCTAGTTTTTATCATATGTAATTTTTCTCCCTAGGAGTTCTTTACTTGCTATACTTGGCATTTAAAAGTACCTCTTTCTCCACTCTACCTCTATTTTGTACCTTATATTAGCGTAACTTTAACTACCACCCATGAAGGCAGCAGAGCTGGCAGATTAGCAAAGAGATGAAATTACTGCTTCTTTGAGAAGGGCAGTCAGCGCTCCAGACAGGTATTTCAAACGAAATTAAAGAATTTTATCATAATGCATCCCTATCAGTAGATAAAAGCTCTCCAGGACCCTTGTAAAATACATTGTGGTGTGGTTTGTGTTTCTAGGAATGATGCTTTATTTGGTCTAAGTAGTAGCAATGAAGACAGAAAATGATTCCTATTGATGCAGTCTCCTACGAAGACGGACTGAGGGGGCTGGGGTTGTTCAGCCTGGAGAAGAGAAGGCTCTGGGGACACCTAATAGTGACCTTCCAGTACCTGAAGGGGGCCAACAGGAAGGCTAGGGAGGGACTGTTCACAAAGGCCTGGAGTGACAGGATGAGGGGCAATGGTTTTAAACTAGAGCAGGGCAGATTTAGATTGGATGTTAGGAACAAGTTCTTTACCATGAGGGTAGAAAAACACTGGAACCAGGGAGGTAGTTGAGGCCCCATCCCTGGAGATATTCAAGGTCAGGCTTGACAAGGCTCTGAGCAACCTGATCTAGTTGAGGATGTCCCCTCTCACTGCAGGGTGGGTTGGGCTAGATGACGTTCAGAGGTCCCTTCCAACACAAACTATTGTATGATTCTATGATTACTGCAAAAATATTACTTTGAAGTATTTCTCTTCCCAAAGAAATTCCAACTCCATTCTGCCAAGATGTAGCTACCTGAACCTCTGCCCTCAGCACCCACATGCTGAAGGAAGGGTAGCTGACACTTCAGTGCCTTTTGAGTGGATCCAATTCTAAGAGTTATATGCAATCATGTATTAATCCTGTAATTGAAAATATCAGAATCTTACAATGGAAAGATATGCATGATTAATATTTTGAGAGCATTAGATAAAACTAATTATTATTTCTGAAAAGCAACATTATGGTGGAAGCTCTGTAGTCAACTTCTGGATCTTAAAGGTCTTTCTGAAAGACATCTTGTACGTATGGGTAAGACTGTGTTAGAAAAACATACAGGCAATCATACCAGGACACTCTAAGTGTGCAATACAGGGCCAATAATTCATTCTAGTGTCCAGAAAAGAGAAGGCAAAAACCTGACTGTTGCTGTTCTATCAGTCTTTTGCTCTTCACAGTTACAGCTTAAGGCTGCTCCAAATTCCTGTGACCAGTCTAGTTCAAGCGTAGCTGTATTTCCACTTTTCTTTGTACAGTATCATAAGAATTGCTATTTTCAATTTTTAATTTTATTTCTGGAAAAAAAAATTGCAAGTGGCAACAATGTACTTATGTAAGAGAGAGAAATCCACTCGTTGAGTAAGAGGACGGGATGTGGGCACCGAGGTCGTGGGCTTTAACTATTGTGGGATCCCTTTGCTGCTCTAGGCAGATAAAAACTTCTTGTGCTTTACTAATTCCACAAGGAAAATAACAAAAGCAGGGACAGTCTCACTTTTGAAGCCTTCTGAAGTTTACCCACAGAGAGGCACAAATAAAAAGTATTATTTACTTAGGTAGAAATTGGATGAGCTGTATTATCAATCTTCTACTGAGTTTAAGAACCTCTACTACCGAAGAAAATAATAAATTTAAGTACATTCTGTACATCTGGTATCTACTTATATGCTTGTGACTTGCACCTTGATTTACCCCACCTAGCTTTAAAAATTGGTAGTTACATAAATGAAGACTACAGTCACCCCAGGGTGACCATGTACAGCAACCACTAAAGGGCATTAGCAGTTAGCTTACAAAAATTAAATTTACATTACTAGGAAAAAAAATGAAAGAGGAAAAAGCTCTTGCTAAATAAGAATATAATCATCATCATCAGAATACAGGATTATGGTTAGAAAAACAAAATTGCACATAGAATAACTACAAATAAAGGACACCTGTCCTCTAAGCTCATTCCTCATTTTTTTCATGTTGAATAATTATTTAAAGTAATCATCATTTAGTGTTCAGTTTTCTGAATCATGCTCATATCCACACCTGAAAATGTGCTCAAACGGCAATAAAGGGCAAATAGTTTCAAAATCATATAACATACACATTGAAATACAAAATAATTCCACGCATTTTGAGAAAGATGAAGAGAATAAAACCCAAATTGCTTAAGGCCACATATACCTGATCTAGATTGGACAGGCTGTTTGGATCTTGACTAAGAGCCTGGTACTGGCCCCGAAGTCTATCTCCAGCTGCAATCTTTCTGAACTTCTTCAGATCCACAACATATAAGGCACTACAAAGATTAAAAAAACAAACAAACAAACAAATAAAAAAAACAGAATAAAATTAAGATCTGTGGAGTTTCACTTTCATTTTCAATAACATTAATAAAAGTAACAAGAAACCAAAAACTATTCCCATCCTACAGGAATATCTTTTTTAATTAAGTAGCTGAAGCTACAACAAAAAAGTAAAATCAATGTCATCAGGATTCACGCCTTATTCAACTCTTGCTGAGAATGACTATAGGGCAGCTGCCTTTGAATGCCTCAGTGATCGATACTATGACCCAGATTTTAATCAAATTCAGAAACTGCACAAAAATACATAAGGAGTCATCCTACCTAATATGGTATTTCCTTTTCCCAAGATGCGATGCCCAGTATCCCGATTTCCAGAAGCGGTACCCGTCCATTTCTTTACGGCTGTCACAGAAAGGTGTGTATCCATACGGAGCCCCATTTAGATCCAGATCTCTGAGTTCTTTCAGGTCACTTCTCACAATCTAAACAAAAATATAGTTCTTTTTGTAATTTAATACTGTTTTTAAGGTGTGCATGTGAGAGCAGTTATTGCAGCAACCCCCCCCAAGTTTAATTTTAATTAAAAAACAAAAGAAAACTGAGATACTACAACAACGGAGTATAGCTAAAGTATTCTGCTGGAATGACATTTACCAAATTATTGTTCAAGGAGAAAAAAATACGTGTTTATTCTGTGGCCATCTGCGGAACACAGTTAATAAGTAAATCAAATAAAGCATGCAGAATATTTTTAATGCATAAACCAGTGTTTCTGGTTGTTCAATATTAAATTCCTTCATGCAAGAATATAACTTTCAAAATCTACTGAGCATCTCCCTTCTGAAAAATCCTTCCTATTTGTAACTTGGGCAGTCAGAAATTAATGCATCATTTGAAAAATCTTTGCATCTAGTAGTAATGTACTTTTAAAACAGGTTATAAGGACATTTTACAAATATCCTTTATTTAATAACCAATCATTCTTCCATCAAACCCCACAAACTATTTTATCAGTAGTAAAAAAGTTTTAGCTGTTTCAGAGTACTACTACTATTGCATTCAGATGAAATAGCAGAAAGGTGCAGTCTGCATTGCTACATCTAAATTTAATTTTTTCTCAAGCTTTGGAAAAGGACCAAAATACATAATATTTTGTCTGAGGCTTTTAATAACTATTTGACAGATTCTTCAATGTCTCACCTGTTTGAGACAGCACGTTACGCAAAATTGATTTCTGAGTGTAAGACTGCACTTAATACAAATACAAATTTAAGAACAAGAGAAGCAGGATTCATCTTCATCACCAGCTCAGAACCCTTCCACAGTGAGTGGAAAAGCCTTTCCAGTATCAGCTGAGACACTGAGTAATTCAAATATGCCTTAGGTGAAAAGCACCTTCAGATTGCACATATATCTCCAGGTGCCTTTTACTCTCCATGGGTATTAGAGTTAATTCAGAGTAATTCAATGTGATAAGAGTCTTAATTTCTACATGACTGAAGACAAGTGAAATTATTTATTTCATGTTCTTAACTCTACTGGTTCTGCTCATACGACTTATGAGACCACCATTCAGATAAAATGGCCACAGGGAATGAAATCGGATCAATTTAAGCTCAGATTATTTCCTCATATGTTTATACAATACTTATTTTTTTTCTTACCTGGTCAGCATCAACAAATATTATTTTATCCACAGCCAAAGGGAAAAGAACATCCAAAAAAAGAATTTTGTAGCCCCAGATAATCCTTTGTTTTTCTGTCTGTTGATACAGCCAGCGGGGCCACTTATATTGTACTAATTCATACTTAAACCCGTACTTTTTAGCCATGTGAGGAATAACATCCTAGAGGAAGAACCACAAAATGATTAGTCACACACGTATGTAACACATAAGAACTCGGAAAAAGAGGGAATGCTGAAACACGGCTGCAGTTGTGTTGGCCTTACTGACTACATAAATTCCTATTGTAAAATTTTTCTTTAGTTCTAGCAGTATCTTCAGCTATGTAAATATAAAAAGCATTTCTTTCAATCTGAAGAGAGACTATCAGAAGAGAATAAATTATTATAATATGTAACTAAGATTTGTTTTCCAGAAAAGAAGAGCCTTACACGAGACTTTTAAAACTACTGGTATTTAACGAATTCAGAGAGCCTTTCCAACTGTGAAAATTGAATTTGAATTATGTAATTATATAATTATTCAATTGCAGTTTAAAAAAAAAACTGCTTAAAACTTTTAAGAAAAAATAATAAAAGGAAGATACTTCTCCTACCTTAAATGTTGGGGAGAGATAGTTTTTCAGAAACCAAAATTTAACTGGTGTTTTTGTATGACGTAGGACAGAAAGCATCATAATTCTGTGGAAATACAAGTCTATAGTAAATGAACAAATACGCACAGGTCATTAAATTTCAACTGCAGTTAGAAGGTGCTAAAATTTCTAAGTATAATTCTCTTTAACTCAGTTTAAGCAGAAATTTCTATTTCTAATTAAAAGCTTTAAAGAGCATGTGTTCAAGATTGCTTTGAGACGGATTTATTCAATTCAGATTGGCTAGGCAATAGTGGAACAATTTCAAAAGTGCTGTTGACACTTTGATGTGTTATATTAACTTGGCTACTGAGAGAACATATTTTAGAAATACATTGGCTGAGTTTAATAGGCTGCTGAAAAGAAAAACAGTGGAAAAGAGAAAGCACAGTCCAAATTAAGATCCTCTTTAGAAAACCCCTGATAACTAAAAATATCACTATTTTGGGTTCAATTTTTATTTCGTGATTGTAGCATTTGGTTGGTGTACAAGACAGATAGGCAATGCTTACAACCGTATAAGAGGTCAAGTCCGTCTTCAAAAATCAAAAAATAAACTTTAAAGTAAGGTAAAAAAAGCACATAGAACCTTTTACAGTTATTTTTTTTCTCCTTTGAAATAAACAAGTCTTTCCCATTATGAAGGTTGTTGTAGATTGAAGGAAAGATGTTCAAATTGCATCAGACTACTAAGAAATAAAAAAATCAATATATACAAAATACTA
This sequence comes from Baryphthengus martii, assembly GCA_013396935.1. NCBI lineage: Eukaryota > Metazoa > Chordata > Aves > Coraciiformes > Momotidae > Baryphthengus > Baryphthengus martii. The sequence continues at coordinate 27,629 of VWZK01011732.1, read as the reverse complement.
CTTTCTATATAAATATGCATAAAAGAATTGTGAAATTCCATTTTAGGATAGGAAAAATGACAGAATTAGACACCTGTAGACAAGTACTCAAAGATCCCAGAAAAGTAACAGACAGTTGTGAAACACATTAGGCAATACTGCAAGAATTCCTTCAAAGCAATCATTGCTTTTTGAATGAACACTAAAGAGGGTAAGGTCTCATGTGCATATAGTAGCATCCACAGTTTGGACTAAACAGAAATAGATACAACTCTAACAAAGGCACTGCTTTTATATCTTTATAAACAGAGGTTGAACTTCATCCTTTATGTTCACACTTTGCACGTCAACTCATGAAAGACAGGAAGAACATTTTTCTTTCTCCAAAGAATGTTATTTTTGTACGTCTATATGTTGAATCCCGTTGTTCTCAAACAAAGATGAATTTGGTCCTCACTGTAAACAACTTTTCTACGTTTTGACAATTTATTCTTTACACCTTATTAAAACAGTCAGTTTCTTTAAACTGCTTCATATTCACAGGATCATAGAATGGCTTGAGTTGGGAGGGACCTTAAAGATCATCTAGTTCCAACCCCCCTGCCATGGGCAGGGATACCGCCCACTAGACCAGGTTGCTCAAGGCCATATCCAGCCTGGTCTTAAACACTTCCAGGGATGAGGCGTCCACAACTTCTCTGGCCAATCCATTCCAGTGTCTCAGCACCCTCCCAGTAAAGGGCTTCTTCATAATGTCTGATCTAAATCTACCCTGATCTAGTTTAAAACCATTGCCCCTTGTCCTATCACCATACGCCCTTATAAAAAGTCCCTCTCAGTATCCCTATGAAATACTCATTTCCTTTTTACCTTTCCTTACCTTAAAAACCGTTCATATAAATGGCCTGAAGCAACTGAAAAAATGTTGAGAATATCACTTTTCTTTTCCTTTTCTTCTGATGGAATTTCTTCAGAGACTCTAAGGAAAAAAACCTACAGAATTATTACAGAAGGCAAACACTACTACATTGCAATTAAGCTCATAAAGAAACAAAAATAAAAAAGGACATTAAAAAAAATCCCATTCTACAGTAACTGAATACACTTATATTCTACTCCCAGGGCACATGCCTATGATACCAAAAGTTTTTGGGAGCAACGTCTCATACGCAGTCACTCAGGACAAAAATTGCATACTGCAGACTGCAATATTTTCAAGCACAGAACCCAAATTTGGCAAGCACTCCACATTTTATCAAAGCAAAAAATTAAAGTTACACAAAGCCAAAATATCTTCAGAACTGATTATTCTTAAAATCAGCAACAGTTATTTTTCAAGTTTCATCCACATACATTCTACATCACAAGGTACGGTAATGAGAGACCTTGTCAGGAGAGATGATAAAGCTGAAAAAAAAGCCAGTCCTGGATCTACCATGAAATGTGTGTGTTGAGGATTAATTAGGGTCAACTGTTTACTAGATAAGGTAGAACTGCTCCACTTTATCTTCTTTGTCACTCTTTGTGATTGACAATCATTGCCAAGGCTACTGAAAATGGAAGAAAACCTTTTTTGGAGTCTTGCAGCAGTTGCTTGGGGCCAGAAAGACCTCAGTGGCGTGGAGAAAATAGTGATGAAAAAGCCATTCTCCTTCAATCCCTCATACGGATGTTGTCCCTTTCTATGTGGCTGAACTATAGTCCAAAGATGTTCTCCTGAACAACGGAGGAGTCAGATTTTACCTTGATCTTTGATGCTTAAAGGTACTTATGGACAAAGCTACCAATATATTTTTTTTTCCTTTCAGGGCAAAGAGATCTACGATTACTTGCATTAAGTTGTTTACCCAGTCATTTCACTAGCCATGAATTGGTTATTTCAGAAAGCATTACTTTCAGTTCCTTGCCTTTGCAATCACAGAGACATGACAACTTAGCACTTGGCAGCATACTGCAGAAAAAAAATCCTGTGTTGGAAGTCAGATTTTCCGACAGCAAATAGGAGTATTTCCTAAAAAGTGGATGAAGTATGGAAAAAACGTATTGCAAAACTATGTCCCCGCCCCCGACAGCCTTGAAGATCCAGAAGGGGAATTATCATCACCTTGAAGGAGTGGACCAATTTATTGTGTTACCAGCATTCCAGGTTAAAGACTCGAGCTCTTTCTTCTTTGACATTAAGAAATTAGATCATTGGTAATTCAGTAAATACTTCTACCAGCACCCCAATAGTCACACTTGAGAACATTATCTTTTTGAGATGTTTCTTGTGAAAAAGTGTTACAAGAAAGCAAGCTTGGAGAGCATCCTGGCCACTGTTTCTACAATATGTTAGCCAAAGGTCATCTGATTCCTCCTGCTCTAGAAAGGACAATTAACATGTCTTGGAAACTGATGCAATATCCCATGTTCTGATCCACAGCACTTATATACTAGTTTATTAAAAAAAAACCGAACACCTAAAATTATTTTTCTAAGAAAAGACAAAACATCCTTTTTTTGCCTTTATCTCATTCTCAAAAAAATATCTAACAATTTCATAGGAATTTTTATCTTATAAATAAAAATTACATTCAAATTTTTTTTAAAAGCTCAGCCTGATCAACACACCACCCACAGAAAACATAATTATGAGCAACATTCTGAGCAACTGAAATCAAAATTTTACAATGGTGTACAGTTAATTAGAAATACCAGAATGCTATTAGCACCAAATGTAAAGCTTCCAACTTATTACAATTATTTATAGAACTCAAACTTTAAAGTAAATGGTATTTTATTGACAAATACAAAAGCACTTTCTGAGCTTTCATAAATTATGTCTAACAGCAGACAAGGAGGATCACAACCTGTTTTTTGATGTTCAGTTTGATACATGCGAATACCACATTACTGGCTGATATTTTCACATTGAGATTGATTCCCTGCCACAACAAAATAAAAATAATGCCAATGCAGAAAATTAACGTGAACTGGAAATGCAAAAGAAGGAACAAATAGGAAATAAAGAGATGTACAAGACATTATAGTTTGTCCTTTCCCTCCCCTCCCCACTTTATTTACATTATAAATCCCTTGCAGGGCCTTTTCACATATTTATATCACTATCAAGTCAGAAACATTTACTTACTATGAGTAATAATAAACGTGTCCTGGCACAGTTAAAGTACAAGTAAATGACGTATTACCTTGCAATCGATTCCCAATGTCCTTTTTTTCCTGTTATTTCATCAGTAAGGAGCTCTTCATTCATTTTATCAGGCTTTTTCTCTACCTAGTCATTAAAATAAATGTATTTGTGTAATTTGGGCAGTTAGTTGATAACAATAACTACTTCAATTGTGATATCACACTATAGTGTACTTACTGGTTAGAGCTGGACCAACAATCTTACCAATTTCTATTTCAGTAAAATACTGAACCGCACTAAACTGAAGAGTAAAAATGTAATTTCACACTTTTAAACTACACACAGAACTTACTGTAATAAGAAGGAAAGTAATCAATTATGAAAAATGACATGGTGATTAAAAATTCAAACAGTAAGTTCAAGCCCTTTGTAATTTTTTATGCAAACAGTGGCTAAAAGTGTGAGGAATCATCTCTCATTTTCTTTCCTCATGAGTGTGTGATCTAGCCTCCAGCCGGCAGAAGGGTAGCCGGGTGTCACACCAGGCATGGAACTTCTCAGAAGAGAAACTCTGATAAGGCCCTCACAAGGAGAAAGCGACAAATCTACTGCTGAAACACAATCTCTCCCATTCGATTTAAGCAATCTCTGCTGTCTTACCCAGACGCTTAGTAAAGGCTCCGAATTAATTTTGTTTGCTGACTTTAACTTCCTTGATGAAGAGAAATTCAACTGTTTTTGAAACCCAAATAGTTTCTAAACTGCCGTGTTTGAACATATTTGGTTTCAGCCATATCTGTTTCGTATGCTTACACTGCCAAGCTAACGCAGATTTCTGCAGACACTAAAATGTACATCTTTTAAGCAAATGCTCCTGAAAACATTCCCAAAGTATCGCTGAAGTGACTCTACATTTCAACTGAATGATAGAGCTTACATATTCTAGTTATAAGCTTAATACATATCACCTTTCACATAGAATAGTATTCCTATTTTGACCCAAACGACACCTTTTGCCCTTTCTCTGGGGTTTAAGGGCAGGCTCATCACGCTCTCAAGTTTTACATGTTTTCACCAGGTTCTGGAAACTTTCAGTTACAGGACTAGGAAAGAGACTCATATATGTGGCTTTTAAAATTCCTTTTTACTTATGTTTACATGGTTCTCTCTCTTCCTCAGTGTCTACAATTAGGATACAATGTACCAAGGACAACTACACAAAATGTTATTAAAGTAAGGGAAAACATATAATACTGAGGTTCTTTCTGCTTAATACACCCTGTGTTTCATTATCTCTTTTTGATACATCTTTAAGAATGAAAGTAATGTAATTTCATTTACACAAATTTGGTAGCTTAGGGTAGAATTCAACATATCTAATTTTAACTTCCACTCTGGTATCTGGACTTCATGTAAAATCCCTCCCCAGTCACAGGAGAGAACTGGGTGTCTCAAGAGGTGGTCATCCCCTCGATATAAGTACACACACAAGCTGGGATGAGCAGTCCTTTGGACTTGTTCTACTAAGCAGAGGGTGAGTTTAAGGCACCTAGACTATACTGTTAGACACCTTAAGCTAGATGAGATAAATCCTATGTTACACACATGAATGTACTATTTTAACAGCTATTTAACAATCTCCCATGGAATTAGTATAACCTGATTGGATCAAATTAACTACACTAATTTGCACATCGTCTATTTAACTGCACAAAATCGAAGTTACGTATTTCAGTAGACATCTTCCAATTAAATATAGTCTAAGACATGTAAGCATTAGTCATATGTCACATAGGGAAATACTGCAGACAAAAAAATATATCTGTTTACATACATGGACTTTGATAATTTTGCTTCTGAAGTTGTTTAATACCACAATAACATCTGTCAGGTCAGCTACTGAATCTGTTCCTTCATGGCTGTGAAGAGACAAAAAAAAAAAAGGCATTTTTATGTACTGCCTCATTAAAACATGCATTATTAATTGTGTTTAACTAGAGTCTAAGGTTTAGAATTGCTGATATTCATAGAAATAAAATTTCTTCACTTCCACCTAATAGTATCTTAACTTCAGAAACTTTATTCATCACTAGACATTGTTCACAGTGGTAGCCGTCACTTTTTTAATTCGGATTTTCACAGAAAATTTTATCAACCAGTGAAAACATGCAGCAACCTAGAGCTGAATATTTTAAGTATTATGCATATATATATTACATTCATATATTAAAGTACATTTTATTTTTCAAATATGGAAAACATCTTAGAAATCACCGTGTGGCAGCATTAAATATACTTTAAAAATAAATCTGTGTTAAGAAGCCTAAGGAAAGCTTCATCACAGTGCTGAGAGAATCAAGACTGACTTTTAACTGATTGGCTCTGGTAACTGTACCCCTAAAGACAGAGCGGTGCAAGGCACCACATGAACATTTGTCCTGCTGAACATCAGTTTTAAAGCCATTCAGGCATCTCAAAACTGTGCTGCAGTCCACCGAGTAACAAGTATGAAAAATGTTGCTGTCACTCTGCGATACACCGCAATAATATAATTCCCAAGTTTTATAGTTTTTATATCTCAATAGCCCACATGTTTTTCCTTCAGTCCTTTCTGTCTTCTAACAGCATCATGAAATTTCTTCTTGTTAAGGCCACGTACATAAAAAAATGGATTTAAGAAACTAATCTGCTAGCCCTTGGACTTGATTCTTTTTTTTGCCTAGAAAACAGAAATTTTTAAATCTTGTTACAATCTGTTTCATACTATTTCTCTAAAAGTGAGAGGATTTTATATAGTCATCTGAATTTTCTATGTTTGCACATTATACAGAAATATATTATGATTACTAAGTTTCATAGAGATGGCTGATTCTTGCACAAAACAATGTTCAGGATTATCTTAACTTCTCTCTGATTTAATTTCATTTTCACACTTCTGAAATACTGCACACATGAACACTCAGCTAAGAACTCTCTTTATCACAAGGATGTACAGTACTCAACCTAAAAGCTGAGAGGCCCAAAACTGAACCCAGTATTTGAGATGCAGCCTCACCAGTGCCACGTACAGGGGCATAATCACTTCCCTAGTCCTGCTGGCCGCACTATTCCTTATAGAGGCCAGGATGTTGTTGGCCTTCTTGGCCACCTGGGCACACCGCTGGCTCATGTTCAGCTATATGTCGATCAATTACTATTCGTAGTAATTTATTAATGACAAATTATTTTACAAATGCAACTGCTTCAAAATAATGATCCTTGTTAGAAGCAGATGGAAATCAGCTTGCTTTTTTTTTTTTTTGTTTTTTTTACTCCCCAAAAGCTGCGTACTTACTTAGAGCAGAAATTACTTGCATGCGCATTAGATGCTAGGAGAGAAGCAAATACACACTAAGGTGTAAAATATGCTGTAAATTCAAAATCTTCTCTTTCTCACAAAATTTCTATTAGAATGTACAGGCCACTGCCTCAAAGAAAAGAAGTCATCTTACAGTTCAACAGGAGTGGATATGACTAATATACAGGTGCTTGAGTTCTGATAGCAATTTGATACAATTAATACTGATATTAGCACAAAAAAACCCAAACAACTCTATCAGAGATATACCCTCTCAAACATATTTCAACTGTTGTACAACTCTATCAGAGATATACCCTCTCAAACATATTTCAACTGTTGTACTCTAAGCCTATAGCTTGTAATAATTAAATGAAATAACATTTATTTTTTAGATTCCTCATTAAGTATTCTTTTTTACATAACTTTCCTGAGCTCAATTAAGATCACTTGTATTCTTAGTGAAAATCAATAGTAAAAAACAGCAGATTATTTAAGTTTTGATCCAGCCTAGAATGTAGAGTGGTTTTGTTCTATTTTGTTTCATCTTTAAATTCAACTAAAAGATTGTTTTTAACTATGATACTTTTCATAAATCACTTTATGTATCTTAAGAATTGAATGTTAAATGAGACAAATGGTACAGCTACAGCTGGTGGAGATTAAGTGAACTTCTTAGAATAAAGACTATATTTTTTTTCTTTTTCAACAGTTTTTAAGTGGTTTTTGAAAAAAATGAGAATTGCAAACAAATAGAATGAATCTAATACCTGTTAACATTTCTGCCTGTAACACTGAAATTGATGCATCAACTAAATATTGAAAACAGCAAAGATGTTCATCAATTGTTAAATTTTTTTAATAATAGCTGATGACTAAACAACATGTTGAACTATGTGCTCCTGAACTCCAAGTAATAATAAATATTGTCATAAGAAACAGACAAGTTTCAGCCCACAGAATTATAGGGAGGGAAGGGGGGGGAGAGGGAAGAAACAAAGAAAAAAATTTAAAAAATGAAGAACTAAAGCTAAAATGAACAATACTGTTCTTCTAGAAAGGATCGGATCCAAAACTTCAACAGAAAGTCCTCACGCACTACCGATCTATGCTTTTACATAAAACATGAGAAAAAGATGATGGAAATTACAGATCTATAAGCCACGTAGGTGGCTATTAAATGCTAGTTCATAGAGTACAACGTGACTCCTTTTCATCCACAGGGGTTTCTCCCAAGAGGGGAATATGGGGCACAGTCAACATGCAGCCAGGGTAACAACTGAAGGGTGCTTCTCTATCCTAAGGTAAAGGTGTAATCACAGTGATTCCTAAATGACTTAGATGACAAAGAAACACTCAGCATTAACAGAAGAAAAAAGCCTAGAGCTGAAATGAACAGAATGCTCCTGGTAAAAAAAAAAAAAAAAAAAGCAAAGCACACCACCCCTCAATAACACTGCATTTAGAAGGGCCTTCAGGGCTGTATAAAACAATGAAAGGGAAATTCGTGGCGCTTCCTCCAGCTCAAGACGCTGCTGGAGAGCTAACAATGCTCCATCAGACTCAAGCATCAAACTAAGTGCTAAGTATGTTGGAAATGCCAGAATATTAATCAACAAAACTATAAGTGATATTTCTACAGAATTTGGTGCAAGCAGTTGCATGATAATGTGAACTATGTTTGGAACCGACAGGGGAAGTGTTTGGTAGCAAGAGACTTTGCTAGCATCAAGTTTAGCTGAGCACCTTAGGATTATCAGGTATTAACACACTCACATGCCTTCAAGAACACATGAAGCAATCAAACAACAACTTACACTATCAGGAAATAGCATATCTCTTATAAATTTTAAATCATCGTTTGCTTCTTGATCTATTTTTTCATGTTGTTTTTGCACATTTTCCTTCAGTAATGTCAGATCTTTCAAAATACTTTCAGATTCATTTTTAACTATGTTTCCAAAAAATGGACTGATACTTACGAAAAAACCTGATAAATCTCTTCAGATCTTCCTTTACGCAATCGCAATGTCCAAGCACCTGGATTTGCTTTCAGCTGAAAATATCCCTAAGAAAAGTGGGACAGAAAGTCACTTGTTCTGTCAGCATTTCAGAATCAACCATGTACACATACAAGCATCACCCTTCCTATATGTTCATATTGATGCCTTCCAGTAGTCATAGAATCATAGAATTATAGGGGTTGGAAGGACCTCTGGAGATCCTTAAGTAAGTCCAACCCTGCCAGAGCAGGACCACCCAGGGCAGGCCACACAGGAACATATCCAGGCGGGTCTTGAAAGTCTCTAGAGAAGGAGCCTCCACAATCTCTCTGGGCAGTCTGTTCCAGTGCTCCGCCACCCTCACAGGAAAGATTTTGCTCATGTTTAGGCAGAACTTTCTTTGTTCCAGTTTGTGCCCACTGCTCCTTCCCAATTTAGGAACATTGCATACAGCTATCCTTATGTGAAAGCCAGGCCAGGCAAGCTCTGGAACGTGAAGGGTTATTGAAAGTTTCATCATGTTGAATATCATTTACTGTTGAGTAAAAATAAAAGACGTATTTTATTAAGCATTAAGCATTTTATTCCTTGTGATACAGTATTTACAGAGAACGGAGACTAGCAAATAGGTAACTGATCTCTGAATCAAAATTAATCTTTCCTTATCAAACAGAAAATAGAAATATAGACATATATTGTAAATATTATAGAATAAGAATAATAAATATTATATTATTTATTATAGAAATAAATCTTTTGCTTCAGAAATCACAAGATCTTCTACCAGTATCTGAAGCAGGCCTACCAGAAGGCTGGGGAGGGACTTTTTACAAAGGTCTGTAGTGGCAGAATGAAGGGCAATGGTTTGAAACTGGAAGAGGGAAAATGTAGATTGGAAATAAGAAGGAAATTCTTCACTCTGAGGGTGGTGAGACACTGGAACAGGTTGCCCAGGGAAGTTGTGGACACTCTAGCACTTGATGTGTTCAAGACCAGTGTGGATGGAGCCTTGAGCAACCCGGTCTAATGGAAGGTGTCCCTGCCATGGCAGGGGGGCCAGAACTAGATGATCTTTAGGATCCCTTCCAACCCAAACCATTCTATGATTCTGCTCTACAGCCTGCGACAACCAAACATAATTACTTCAGACAACCAGAGGAATTCTCAGGTGTCAATTTGTTACACAGAGGCTTTAAGAACTTAGCTGAAGCATCTAAACTAGGAGCCTTCTTTACTCCAGAAGGTCTTAAAGCCAGGTTAGATGGGGCTCTGAGCAACCTGATCTAGTGGGAGGTGTGCCAGCCCATGGCAGGGGGGTTGGAACTAGATGATCTTTAAGGTCCCTTCCAACCCTGACAATTCTATGATTATGTAACAAAAATGGTTATTTTAATCAGAATGTGGTTCACACCTTACCTTTGTTGGTGGAATCTCCATCTGAATATAACTAGCTCCTACCATCTACTTAAGGCAACTAGATGCCTAGTTTAGGTATTTCAGATAAGGATCTAAAACTAGGCTACATCCAAACCTACACTGGATCAGAAGAGGAGGGGGGAAAGCTCGAATTAGAAACACACGTCTTCTTTTGTAGATGGTCTCAACTCCAGGATACTATTGCTACTTTTAACATTACTAAGCTTGCAACAGAGAAATGGGAACAAGAAGCTCATAAAGAATTCTGATGGAGAATGTATGATTGTAATGACTATTTCTGTACTTTACACTTACCAGGTTGGCCATCACAATAGTATCAACCACAACGGGATTATTCTTTGTGCCCAAAGTGAACTGTAACCCTCGAGGAGGTTGTCCAGTCGTCACATCAAAGCAATGTCCTTCAAGCAATATATATTCCAGTTCATATTCGGCTATAACTGTCCCTTTTATCTGTGGAAGGAACATTCCATCAACAAATTATATCATGTGGAAAAAGCGTCTCAGCTTTTGTAACTCGAATTCCAACCTTCATTTTCACAATACACCTTCCAAATACACAGCTTTGGTGCACAAACATCCTCAGTATTTTTCACCGGTTTAGTGACTGAAACATATCTAGTGATTTTGGAGTGGAGGGATTAAAAATATAATTTTAAAATTATGAACTAAAAAAGGATCAAATATATTTTAATCTATACTAATAAACAGCAATATAGTCAGGTTCTTTTGAAGATTTACTTAAAGTTAAAACTATTATTAAAAAAAATATTTACAAAATAAAGAGATATAGAAAGCTAGCACACAGAATCCCTTAATTGCTTTATTTTTATCTGAAAGAAAAAGAGTATTCCCATAAGCATTATAAAGCTCAACAAAGAAGATAAATCGCTTTTACTTGTATTCTCCATTCTGATTTTTTTTTTTTTCACTTTTCTTTGCTTTCTTTTAAGACTTGGAGTTCTTTAAAGTAGGAGAGAATGTGAAAAAGAGATTCTGAAAATAAAAATGGTAAAAAACTGACCAAATAATCTATTACCACAGAAAGCATTTCTGGAAAAGAGATAAAAGTCCCACAAGTTTTCCATTTCCCTCTTGAGGTAGAAGGTCCAATACGAGTTTTACAATGTTTACAAACTGTTACTTACATCCTGTAAATGAATGTTATCGAGATCACAAGAACTGTTTACTGCTTCAACCAACCAGCTTTCAGGAGTGATCATGTTTAGAGTCAAAATGGGTGATTCTGGCAATTCTAGGAATTTTGCCACAGGTTCAGAAGGAAGGTGCTTGTTGATCCCGTAAGTTAATTCTGGTTCCAGAACAAAACGATAGAAGCTGTTGAAAAAGAAGTGTTCAAAAACACCCACAACATTTACTGAAGCATAAAGCTCCAAACATGAAGCTCTTATAAAATACTTAAATATAAAGAATGTTTATTAAATTAATGACATTTGCAGGCACAATAGCTCCCTATTCTTTTGGAATATTGTCAAATAATACCTACGGCATCTCGAACGGGCTGGTAGATGAACACAAATCTATATTACGTTCTAATAATTTTTTTTTAATGTGAAAATGCAGAGTTCCATTAAACGTTCCTATTGGTTGGGGAGGTGAATATCCAAGAGGTACACCTAAACATCTTGACTATGAACTACCTTGAATTCTCAGAATCTGAATCACTAAACTAATCAGAAGGACTAATCTCTGCTGGAAGAAAAGGGTCTTTGAGAACAACTTCTGACAGCAGCAGCAGCAAAGACAGAGAGCAGAGAAAAGAACTCTATCTCCAACTCTTAGTCCACTCACTCCACAGGTAAAATCCTTGTGACAACAAAATGATGATTTTCTCCCTTTCTTATTCAACGAAATACGAAGACGCAGAAGATGGGGAGAGTGAAAGCAGTAAGCAGAGTGCTTCACATGGAAACAAAGAAAGGGAGGGGGACATTTAATCACTATAAAAAGTGCCTCCTGTTCCCATCATGAGGAACACAATTCTTACAAAGTATCTGCGCTACTATATCAATGTATTACAGCAATTGTTTCACACGAAAGAAAAATATGACCTGTTTGCAGGGTAGATCATAGAATGGTTTGGGTTGGAAGGGATCTTTAAAGACCATCTAGTCTACCTGGCCTGCCACGGGCAAGGAAATCCTTCAATTGATCATGTTGCTCAGAGCCCCATCCAAGCTGGCCCTGAACACTTCCAGGGAGGGGACATTCACAATTTCTCTAAACGATGCCATAAAACTTCTTCCTCTCACCTTTCCTGGGCACAGGGAAAGAACCAGGTACTAGAATTGGTGAAGTGCAGGCTACCAGCTCTCTCTCATAATAACATTTTAGATATCGTATCTGCCAAAGCAATGCCAGTGCTTAAATCTGTCTCTTACAGGGAAAGGAATTCTCTCTGGAGAGTTCACTTTAATGTAAATATCTAAAACTGAATTAGTGAACCCTGATCCTTAGAGTCAGTTAAAAGAAACTTCAATTGAAGACAGGTACTTGCAGAGTATAACATTTTTAATGAATTATAAAGGGATCTCAAATGCAGGCTCATTTACTCAGATGATGATCAGTACTTAAAATATAGAATTAATTACACAGTAACTGGGCTGTAAGAAGTGAATAAGTGAGGCAGACAATCTCCCTCTGCAAGTTTGCACAGGTATGAAAGACTCTCCATTGATCTCTCTAGGGATTGTTTATAGGAAGCGGGTGTGATGGACTAGATCACTTCCCTGTGATCTCATTCTTGACACCTCAGATGTGGAATTTTTCTCTAGACAAATACTAACTGCTTTGGTAACGTGCAGCTTACCCTTGAATAAAATAACTAATGCAACAAAAGAATCCAGAAGCACAAACCATTATCTGTTTTTTAAGGGGATGTATGCTGTTAAGGCTGTCTTTTCTAAAGCAAGCAAGATCATATATTCCTAAGAAAAGCAATAAACTACTTACCTCTTCAGTGGCACTTCTGACAACTTAGATCTGCAGTTCAAAAACAACCTGAGTTTCACATTGATAATGTCTTTGAGTACCTACAGAAAAAAAAAAAAGGGATCTGTGTGAAAAGTGGTTCTTGGTAATCAAACTTTGAAAAAAGCTAAAGTTATCCTTGTGACATCCTGTCATTTCTCAAGCCTCAGTAGAAATCTCAAACATTTTAAAGTTCTAAATATATCTGTATATTAAGGGATATGTCAGATATTCCAAATAAAGAGTTGACCTTTTCTAAAACTGCATGATTCAGCACAAGATATTCTTGATAGTCAGAACATTAATGTTTTCCTCTAGTGATGTAGATTTTTAAAGAGCAGCTAGCCCCATTTTCCAAAGCTTGAGTAAATTAAATTATCACCTTTCCAATACTGCATTTTCTAGAAATTTTGAAAGCACTTTAAAGCTTGTAAGTCTGTAAATACAAGTGCCTTTTATTCAGTAATCAATCTTAAAACAGTGACTTTCCCTTTTCTTAAAATTGTTCTACACAGTAAATTATTGGATAGAGTAAAGGTCAAAGAATTATTTTAACACTTAATTACTTAATAATTTTAAATGCCAGTACAGATTAATGATGTGTTAATCTCTTCAATCAACTTCAAAATACTCCAGTAAGGTAAACCGTTTCTACTTCTCAGTTCCTTCAACTGTTCACTTCTAAAATCCTAATTTTCTGGATGTTGTTAGACAGGAACCATAATATTAGGCCAGTAATTTTTTTTTTTCTTATTTTTGTGAGCAATCCATTTTGTTTAAAATTAACAAAGTTATTAGTTTCATTAAAGCGTTCTTAAAAACCTTTAGCAAGTTATTTTCTTTTTTTCTGTGGTGCCTGATTCAAAGTATTTATTTGAATGCATAAAGTAGCTGTGTCCACCTTTATGGATATTATTAGAAAAGCAAATAAGATATTAAAGCTAAGTTAAAATACTGATAACATTAAGGCTAAAATCTCTAATTACTGTAATACCAAATAAATTTGGAACAAAGCAAGACAACGGTCATCCTTAAATCCTTTTTCAATTATAACTATTTTTTTAGTTTCCTCAGTTCAACCCATGGCTACATATATTCTTTACTATAGTGCTATAACTTTACACTGTCCTAGGGACCTGTTCTGCTCCTAGCTTCTCATTCTCATCCTTTGTGTCATCTGAACACCATCACTGAAACACTACTGAGCAAAGGCAAAGACCATGAATGGCATAAGGATGAGAACAAGTGAAGAAGCAGCAAACAAGAACCTAAGCAGCACTGAAAGAATAAGAAGGGGAAATTATTACATAACATGAGTTAAAAGAATCACCCAAATCAAAACAGACGTCAAAGTCACCCCAGTATGCATCCATCGTTCAGAATAAAGGGCATTTGTAACCAGTACTATCTGGTCTCATCTACTAAAATACACCCTGAATTTTTAACATTAAAGAAAACAATTTCTCAAATGAAGATGCTGCTTCCAAACTGGTGACATGGACAGTGGCATCAAGCGCACCCTCAGCAAGTTTGCTGATGACGCCAAGCTGAGCGGTGTGGTCAACACGCTGGAGGAACAGGATGCCATCCAGAGGGACCCTGACAGGCTTGAGGCGGGCCTCAAGCAAACCTCATGAGGTTGAATAAGGCCAAGTGCAAGTTCCTGCACGTTGGCTGGGGCACTGCCCAGTATCAATACAGGCTGGGGGGTGAAGAGATTGACAGCAGTCCTGCAGAGAAGGACTTGGGGCTACGGGTGCATGAAAAGCTGAACAAAAAGCTGGACATGAGCCAGAAATATGCACTTACAGCCCAGAAAGCCAACTGTATTTGGGACTGCATCAAGGGAAGCGTGGCTAACATGTCGAGGGAGGCGATTCTCCCCCTCTACTTCACTCTTGTGAAATCCCACCTGGAGCACTGTGTGAAGCTCTGGGGTCCCCAGCATAAGGGAGAGGCAGACCTGCCCAAGCAGGTCCAGAGGAGCGCCACAAAAATGATCAAGGGGATGGAGCACCTCTCCTACGGGGACAGACTGAGAGACTTGGGGTTGTTCAGCCTGGAGAAAAGAAGGCTCCAGTAGCCTTCCAGTACTAAAAGGAGCCTACAGAGAAGACAAGGAGGGACTCTTCATCAAGGAGTGTAGTGACAGGATGAGGGGTAACAGGTTCAAACTGAAAAAGGGTACATATAGATTACATATAAAGAGAATATTCTTTAACGTGAGGGTGGTTAGACACTGGAACAGGTCGGCCAGAGAAGTTGTGGATGCCCCCTTCCTGGACATGTTCAAGGCCAGATTGGATGGGGCTCTGAGCAACCTGGTTTAGTGGAAGCTGTTGCTGCCCATGGCAGGGGGTTAGAACTCAATGATCTTTAAGGTCACTTCAAACTCAAACCATTCTATGATTCTATGAAAATTATGTAAACTTGCAGTGGATTTTGTCTTCAAACAAGACAAAAACCTCATCCCATTAATAAGCACTATGTTTCCGCAATCTGCATTGATAGGTTGTTTACAGAATGAAATGATCTCGAAAAAGACTGAGGTATCATCCCAATTCATCACTTGATCATGAAATTTAATATAGCATTGTAGCCTAACAACAACGCCATTTTTAATTAACATTTCAAAGGCATTTAAATAGGAAATGACAAATAAGACAAGAATGCATTATCTCTGTGATTTCCAACAACGCAACTTCTGGAATACTAAATTTGGTTCTGTTGTTTAGGGCTTATGAGGACAGCAAAAGCCAGGGCCTTCAAGTTAACACATGACAATGGTTACAAGACTGGAAAGTCTTTTTTATAGCACAGTATTTAAGAGTTCAGTCTGTTTAATTAAGAAAATGTAAAGAGCAGCATTGAAATTCTCTTCAGGGAGTATTTCAAACTGTAAGAAGTGGCTGAATTACTTCAGTTTCCGTGGCTTGAAAATTATTTAAATCCAAATTTCATTTTACATGTGCAGTCACTTGGAAAAGTTACTCATCTAAAAAGCATTAAGTCACTAAACCACAACTATCTAATCAATCACTTGGAATTGTTTGTGGACATCACCATAATAAAAAGCATCTACAATGAAAACAAACTCTTATAAAAGAATCTTCAACACAACTGGCAAAACAATAAGAAAATGAATGCTTACAGCATGGAGCTAAATAAAAATCTGCAATTCCAAGTATGAGTTTAACAGTCAGGTTAATTAGCCACTGGAAAAACTCAGTAGGAGCTGTGATCTGTATTCAACCGCTTGATAATATTTATATTAGGATTAGATTAAAAAAAAAAATTTTACTTGAAATGCAAATTGATAAAAATAAGTCCTGTCACCTGTGTTATATAGGAAATCAGACTTGAGTATCAGAAGGGGCTCCTTCAGAGATGCCTACCACTTTAAGGACAGAATAAGAGTTTCTCTGTGAAGACAGAATGAACAAAGAAAAGAGGTAAAAGATAATTGATACGTAAAAAGAAAATACTTGATTTTTCTCTCTACATTTTTGAGTTCTTTGACAGTTACTGCAACAAGAAAAAAAGCAAATGATACTACATACTGCTGGAATAAAGGATCTAGGCCAGGGGACGTGCGGTTTGTTCAGTGGCATCACGTTTTTCAGCTGGTTTTGGTGACCCATGAGAAAAAAAACAGGCAAACAAAAAAACCTCTTCAGTTTTGTTCTCATTTTTAGGAGGAAATTCTACTTTTTTTCACATCACTTTAGGGACCACCTTCATAATTTTAGGACTAGTTAGCTGTTCCATGTATTCTGCTGAGAACCGATGTAGTCCAACCCTGGTCAACTTATGGCGAGTTTTCAAAGATCTGCAGTGGACAGTGACTGTTGCCTTGTCTGGAAGTATTTGATGCTGAAGTCTACGACAAAACTTTTTGAAAAAGGGAAAAAATGGGTTACGTGGAAATTTCTACCTGCCTCTCTCTGGAGAGGATACAAAGCAGTTCTTATGATACAATCCAGTATATATTTTAAAAACAGATAAAAGCATTGGCTCTCGTCTCACACCTTGGCTCAAGTCTCATATCCTGGCTCTGTTCTTAAATTGCCACTTTCTCATACAAGCTGTAAAGTTTACAGTTTACCTAGAGCAGTTTACACTTCTTCAATTTCAATTCCATTTAATAGGAGTAACTTTTTGTTACTCCTATTAGAGTTAGAGCTAAAAAAAACCCAAACAAATTACCAAAATATTTCTTTGAAGTGACTATCAAGTGACATAAAGTAATACAATAGTATGCTTTCACCAGGGGAAAAAATAAATCATAATCATAGAATCCTAGAATGTTAGGGGTTGGAAGGGACCTCTAGAGATCATCTAGTCCAACCCCCTGCCAGAGCAGGATCACGTAGGGTAGGTCACACAGGAATATATCCAGGAGGGTTTTGAAAATCTCCAGAGAAGGGACTTCCTGGACCAGGACAAGAACCACGTGCTTTCCTGTAGTAACTACAGAATCACAGAACGGCAGGAGTTGGAAAGGACCTCAGGAGATCATCTAGTCCAATCCTCTGACAGAGCAGGTTCACCTAGAGCAGGTCACACAGGTTTTGAATGTCCACAGAGACAGAGATTCTACCATCTGTCTGGGCAGCCCATTCCAGTGCTCTGCCACGCTCAAGGTAAGGAAGTTCCTCCTCATGTTTAGACCGAACTTCCTATGTACAAGTTTGTGCCTGTTACCTCTTGCCCTGTTACCGGGCACCGCTGAAAAAAGAGCGGCCCAAGTCTTCTTTGTTACTACACAAATTTTGCAAAATGAATAACTACCGTCCCAATATACTGGATGCTAACCCAATTATGCAAGTCAAAAAAAACCAAAAACCCAAATATATCCCAGTGCTTAAAGTTTACAGTATTCCAGTCATGTATATATAACATGATAACCAGAAAGGCATCCACTGAGGAACTTTGAGTTTGGGACTTGCTGTACATGTATGCATGTCTCTACACCAAGAAGTGGTGACTTTCCAGATAATTAGATTTAATTTATTTGTTTTTTAATCTTCAGGTTATTTTATTAGCAATTTTGAAAAAAGATGTAATATAAAGGTTTCACCTACATCGAAATATTTCTGATTTGTTTAGTTTCAACAGCATTTCATTATTCTCTCCTAAGGTTTGGCCTCTTGAATGAGATGATAGATCCTGTGAATCAAGTAGGATCTGTGATGGTTGAAGAGCTTGGCACACCACAGGAGTCATCTGCCTAGACATCCATTAGGGAAGATACTGCTCATTAGGCAGCCTGATGCACTGGGAGGAATGGAGGCTTCTGATCTGAGCTACAAGGTCCTTGATGCAACTTCTCATAATAGGAACTTCAGGCTGAACGGACAGAGTTTCTACTCAATTCCAAAATTGAAATAATTTTCATTTGGTAATATCAAGCTTTCATTTTACTTGAGAATGGTGAAATGAAAGATCAGGATCTAGAGAAAAGCTAATATTTCTGAGTCTTGAAATATCAGAATTCTCATTAATTTTTTTTAATGTTTTACTTTACCTCACTATTATATATGAAGAGTCAGTGAATGCCTCAACATTCGATACAAAAGTCATAAAAAGGCATGAAAATGGGAGGGGAAAAAGCAATGTAAGAATTTATGAAACTTTCATAATTACTACAGAGAAAAAGATGAAACAGCACGCAGCAAATATCAAGTTACAGGCTTCAGAATTGTAAGACTATAAAGAGAAGACAAAATTTACATTTTTATAGGAAACTATAAAAGGAACCTGAGGTAGAATGATACTCCGCAGCTAGTGAAAAAAAAAATCATTTTAGGAGCTATGGTTTAGGACAGTTTCTGCTTAGATGATCAATAGCTACACACAATGGAAGACTTGTAGATGTACTTGGTAGCATTAATCAACTGAGAACTACCCTTCCAAGAGCTGAAAGGTTTATAGTCCAATCTTCTTATGATGATATTACAGGTCAGATTTAGACCACCTCATTCAGGTACCTTGGAAAACTAAGGTAATTTGGTTTAATGGAAAGAGGCATTTGCATCTTAAGATTTTGAGATGGGAGATCCTTTCCCTCTATAGTATGCAATCTCCTCCCTTCCTTCTATAGACTCTAAAGAGCATGGGGCATCTCAATTTTAATTGCAAATAAGGTACTTTCAGGATGAATGAAACCATCTCCAGCTTTTTAGTATGAATGTAAGTAAATATTTTAAAATTTTGTTTAGCTCTTTATTACATTGTAAACTAGAAAAAGTTTACTAAAAATTACTAAAAATATGCAAATTAAAAGAAATGGCCACCATCTTACAATCAATAAATGAGCCATCTTCTGTGCTTCTCTTGTCAATGGATCCACAATAGCAATAACATCATAGAATGGTTCATTCTGTTGCGGAGCGACTTTTATTACGCTGTTTAAAAAAAAAACAAAACAAAAAACGTGGCATGAAAACTCTGAATTTTTGAAACAACAGACACTTTTAGGCACAGTTTTGTAATATCAGAGGCATTATAGATTTTACTGCTCAGGAACATGTTTACCTCATTTCAAGCAGTAACCATTATTGCTCCCTGTGATATCAATAGGAAAGATAAACGTGAACAGG
Organism: Baryphthengus martii; assembly: GCA_013396935.1. Taxonomy (NCBI): domain Eukaryota; kingdom Metazoa; phylum Chordata; class Aves; order Coraciiformes; family Momotidae; genus Baryphthengus; species Baryphthengus martii. The sequence goes on along the minus strand of VWZK01011732.1, from coordinate 8,150 downwards.
AATTAAAAATTTAGCACTAATCTACATGGTTCCATACTGCTAATTGATTAACAAAATTACCATAATTACACATAAAATTGTTAAAAAACAGCCCTTTTGTCCCTGGTCTACAGGTTTCTTCACTGGTATCTAAAATCGTCAGATTTGACAAGTGCTGGCAGTGACAAAATTTTAATAAATACAGTGGGAAACACGGCAACTGAAAAGTGTGACGCTTCATAGGATGGATTAATTTTACACATTCCAGAATATAATTTAGTTTGATAAACTTGATTAAACCAAGTCAAGGAGACTAATTAAAGCACTCTGGATCTACAGGAAGGAAATGTTAGAAAACCTGTGGTGTAATTGCACTAAACGGACTATCTGTGAAACTACTGTTGACATTTTAGTAAGTGTATGGAATCCAAGTTTTCTAACTCCGGAACACTCCTATTCACAACAATTGTAACTTTTTTTTTTTTCCAGCAAAGGATAAGGCTGGAAAATCACTAGGTATTACCGATTATTTTATTATGTAAGAGGGAAAGATGCATTACATTAGGGCAGAAGCACAAGTTGTTCATACAACCATAGAATCAACATCCTTCAAAACTGGAATGTTTACTCAAGTTTCTAAAAACATTATATAGTCATCAGTACATTCTAATTTCAGTATGAAAGTACTGTAAGTGCATTAGCATGGCAGACAGAACTTACCTGTGCTGTTCTTTAACTAGTTCAGCATCTTGTCTCATCTCTGTTTCAGGCAAAGATGACAGGAGGGCATCTATTTTCATAATCAAGTCACTGCCACTATATTAAATAAGAGACATGTAATTTGGCTTTCATTAAAAAAGACATAAAACATTCACATCTTAATGTCTATCTGTTTGCATAAGGGGTATTTTAAAAGCCCACATCCCAAATCTGGACTCTTTAAAATGATTACCACTTTGAGTAAAACCTTTAGCATGACAATACCCAAGAACCAAGCTTGTGAAGTGTACGCTTCTTAAAATTAAATGATGTAGAATCAGCAGAATTACCATTCAGCCTCACAGCTTGCGTGGTACAGTCTGCAGACATTTATAGCGCTTTATTCCTTTATTTTGCAAATTTTTTTCTTTGTGACAATATCTAGGAACAGACATAAACGAACATGTTTCATGTTTATGTGGTCACACATTTAAATTTTTTTTTTTCTTGCTGGAATGCCCTCAGTGACACTGAAATAGAACTACTTAGTTTTCTAATTCTTAATAGTTGATTAAATATGCTTTACCTCTCACTACTTAAATCCTTGACTTTGTTTTTCTGGTAGTTATTCCTTTAGTAGTGCCAGTTCTTCCAGACAACAGAAACGATTCTCAGACACAGAAAGTCAATAGATATTGTAAAATTAATATAATTCTGCTCTTTTCTTTGTACACAAACCGGACCTTTACATCAAAAGCTGGCAAGAACTCATCTTCACACTTCTTCAATTAACAGATGTGTGAATATTGTCTAGCAGGATGTCAGAGCATCGCATCTGCCTTTTCTAATGATTCCCAGACAATGTACTTTCTTACTTCAAATACTAAGATATTACTGTGGTTTTAAGATACATCAGATTTCATCAAGCTTATTATTGTTATTATTATTTGTAACTACTCTTAAGTAAAAAAAAGCCAGTAGGAATTGTTTTACAGTTAGCTGTACTTGTCTCTTGGCACATTGAAAGTAGATAATGTCTTTGGAGTAATTTAGCAGAGCTGTACATGTCACATGAGGCAAGCTGGAAAGGACATGATTCTTCGGACATGCAGTGATCTCTTATGCCCTAGCCTCATCACACATACCATCTTGTAACAGCAACATACCAACGAGGCTGTCAACAGCAAGGTAAATGACACGTGATGTTGAGGCCCAACATATTTATACAGTGGAAAACTAGGTTAAATAGCATAATTAGATAAGTAAGGATACGGATCTGTTGGAGAGGGTCCAGTGGAGGGCCACAGAGATGATCAGGGGGCTGGAGCATCTCTCCTATGAGGGAGGACAGGCTGAGGGACTTGGATCTGTTCAGCCTGGAGAAGAGAAGGCTCTGGGGAGACCTTAGGCCTTCCAATATCTGAAAGGGGCCTACAAGAAAGCTGGGGAAGGACTGTTTATAAGGGCATGTGGTGACAGGACGAAAGGCAAAGGTTTTAAACGAGATCAGGGTAGATTTAGATTGGACATTAGGAAGAAGTTCTTTACTCTGAGGGTGGTGAGACCCTGGAACAGCTTTCCAGAGAAGTCATGGATGTCTCATCCCTGGAAGTGTTTAAGGCCAGGCTGGATGAGGCTCCGAGCAACCTGGTCTAGTAGGAGGTGTCCCTGCCCATGGCAGGGGGATTGGAACTAGATGGTCTTTAAGGTCCCTGCCAACTCAAGCCATTTTATGATTCTATGAAACAGAAAACAGTTAAACTCGTCTATGCAGAAGCACTCAGATCCTACGTACGAGGACAGCAAGCACATAGCATGCAAAAACACCCACTTTAAGCACATGTAGAGTATGTACAGAGAGATACCCGAGTATACAGTACAAAGAGTACTACGACTATATATTTTAACCTTTGTTTGTATGTCCCATGCAAAAGGACTATCAATTTGTCCTAGGAATAAACAAGGCAGTACATCATAAAGCTTCAAAGTGCAAAAGAATTTTACCTTTTACTACTGTTTCCCATCTCTTTGACAATAGGCTTGATCTTCTCCGCTGAGGTACTATATGTTATTTTTTCTAATAAATTAAAATCTTCTGCAGAGAATCCATTTTCATCTAAAGGACCCAGTACCTTAGTTAGAGAAGATACATGTTACTAAGCCTAGAATATCCCCAAAACATTTCTTCTGTAAGTAAAAAGACACTAATCTTTTAAATGAATGCACAATATTCAATACGCAGCCCCCAGCCATATATACATCAATATTATTAACTAAATAGTACTAAACTGTATAGTAATTATGTAGGATTAGTTTTTACTGTTATGTAATTACAGTCAATTGTCAATCAAAAAGAACAGCTGCATTGGAAATATGCCTGATATTTGTCCTTATACATACCTCTGTAAAGGAGTAAACTCTTTAGAAATAACAAATCTAAGTTTAAGAAAAAACTCTGTTAGGTACATTATTTTAAACTGAAATTCAGATTACTATGTGCCAATCACACTGTTGAATTTTGTTAAATTCTGTAAATACCAGCTTCATTTCTCAAGGTTTCTCAGAAGAAGCAGAATGGATAGAAAGGAAGGAAAGAGCAAAGGACAAGAAATGCAGCCTATCCAGAGACAGGAAATAGAACTACTGGGTTTTTAGTGTCTGAAGGAAAAGAAGATGCCCTGAAGACTCAGACAATAATTTTGAGGATGTTGTTTGGATTTCCTACTCGTACTCTACCAGGCTGAACTGACTCACACCAACTTCAAGAGCCTACAACAGGGCTCCCAGGATGTAGAAAGTCATGATGCAAGTTTGGAGCTGAAAGCCTCTCTCCCAAAATTCAACTGCTTCCTAAGAATGAAACGTTATCTAACAAAACTCCAGATTCGCTTTTTTTTATTAATATTAATGATGCAGGAGATAGACAAACCCATAGTGTGATTATGAAATACCATACTACTTTTCTACAAGTCAGAACTAGAAAATAAAAATTTGCTCATAAAAATAAAACTTCAGTGCTGACATAGTGAGGATAGAAATGAAGGCTATCCCATGTCTTTTTAAAAACTAATCTTTTATACTGAAAACACTCTTTCAGATAGATGAATATACATTATCAAATTCATCCAAGTATTTTTCAGAAATGTATTTCCTCAAAACTTACGATATGACATTATTTAAGCTTTTTTAGGTACAGAAAACAGCAACAACCATTTCTAAAATAGCATTTCTTATGTAGCTAAAAAGGGTGGAGGCTTGACACAAAAAAGCCAACACAATTCTTTTGTGCTTCATCAACAACACCACATTCTGTGGGGTTTTTAGTGGTATTTCAGTTGTATCTCAGACACCATTTAGGATGCAAAAGAGTAACTAAGAACACAATTTCNGAACTGCATCCAGTACTCCAGGTGGGGCCTCACCAGTGCAGAGTAGAGGGGGAGAAGAACCCCCCTCAACCTGCTGGCCACGCTCCTTCTAATGCATCCCAGGAGGCCATTGGCCTTCCTGGTCGCGAGGGCGCATTGTTGGCTCATGTTCATCCTCGTGTCCACCAGGACTCCCAGGTCTTTCCCCCCAGAGCTGCTCTCCAACAGATCAGTCCGCAACCTGTACTGATACATGGGGTTGTTCTTCCCCAGATGCAGAACTTTACATTTGCCCTTACTGAATTTCATTAAATTTCTCCCCGCCCAGCTCTCCAGTCTGTTGAGGTCATGCTGGATGGCAGCACAGCCCTCCAGCGTGTCAGCCACTCCTCCCAGTTTTGTATCATCATTTAAAGAGAGTTTGAAGTAACGAGACGCTAACGTGGCATCTCTCTAATCATAGAGAAATAAATAGAAAATAGAAAAGAGTTAACTCAAAGAGCAGTTTGTATAAACTGTATTTGTCATGTAAGGTATCGACTGTCATTAAGAAGTACTAAATATTGACCCAGTATTGTCTTTTTCAATCAGAGTTCATCTATAGCCACACTGTAATGCCAGTGGTTTCAGAATATGCATACAAGAAATTGAAAGAACAAAAATACTATCCTTCTATTTGAAATTTTTGACTACAGAACAATTTAGTAATAATAAACAATTAGGGAGTTTAGAACTTGAAATACTACCCTAGTCAATGTAGTCTTTCATTATATATGCTGTAGTTTATCCTACATCAAAATGTGTAAAATATAGGTAACTTCGGGATTAAAATTGATTCTCAAATATAATTAACAATATATCAAATGCTATCCTATTTAGAGAATTTGGTTAGATTAATGCGAAATAGCTGGGGAATGACATATGTACATAGTAGCTTCAATGGAATGGAGTTAATAAATTAGGAGTAAAACAAAATTAAAAAAGCAAACATTCATACCATTCTCTAATAACAGGCTGCAAAAAAAGGGAAATCAATATAATGTTTTTTTTTTGGCTTGAAAGTGAAGTTCCAGGAAGTTAAAAAAAACAAAATCTACAAAAAAGACTGAGAGATGACTTAATTTCTTGCTTACCCTGCCATTGCTCACAACAGCCATTTGCCCAGGAAGCAGCTTAACAACCTCCTGGCAGAACATCTGGTGGGTTTTAATTAAATCCAGTCCTAAAGTGTTGTACTTCTTCTCAAAAGTTTTGTCATCCATTCCCTAAAGTAAAGGTAAAGCATAAGATGGCGGAACAATTCAACAAAAATAAGGTTTGTAGCAGCTGAAGTAGTCAAATCTTTTCTTTCAGTTAAGCGACAAACAGAAATCAAAATAAAACTACCACCTCAGCTTCAGTGTAAGTACATAACTGCTGGTGTGAAGCCACAGTCTCCCAACTAGCGTGTGCAGTTTTTACTCTTGGTCAACTGTGAATAATCACAAGAGTAAAGCTGAGCCTGAGGTTAAGTACTTTTTCGATAACCTAGCACACAGCTGCATGAAAAATAACATTCTCTGTCAACAACTGAACCGTATTCTCACCTTTAGGAAAAAAATACAAAAAAAATCCATAACACTCTGAAAACCTACCAGTCACTTTAAGCTCTATCCATTGACCACATTAAACACGTTTTGGGGAAGCCAATGTCATCCGCACAAAGCAAATCAATGTTTAAAGAGTGGAAAAAAATATACTGGAACCTTTACCATGCATAGAATGGCATGTGCTTCATCTGTCAAAATCATCTTGCTCTATTCAACTCTACTGACATGTATTTCTTCATTAGAAATATGCACATCAAGCAAAAAGATTCATTCAGATACAATTAAGGTAACAAAATAAATTAGTAACATGCATACACTGCTTAATAAGCTACCTTTATGTCTTTTAAAATTTATTAGACAATGCAATATGAGCATCACCCAAACCAGCTAATTAATTTTCCAGCATGGTGCCAGAGAGTTCTTGTCCTCTTCCAAATCTTCCTGTTTAAAAATACTACAATGTACAGCTCCTTCTGAAACAAAAACCGTCATTTGATAATTCAGCTCCACTCCACACGTGAACTTTTAAATCAGCAACATTTGTATTTTAAACCAATGAATTTTCATAGAAACACACCAGAAAATGTTGGCCAGAAGTATACAATGCTCGTTCATCTCAACTGCTTCATTCTCTGCCTATTACTGCTCAATGACCACAACAGCGAGGTAAAACCAGCTCCTTCTCAAATCTTAATTCCTGACAAACACCAATACTGTAATTTGAATTAAGAGAGCGCTATTGAAAAATAATTAACAATTAAAACCCAAATTATTTCAGTCTCAATAATCCAGTATCTGTACTCCCTAGTTTTCAGTACTCTCATATTTTCTTCCTTTACTTTAAAGAAATTCTCTATTCTTCCATCACAAAAGTTGTCAAAAATCCAAATCTGCCTAAACGGAAACTGTATAAGGTTTCGAAATGTCATAGCACTGGGCCAAACACTCTTAACTTCTCTTCAATAAAATACACATCAAATGGAAAAAAAAAAAAGGAGTCTAATTTAGTTTGCACTCACTGGGACGAGGAGTTTAGTAATTTTAGTTCCAGCGGCAAGGGATTTTGCTGTGTCTTCCTTACTGAGTTTACTTAAGAAACTTTTTAAGTTTCTGTTGTTCTGGGTTAGAAAAGTGGTCAAAATTCCTCTTGCAACAGCTGTGTTATCTTCCTTTATTTTTGATGAAGGATTGTTCAAAATCCCAATTCGTGTATGACTGCTTGTTTTCTGCAAAGAAAAATACAGAATAATGCCCAATTTTACAGTTCCATCTGCCGTTAACCTAACGTATTCATATCTATTATGACTATGAAATGCTCTTAAGTATTTCAGTTTTGCAGCCCTTTGTCTTTAGAAGACGTACATCAATGCCTAATTCAGAACTTCAACAAGGAATAAAAGATGTTATTAGTACGGATTGACCTATTCTGTAATACGTATTTTAAATAGATTTCTTTTTTAATAAAGCAATTGCCTTGGAGCATTCTGAAGAAGTGTATTTTTAACAAAGGACATACACAAATGTTCCTTTACAGGCTTCAGAACTACCAAACTAAACATCAAATAAACCCAAGAAAACGTATCCATGCATTACATCAATATTAATCACCAGGAAAATCTTAATCAGCAAGAATATATTTCACTTGCTAAAAATCAGTAATGCCACTTAAGTTTTGCTAGAGGGAGTGATGATTCTAAGGTAGGATCACATAGCATCATTAACCGATGAAAAAGTGAAATGGACTCTGTTACACTAAAGAATACAAAAATCAGGAACGAAATCGCTGGTATTCAACATACATAAACGGCAAACTTTAAACTGCAGCCCTTGAGAAAAGTTTTCTTTAAACACTTACTTGAAAAGCTTGAAAGTGTGTTCTTAAAACTGTTCCTGAGAAGTGTGCTCTCACTGGAGTCACTGCAGTGAGCAGTAACTAGACCAGGTTGCTCAGAGCCTCATCAAGCCTGATCCTGGAGGTCTCCAGGGATGGGGCATCCACCGCCTCCCTGGGCAACCTGTACTCCAGTGTTCTGGAGTAACCCTCACAGTAAAGAACTTCTCCCTAATATCCAATCTAAATCTACCCTTCTCTACTTTAAAACCACTGTCCCTTGCCCTACTGCTACATGCCCTGGTAAACAGTCCCTCCCCAGCTTTCCTGTAGGCCCCCTTCAGGTACTGGGAGGCTGCTATTAGGGCTCTCCAGAGCCTTCTCTTCTCCAGGCTGAACAGACCCAGCTCCCTCAGCCTGTCCTTGTGGCAGAGGTGCTCCAGCCCTCTCTGGACCTGCTCCACCACGTCCAGGTCCTTCTTGTGTTGAGGGCTCCAGANGGCTCCAGAACTGGACACAGTACTGCACGTGAGGTCTCATCAGAGTAGAGGGGCAGAAACGCCTCTGTTAATCTGCTGGCCATACTTCTTTTGATGCAGCCCAGGATGCGATGACCTCCACATCGCATCTGTGATCTCTACACAAACTAACGGACTTAAAACAAAAACAAAAACAAAAACAAAA
>VWZK01011730.1:85400-106029 GCA_013396935.1 Baryphthengus martii | reverse complement strand
TTCCAACCCCTACCATTCTATGATTCCAATGTTTTTAACACAGCTATATTTAGACAGTAATTAAGGTGCGTAAATGAGGATGTAAGATTTCTCTCACTTTTCATATTATCAGTGAAGAAAGATCCAACAGACTCCAACCAGCCTTGGGCTTCTGCTCTGAATTACCCTCAGGAGAGGCCTGCCTTGCTCTGTGGATTATGTAGGGCACCTATAGAATCTACTATTTTAGAGACCAGGAATACTTGCAGCAGTGCAACACAGCTATTTCTTATTCTGAAATTGTCACTACTCTAGCTGCTCCTCTTGTGCTTCTATTTCTACGGTATTCTGTCCTTCTGTTGCCTCAGTGATACTATTTTTCTGTTTCCTTAGATGATAGATGATATTTGCTAGTGGACTACGTATAGGTAGCTAAATATGAGGATACAAACTACTAACTGTATCTGCAGCTACGTACAATACAAAAACCTCTGAAAATAAAGTGAAATATCCACAAGCATGGAAATCAATAAAGATCAGTTTAAAAACCTGCTGATACAGAATGCAAATTAACACCTTCAGATTAGTTAAATTTTACATAGTTTGGTCTACCAGTTCTGATTCAGATTTCATAAATGGACCCAAACCAACATTTTACACCTCTTCAAAAAAAGACATGTGAAAGAGCTAAGAAATCCAGTGCCCTGGCAAAGCAGAAAAGACATCTTGTTTTCAGAGTCTAAGTTGCTTCTGAATTTTCGCCTTTTTTTTCATTAAGCAATTTGAATAAGATATTGGGTTCAGGTCAGCTAGCTGTTTGCAAGAACTTGTGCCACTGATGTAAGTAAAAAAGAAAACTGCAAATAAAAGCAAATGCTTTCTGCAAATATATGAACATACGGGAAAATCTCATTCTGCTAAAAGAGTTTTTGTATCTCTTCTTGTGATTTTATCGCTGTTGCAGGAGCCTTCTGCTCTGCATTGACTGCCATATGGAACAACCTACCTCTTTCTGCTTCAGCTTTTTTCTAGCCTCAATGAAAAACACAGTTCTCTCACTGCCTCCATCACTTAATATCTCCCTTCTGCTCTACTCTTTCTTCCCTGAACATTATAATTTTATTTACCAGCTCTACAAAGTGTTTGGAGAGATGATTTGTGCTAGAGATGCAACTCACCTTTAAGCTATATTATTTCCGGGGTTTGGTTTTAATTTTAAAACCAGCCAGAAAAATAATGTGAATTACAATTAAAACAAAAAGTTGGAATGAGCTTTGGTGATTTAGGATCTTACCGTAAATCTTTCCTGTCAACATCCCATTCCTGACTTTTCCAAGAAGTTTCAACATTCGTTCCATCTGTGCATCACCAACTCCGCTGTCTAACCATTGCTGGCAAAGAAATGTGTGTTGGCCATCAGTCTTGCCTGATTCCTGGACGACAATGTGGTCCAGGTACCATCCAGCTCCATAACCCACATTATAGTGCTCAACAAGCACTTTGCTCAACTGCCCGAGGTCTACCGCTCTCATTTCAGAGACACAAACCTGAGAAGGCAAAGGCAAAATGAAGAGCAAATGGATTACATCATGTATTTTATTGTCCATCACTGAGAAGATTCTGTTTGGAAAGTCAGATTCCTTCCCATGCTGAAGGATCTTTTCCTTTCTGAGATTAAAGAAAGGTATTATAGGCCGACATTCATTTCTGGATACCCTGTTCAGAATATATGAGGATCCTTGAATATATGCATTTTCCCTTGTTCATGATCACCACATCCCAGGCTTCATTATGAAAAGCATCTCACTATTTTGGATGGAAAGCAACATCTGATCATTAATTTACTTACAGAAATCTCACGAACATCGAAGTTCAACCCATCCCTCATAACTGAAACAAAGGGAGTGCTTCGAATACCAGTACAGGCCTAGTAAATTGAACTTCAGATAAAACATTTTAATTTTGAATGTTTCAAAGTCTTTTATATTCTGACATCCTATTTTTCAAATGGGAAGTGTTGTATTATTCAACTCTGAACAGAAATACTGACACTGTTGATGACTATGCAAACAAAGGAAGATACTGACATTAGAAACTATAAGTAAGGCTGTGCACACATCCAGGCAAGAATTGATGTGCTCTTTGGATGTAAATAGACATCTGTTTAAATATTGCTACGGCTACCAGTAAACAAAAGCTAAATGGCAACTGCACCGGTGCATGTTGGGATGAATAAATTATGTGAGTAGAGAGAATGAATGTGCTCCATGCAAGAGATAATCTAAGTGGGTGGGTAGATACATGGGCATGTGTGTGGGTGACATTAAAAAAAACGCAGATGGATAGTAGAAACAGACGCTATAATTTTTATTTGTTGCCAACTAATTTGCCACCAGGCAGGAAAAAGCAAGAGGACCAGAAAGCAACAAAGGAAGAGATGATTTTTAGAAAGAATTATGTCATCTGGTCCATTCTCCTGTCTCTGTAGGACTATTCTCTACAATGTGCTCAGCAAAAGGAAATATGAGTGTTGTTATTCCTGTCACGGCCTTTGGATTTCCAGCATTCTTACCTTGTTACAGCCACAATCTCCCCAAACAGTTACCATGGCAAGTTAGACCCCTTCCTGTAATGCACATGTAGCCCAAAATAAGATCTAGCCATGAGGAACATCTCATAAATAACTTTTTGGGAGCAGTCATTGCTTTTTAATTTTATTCTTTGTACTTCTGAGCCAAATATAATTTTCCTGTCAGTCTACACGACCCTTGACTTAGAGGAAATAGCCTGTATTGCTAATACCCATGTTCCTTCACAGCTAACTCTCTCTGAAGAGGGGGCCTATCATTAGTCTTCTTCTTTGTGATAATAATTAACAGTCATTAGACAACAGTGGTCATAATCACCCATTGTTATCAGCGAATTCTCACAATAATATATTAAATTGCCTACTCCCTCAGCATTAGCAAGAAAGTACTTTAGATGAATGTCATTTCATTTCTTTTTTTCCCCCCCTCTCACTATAAAGACATTCGGAGCTGTATTAAACACATTACTGGAAGTGTAATTAATGAAAGTCAAAAGGATTTTATTTAAATTGTCTTGCTTTAGATAAAGTGTTAGCTAGGCAAAATTACAAACCCCATTTATTTAACCTATTAAACTGGTGAAAAAGTTAGATACACAATTACTTAAATAAATATCAATCAGCCTTACTTTCTGCAGTAATTAAATCAACTTTACTCTCTTTTTTTTAACACTTTATTGCAATTTTCTGTCTTCCTAGCTTTTCCTTATACTCCAGTCCTTTATCGGTCAAGAGAAATTCTTTTTTTCAGATATGGAGTTTCCTTAACTTTGTTTTCTCTGCCTGTCCATTCTGTGTTTTTCAGGGATATTGCTGATGCAATCTTGTCTCTCAAGGCAGCTTGCCCTCTACATCTCATCCTTTCGCCTTCTCTTCTTAGATACTCTCACTAAAACCTCATTCCAACATTTTTATTAATCTACTTCTATTTAAAAAAGAATGTAAGATTGATAGCAGCACGTCAGATCGCAGATCCACGTAGTCCAGTGCGCTGTTGCCAACAGCTACCAACAACAGATTTCTAGGGAAGAGCTGCAAAACAGGGAAAATATATAGAGATGCTTCTTGAATATAAAGTCTCTCAGGCTTTAGCAATTTGTGGTTCAGAGATTTTCTGAGCCAGAGATTGTGTCTTTGCACTTAACAGCCTTCAGTGGAAAGTTGTCTTCTGTGACAACGTGCAATGGCTTTTTGCACCGACGTGCATTTTACCGTCTGCGATGGCTTGTACCAGAAAGTAAAACGTGTTCATTACGCCCTGGGTAAAAAGCCACGTCCTTTTGTTTTGAATCTGCCACCTGCAGGTTTCATTTGATGCTCGAGCCCTTGTATTTCATGAGAAAATAGAATTATTCATTTTCTCTATGCTATCTTATATTTCTTATCTCCCTCCTCCTTCCTCTCATCAACCCTTTTCCAGGCCAAACAGTCCTTGTTTGCTGAGCTGTTCCTTGTATGGAAGGTATTTCATATCACTTGACATTCTTTTTGCACTTTTTAAGACAAGTGAATCGGAACAAAACACAGTATCTGTTATGCGTTCGCACCAGAGAGATTACCTGCAGGCAATGACTGTATTTTCTACTTTGAGGTAGCTTCCCCCCCTACAATTTTCTATTAATTCTTAAGCATTTGATCTGTTCGGTTTTCCTTTTGTTTTGGCTCTATTGAGTACTGGAGTGACATCATTACAGAGCTATCCTACTGCTAAGGTCACTTTCCTCTTTCAGAATTCTGCAAATTTTAGGGGTTTTCCCCCTCATAGCCACTGCTTTTCATTTAGCGACAACGAATTTCATCTGCCATTTTATTATCCAGTCGCTCTGCATGAGGTCCTTCTGCAGTCTCTGCCACCAACTTTCTTATTTATTACCTTAAATAACTTAGTATCAGCAGAACATTTTTCCAACTCACTGCTCAACCCTCTCCTGACACCGATGCACAACGAAGACCACGAATGCACAAAATATCTGAGCTGAAGAAAACTTTCATTGTCCAAAACCACCTCATCTAAAGCAAAGGACCTGCTTGGGAACAGGCTCAGCCCTCTTCTCTACTGCTCAATATAGCGGTTCTGAATTTTTACCACTAACAGCTGTCACTGAATCTGTATTAACATCCAGCTTGGAAGTGCCATGTAAATTATTTCTTCTCCGACCTCTTTTCATGGTTATGTCACAGACTATGTACCTTTACGTCTTTTATTAACTCTTCTAATTGCTTAGAAATGTTTGCCCTCAAAAATGAGGTTGGGAATGTATTACTGGAGAGTCAGACAAAGATACAGGAAAGTGTAAGTTGGATGATTAAAGAGAGATTCTTCTACACAAGGAACAACGAACAATCCAGTGACAAAAGAAGTGTGCAGAGGACAGAAATTTATAAAACCAAGAATGGTAGAAAGAAGGTGACGAGGAAAGAAACATTCACTGCGTCTTCCCGTGAAAGAAGGGAAATTGGATGAAACTAGTACACGAGAGTTTTATACAGGTTGCAGATCAAGTGTAGTCCATATTGCCACAGAAGATTGTGGATGCTTGTCTCGTGTTTAGAAAAAATTTACACAAATTCGTGAAAGAAAAAATTATCAATAACTGTGGAACATAAGGATGACATGGCCAGTTTCTATGTTTCTAAGCTCAAGAAAATATTTTGACATTATAAAGCAAATAAAGGAAGAATTTTTTAAGGGCAAGGCTGGGAAAGCAGGGGAATAGGTTGCCTAGGAAAGTTGTGGCATCTCAACCACAAGAGATCTTAAGAAATGGTGTGAAATAACTAGAGAGAGACTTGTTTACTGTACGGGATCAATTGAAAGCTGTCTTTTAAGTCCTATCGAGTCACATCTGGACTGAGTCCAGGGTGTATGTGAACATGTTGTGTAGATATAATCATTAATATGGTAATCAGCAAAGGCTGACCAGAAAACCTCTCCTAGGATTTATCTTGAGTAGTCATGGTGTGTTTACAAGCAACTTTACCTGTTTGCAATCCTGTATATAAATGGATTAATTAACATATACTAGCCAACACATTTTAAATTTGTCTTTCATCTATACCGGGACAGATCTTTTCTTAAAAAAAAAAAGAGGATTTCAAAGGAGAAGTTACAGGAAATAGCCCTGATGTTGCAATACCAGCTTCTCAAAAATTAAGCCACTTGATTATATATATAACCCACTATATTAATATATATAGCTCGTTATATTAACATATATAGCCCACCAATATATGGTTGGTTTTAATTGCAGTTTCTAAGAACAGTTACTGATGGTTCGTGGATTTTACATTTTTTGGTACTTGAAACTATTTTTATACCATAATCCCAATTCAGGTAAAATGTCTATACTTAGTAAGCAACACATCTTCTCCACAGGTTACCATGGTATAACATCAATTCTTGCAGTTGATAATTGGAAAAAAAAAAATGGTAATGGAAGAAAGTAATAAAACAAAACATATTAAGCAAGCATGTAAGGAAAATATCTCAGTACTAACCTGTCCTCTTTCAAAATGTGGGTGTCTTAGTCTCCTTTTGCAGGAATCTCCCTGTTCTCCGAATATTGTGATAAATATATCTGCATCGGTCCCTGACGCAGGCAATGTTCCCGTATGAACGCTGATCGAATACAGAACTTCTGTCATGAAAAATCAGTGGCACAAGATATTACGAAGTCAGACTATGTAGCCATGTAATTACCAAACATTAGAAACCAATTTATTTTAGATAAAAGATTAATTTCAAGACCGAGGAGTGAAGTTATAGTAATTGACATTGATGTTCTGTCTGAGTTTTGTGTGGATTGCTGGCTACCTCACCATGTGAGGCAGTGCAGCCATGGACGTGAAATGTTCTTTATGAATCCACGTAACAATCCATGCTTATGTTACACAAAAAGTAAATATAGTTCCAGACTCTTACCCAGTGGTCACTGAAATCAAGTGGAAGAATCACACTGATTTTATCAGGCTTTGTAAAAAGCCTTGGATTCTTGTAGGAATTCAAGGTCTTAAATTGAGTTAGGATTTATCAGCTCCAACAACATTTCACCACAGCAAAACCACAAATATAACAGATGAAATCCACTTTTTGTTCTGGATCAGCTGAGTTTTGTTTTAGTCTGGCATTTTGGTAATTATGGCCAATATCAATTAATATATTCAGGAGAAGAGGCCGAGCTATTTATACAGATATGCATTGTTATTATTATTCTTCACCACAAAGGATGGCTTGCCATGACTTGTGCCTGATGAGTTATATAGTACATATTCCTTGAGGCAGCATGACAGAGGATTTTTTTTATGGGTTCTGTAAGCTCTGTGAAGAATTAAATGTTATAGAAGACTGTTAAGATATATCCCCATTTGCTGTCTAGCCTTCAGTGAGATATTAAATGCAAAAAGTTCTAAATATTTTAACTGGTACTTCTGTTCATAGAGTATAATAAATGAGAATTCTTTTCTAAATATTTTATAAAATGTAATCAGAACAAAGGATGATGTTATATTTTAAATACAATGCTGAAATGAAATAGAGCTTCTGGAGCAGAAATGGGGCTTGAAGAAAACCTTAGAAAATATTATTTTTTTTCTTTTTGTAATTCATACCATTACAACTTTGCACATGCCTTTTTTAAACCTGTGATTTAGTCCCTCAACGAGTGTAAATCTGTCATGTATTCAAAATTTCAACACAAATACACTAACTGAGCTTTGTACATTTTTCAGGCTTTCAAACTGGTAATCAGCCTAGTGAAAACAATACATGTCAGTTGTTTTAAAGCAGAAAAATTGCTTTACTGAAGACTCCACACGACTTACACAGGTATATTGAATGAATCTTTAAAAAGAATTTCCAATTTTTAAAAAAGAAATATAAAATGCAATCTTGCCTATTGTGTTCACCCCATTTGGCAGTTCATTTTGTATACGTGTGTTTGTGTATTTGCTCATGTATTTATTATTTAGTTCAGCAACATACCCCTGAGTGGTGGCTTGTCTGGCCTGACCACCGCTAACTCTGTCACACTCTCAGATCCATCTTCTCCAAACAGACATTGGGCTTCAGTGTGAAAGCCCAACTCTTCTTTAGTGTCCAGGTCTTTTAGCTGAAGCTGCAGGCAGAATGACAAGAAGAAATTAATTTACCTGAATTATTTAGGTTTTTATTTCCACCCCAACGAAAACTATTTCTTCACGTTGATAACGTCTGCACGCACTTTATAAAAGCCACCTGATCCTGCACAAGAGCTACTGTAGCTGCTGGAAGCCACTGAAGCTACAGCCTGATGTTTATAGGTGGGTTCCTCAGTGTGTACTGACACAGGCACAGGACCCTTTTGCAGAGAACCAGCGAAGGGTATAGATTAAATTGAGCGGTATAGGCTCGCAATTTCACAATGTCAAATGGGTGCCTACAGTTACATCAATCTTAATAGCGTACATCTGTCTGCAAAAGTGAGAGTTTTGCTGGTTTTCTTTGTTTATATCTCAGGTAGGATTTGCAAAGTTGGCAGAAACTAGGTGTCCGGTGGTTTTCAGGGGTCCCTATGACACTAAGTTGTTTGAAATAGGAATTCCAATAGAAGGTGTGGCCTTAAGTCCCGCTTCATTCCCCCTGACTTTGACTATTCAGTGGAAACTGAACAAATAGGTTCCAAATTTGTGAATCTAGAACCTCCAAACCAACTGACGAAGCAGAGTCTCGAGAGCCCACCTATCCCAGCTACTGAGACTGTCAATGTAGCAATCAGATTTACCGGAGGACGAATCAGATTGTGAGCATTAACCTAGGTCAGGTTATAAAATACAGAATGACAAACTACCAAGCATCTGTAGAAATATTTCTGGTAACTATTATATGCAGGATCGAACTTGATACACAGCTGACAACTACAAGTTTGCAGATATTATTTCTTCAACTTTCAGAATCTCTTTGTAGAGCAATATTTTATCCAAGACACTAAACCCAAAATTAAACAAAAACTTATTTTCATCAAGACATTAAGTAATTTCAAGTTTTAGATAGGGATTTCCAACATTACTGTGGTGACTTATTAGCACTACTGACACCAGCAGTAGCTACAAAACTTTGTGACTCATTGTACAGGACACACATACTAGTATTTGGACATCCTCAGTGTAGGTTTCCTTACATAGACTTCAAGTGCAAGCTTGGACATGCATAACTATTTATATAATTGAACTATAGAATTGAAATTGTTAGGAATTTGACAGCTCTGTTCTTTAAAATTTTGTCAGACTATCCTGCCCTTGAGCTCCTTGAGAAATGTAATTGCTCAACATTTCCCATTGCTGCTTATGCTTTGTACCCAGTGCTTCACAAGATCAGGCACAAGGCTGATTCCATTCCCCATGACCATTTCCAGAATTAAAACATTAATCACTTGAATAATAGTATTAAATTCCAATAAATTGCAGCCAGTTGTTTACCCATTTTTGGCACTTGGAATAACTGAGTTTTCTCACATTAAACGCCTAACTTGTCAAACAAAAAATATCCTTCCTACCTTCTATTTTATTCTATATTACTACCCCTAACTAAACATTGATAAATATCAAACTCTTCTCTATATTACAGTTGGACTAAGGGTTACCTGCCTATGCAGGCAGAAGACCTACAGCAACTGGACTCAAAAATGAAAATGTAAATTTATGCAGACTCTGGCCTTAAAACAAAACGTACCCAACAAACTCTTGTTAGCTGTAAGATTTCATCTAAATGTGAGCTTGACCTCCAAATCATATAGTCTTTCTATATTCTATACAAAAGTAAAAATGATTTTGTATTTTATTTTGGAAAGAGCTCAGAAACTATTTTTGAGCATTGTCTAGCACACAAATCTTCAAAAGTTACAGACAAGACATAAATATTAGCTAAGGTTACATTTTTTTCTGCAGAAGTGTGCAAAAAAACTATAGGAGTTCAACAAGAAAAATTCTGGTACTCTGAAGCTGCTGTAAAGACCAAAATAGAGAGAACAGAGAGTAGCAGAAGGCATGTAAGGATTTTATCTCCTTTTTAACCTTTCACATTTCATCAGTAATCTATGTTTTTGTAAAATTTCTGAAACTTTGGCTATTGCTTCTTAAGGAGAAAGCAAAGAGAATTCTTTTCAGTTGAGGCTGGGTTTGGCCACTGATTCATAGTGAGCTCACACATACTGACTGCCTCCTGTAGTCTTTCTATTTCTCTACAGCATCTCTATTTTTTAACCACACTGTAAGAGTCCTATTAAAGTGAAACCAACCTGTCACATTTTAGATTATGCTTCCATATATAAATAATTTATAAACAGACTAATAACTGAGTAACAGATGCTATAAGCACATTCCTAGCACGAGCAGTATATGTTATTGTGGCTTATCCTGTGGGTTGCAAGAGCACCAGCAGAAAAGACTCTGTAGGTCTACAGCAACCTATTGACTTCTTGCAGATTGTAACAATTTATAGCTACTAATCAACCAGTTATTGAATAACTTCTGAAGTATTTAAAAGCATGAGCAAAAATCATTTCGCATTTGCAGAGGGTTGTCTTTGAAAAGAAAGCAAAAAGCAAACTATTACATTTATGAACTTTCTGCCGTGTTTTGAGCCACCAGTTCTAGAGGCTGAAATTTTACGCTGGATAATCACACAGTGGATATGAGGATAATGTCAGTATATTTTTGGAATGTTTTATCAAATGGGCTGCAGATGCATGTTTAAAATGAGAAATTAGTTTTCCTTACCTACTCTTTCCATTCTTGTAGCCTAAACTGAGACTACAAAATTAGCTGACAAAGAATACTTTTGGGGAGAAAATATGTACAAGTAAAACACCTCCTCTATCTTCAGAGGAGCTCATAAACTCAGACTTAATGTTCCTTTGAGTACCATAAACTCATTTAAATTTTAGCGTGCAATGCAACTGTTCCTAGCATTTCCCATCAGAACGGTTTCTGGACTGTTTATTCATTTAGGGAATCACCTTTTCATCTTTTAAAGGAGGGTTAACGTACTGTGTGGCCCAGTTCAGAAAAACATTCTTCTACTAACCACAGAATAATTCAGTATTATGCCCACAATGCTTTTTGGGCCCTTGCCTACAGGCAGAGCCCATTGACACATTTTTTCTTTGCATTAACCTTCAAGTTTAATCATTTCCTTTAAAGCTCAACTAATATCAGGCCAAACACCATTTATTCAACCTATTCCTACCCAGCCTGGGGAAAGGCATACATTTAAAATCTGAATTATAATATTGACAGCATTAAGTCATTTCTCCATCCCTTTTTGAGAGATCTTAAGTACATATTAAACTACAATCAGGTGTTTAAGGCCCACTGATGACTGTGTTGTAATGAATAAATACTTAAGTATCAGCTTAACTGGTTTCCACAAGTCGGTTGCTCTGTGTCAGGAGACTGGTGGGATTTCTATGCAGGGATTAATGGTTCCTAACATCAGCAGAAAATCCTGCTTTCCACGTCACAATGAGCTATGTTGAATGGATTTGCACATCACTGAAGAGGTGCAACTATGTGCACTTCAGCAGGAATGAACAAGGTAGATCTGCCCACAGGGAGACCTGGAAGCTATAGGCAATCATCTCTAGATACCAGGTAACTGCACCAAAAGACGCATGACCTTGCTACTGTGGTGCAAAGCACAAGTTAACAACCTGTCTCTCAACAGAGGATATTTACTGCTATGATGAAGGATATTACAAGTTTATATGCAGTGCATTTGGAATACCTTGTGAAGTTTAATTCCTCTTCCCAAGCGTGGGCCAGATAACACAAAGGAAATTTTTGTTATATCTCCAATATCACCAACAGTCAACTGTTAGAAAAATAAAGGAAAAGAAAATTACCGATGCGTTGTAGCTAACAATTTGGATGACATATCTTGCGTAAAAAAGATAAATAAAATAGGCAAAAATACTAGTCAAGGTCATTAATGTTAGAGTGAGGAAGATCCATTAAGATTGCAAGTTAACCTGGACTGACATTTGTACCATAAATCATGTTTATTTTCATCTGGTAAAATTGCCTAGGACAGCATGTGAAAAACAAGGAAATGCATGACTCATTTTATATTTCCAAGACAAATTCATATTACTATTCTTTTCTCTTCACTTTCCTACTTACCGCCTCTCCATCACATCTTTACTCTCAAACTCAAACTGAAATTTTGAACTCAAGATGATTTTTAGCCCTGGCTATTTATTCTGTTCTGTTATTTTAGTGCTCAAAGAAAGGATGGCTGGATTCCATAAGTCGTACCACTCACTGCTGCTTGTGGCTTTTCATCTTGCAGCAGTTAAGTGAGTAATGTTGATACTGCCTTTTTACGCAAAAGATGGATAATGACTTTTTTTGTTTTTTTTCCCCCCATTTTTAAGAATAAGACCCTTTTGAAAGGGATGATCCAGGTTCACATGCCTGTCTGGAAGTTGCCACTAACTTCATGTGCAAACTACACAATTGGTATTTGCTCAGGCCCGAGCACATTATAGAGAGATACAGCCTCTATAGTAGTGAAAACAGGCTAGTTGAGGTTTGAGAAGTAGAACGTAAAAGAAATATGGAATAGTTTCATTATTTATTGCCTTACTGTTAAGGCCTACTAGTCTTAATTCAAAGTTAATGAGGCTTTTCATGTCAAAGTTGGCATTTGCTCAAGAGAGCTTTCCTAAGTGAGATATATCTATTAGTCCACATCTGAGCATCTCTCCAAGCTCATGGAGGTATAAACATTAACTCCGTCAAACAAAAAAAAAATCATCTCTCACAACTTCACATATGTTGACTATAACTCTTACTTTACTGATACTATGTGGTAAGATTTGTTTGAAATGAAAACAAAACTGACCAAAAATGGGTTATCGTTCAAATTCTGAACTTTCTGTGCAGGAGATTTCCCTTTTCTTCCAAATACAACAACCTGAATATCAGGAACATCTTCCGGTACTTGCGTACAGTGCACCCATGTTTGCCATCGTCCTCTGCTTTTAGTATCAAATTTTTTTGTGAGAGGAGATGTCACAGATATTTCTGCAATGAAAACACACACATATTCAGAGCCAATTGTCTGAGTCATAGCAGTATAAACCAAAAGATACAAGACTGCATTGCCTTGTAGTGCTGGATCCAGCACAAGCAAGTTGGGCAACACCGTCGTGAAACCTTCACTACTCATTTTAGCCCCGTAGAGGTGTAGAAAACCAGACCAGCTGCTTCATGAATCCTTGTCATGTTCATGCAGGGATCATGACTATCTCCTCTGTAATGTTCCAAGTGTGGGATATGTGCTGCCATCTTCATCTTCTTCATCCCAGGCATAATTTCTTCCTCATTATTTATAGAAAACATGATTCACCTTAGTCCAGGCTCCTGTCCCTCACCAGTGAGGTCCCAATGCTCTGTTCTACCTACATAGTGAAGCAGCCTGGTACTGGTTCAGTTCTGCTCCGCCACGCAGTAGCGATTTGTGCAAATGAAGGACGTTTCTGATGGTATTACCTTTGAGCGGAATGGCCACTTCTACAAAATCTTTCTTGGAGCGTTTATTGATCCAGTCGTTGTGAACAAAAACATGTGCAGAAAAAGGGTAGAAGACTTCTTTTATAATAATTTTTTCCAAGAACCACTCATCTGATTGAAAATAAACAGGACATTGTTAATTTATACCTTGTAAGCAACAAAATGGTCTATGTATACGGTCATGTTGCCACCTTTAGAAAAATCAATAAAACGTTTTCTTTTGCTGGACTTAGAGAAATAAGACTTCTGAAAATATATTGGCTATTTGTAGATGTGTTTCTGTCCCTGCTCTCCAAAATATTTGACAAAGTGAAGAAGTCTTAAAGTTTTTCTGTAGTTCTTGAGAAAATAAAATAGGGATAGGTTTGATTTAATGATCTCCCAGTGTCCCAAAGGATGGAAAGGCTTCTGTATGACAGCTCAAGCCACAAGAAGTCCCCCATAGAAATTATATTGTCAACGTCCTGAAGGGGAAAAGGATCAGAATTTCTACCACATTAGCCATCAGAAAATTCACTCAACAGACAACTTTCTGGTGATGTTCTACGCTATCTAACAAGGCACAAACTTCAGCTGGAGGTTTTCTCTTGACTGAGATCACTGCGCTGATTCTCAGGAAACAAAGCATTTGAAGACTCACATCTCTGAGTCTTGGTAACCTTGGTTATACTCCAAGTCTTGATGAAGTCAGTGGAAGTCTGATCATTGATTTTAATGTTTCCATCTAGGAAATATATGGGAAATAGACTCCAAATCAGAATCCCTTAAAAAAGTATATATTTCTAATGAGTTAGAAGAAAAAAAAGCTATGAGGCCAGAACAGCCTGTGTTCCACCTTCCAATATGATGAACTGATTTTCTGTTCTTATCTTTACACAGAAATACATCATCCTAAAAAAAAAATAAATCTCTTTTTAAATGAAAATATCTATCATGTAAAAAAGGAGAGGAATTTAAAAAATGTCAAAAACTGCAAAAGCATGATGTCCATATTGCTTCCTGAAAAACAAAAGCTTTGTTGACTGTACTCATAAATACATAGCAACTTCTATAGAGAAAAGTTTCATATACTATTTTACGATTTATGTTCTCACAACATTTTCTAGGAATCCTTTGCACATTTTAGTAAAACCAAGCTGGATACTTGAGATGCATAATTCAACAGAAATAACAGCAGACAATGGAGAGCAATTTCAAATTTCCCAGAATTTTGAACAAAAACACTTGTGATTTTTAATCTGAAATTTAAGATATCTCTGAAGTCTAGGCTCTCCTAAATCTTATAATCTCTATTATTACCACACATTAACTGAAAAAAAACGCTAACCTTTTTTCAGACTCTTAAATCCGACAAGAACCTGGTTCAGCTTGCCAAGGTATATTGCTTTGATTTTGAAAACATCTACCTGCAATACAAAAGTGATCGAAATGAAATTTTAGCTAAACTTAATCTGTATCTGCTTTTGAATGCTTATCAGTTGGACACACACATTCTCCTCCACAATGGAGAAAGAAAGTACAGGAATGCAGAGGACATAATGACAAACAAAGATCTAGTTTGGTTTTCATAAAGCCCGTTGTATTTTCCAGAATCTTTAGAACTGAAAAGAAAAGCAGATAAAATAAACAAAGGTGTGTTCAAAGAATAAACGAAGTATGTTGCAAGCAGATTTCTCTAGATTTCTACATCAGAGAACAAACTAATCTGAGTTGGCTGGCAACAAAGAAATACCCTCTTCTGCCCTCACCAAAAGAAGATGCCTATGTGCTTTGCAATGATTTTGATTCCTTTCAATCAAAAATAGTAATAATAATAAAAAAAAATCTTCCAAACCTAAACTCAGAGGAAACAGTAGAGTCTAGTAAAGTATCAGCTAGACATTTCCTTTTGATCTGAAATAGATATTTCCTTTTGATCTGAAATTTGTTTTAGTTACTTTGTTCTTCTGCCAGTAACTACTCCAGGAATTACTTTTCTAGGAAAAGCTCTTTAAGTCTCAAAAAGCAAGACTATGTTTACCACGTTTAAAAGCAATAAGTGGGTGGAAGAATTGAAAACATGATAAAATAAAACTCTGCTTAGAACACTGACATTAATGTTAAGGAAAGTTAACAAGAAAAGGTCATGATCTAAAGTAGGTACAAAGGCAAGATATCCTACAGAAATGTTATCAGTTCTACCAGTCAGGCATATTTTAACAAAGCACTGATACCTCCCTGCCCTTAGAAGTCTGCAATATTGAAAAATAGAACTTTTAAGGGATATTTAGCCCAACTCAAAATTACTCATCAACTTAACTGTTTCACTGTCGCACAACATTGATGATGCTTGAAAGCAGAGCGTTTCCTTATATGTTTCTATGGAATATAAAACATCAGTATTTCTGGTACTCTGTGCATGAAAAGCTTTATGTAAACCTAAGTTTTAAGAAATAGACACTCAGAGATTCACTTACATTTTCCCCTCATTGTCTTACCTGTCCTCTAGCAAAAGTGATCAGGCTGTTCCTCGAGTTAAGCCACCGTTTCCCCGAGTCGCTCTTTTCTCCTTGTATACAAAGATAAGCCTCACCGGTGGCATCTGCTTTCTTCAGGTCTCCCGTGTGCAAATGGATTGCGTATTCCACAACTTCAGAAAAAAATACACACACAAAAAAAAACATTCAGCAAGAGAAAATTCTTAGTTTCTTGCTCAAGACACGCGTTACGTACCGATCCCTGGTAGAAAGCACCGTGAATCTCACCTGAATCCCGTACTGTGCCACAGAACAAGAAGTCGAGGTCTCTCCAGTCCTGGTGACATACATAACCAAAATGTACTCCTGCTGCATAACTCCCTGGTTGGAAATCCACAGATTTGTTCTGCTCTGACACCACTCCCAGAAAATCATCACTCCTGGCTGCTCCTAAGGCACAGGACCTCCCATGTACTGTCCCCCTTCCCCTTAAGGTAGGACATCCCTTTCTAAGAAATACTTAACGTTTACATGCTCCTTGGAAACTCTAAGTTCTGCTTCCCTAGGCTATTTACTCCTATTTCTTTGTTTTTTTCCTTCCCTCTCTATTATTTTCCTCCCTTAAATTAAATGGGAGCTTACACATAAGAAGTGGCTTAGAGAAATGCTAGGACTTCATTGTCTTAAGCTGTAAACTCATGTCATTATCTCCCAAAGAATGAACACCTCAGGACTACCAAGCTCTTCTACTTGTCCAACTGTAATACTATTAAAATATTCTTCAGTTAAAATGTATTAATGTGAAAAAGAAATAATGAAGTTTTTGTTTTATTTTTTTTTTAACATCAAAATTAATGCGGAAATGGAAAAACCTCCTCACATTTTGTATTAGGCTCCAAAGAAGCTCCCGTGTGCTATATAATAACCCACCAATACTGATCAGCTAAGCGGAATCTGACTTTAAGGGAAAGCATTCCTGATTTTAAGGGAAAGCATTCCTGGTTTTCTCAGCTGTGGTCACAGTATAGCGATTAGAAAAGACACCTACAGCCACTACACAGAGCTTCTGCTTACTTCCCGTGTTTGTTGTGTTGGAAAGAGGCAAGGAAGCAGAAACTTCATGGAAAACTCCTATGTAAATGACCTATTTTAGCTCATGAGTTTATCATGGAAACAAGGGAACATTTAAAAAGAAGCCGGTCACAATCTCAACATTCATGGTTATTTGCATCATTTTAACAAGAAGGAGCCCACGAAAAAAATACGAAGGTGTTTTGGTGGGGGGTTGTGTGTTTGTTTTGGTTTTTTTCTCCCTTTTATGTTGTAAATCTGCTCTTAGTCAGATTACAATGATAAATCTGTGCTCGTTTGTATAATGCTGGTGCTGTCACTTCAGGAATCTAAATCTGGTTTCTATATTAGGAATAGGAACCTTATGTAGTTAGCAGAGAAAGGCAGATGCTCTAGAAAACACCTATGATGGGTCCCTATATATTCTGTTAGGAGTCTAAACTTAGATGGTTCCTTCGCTTCCAACCACAAGCATCATTACTTCAACCTAAGAAAAAAAGATAGTATTTTGCAACAACACAGGTTTATAAAAGACACCTTTCTAAGTTTTTTCAGAAGGAGGAAATCATTTTTATCCACTGTAACATACAAAGTGATATTTGGGATGTGGGTAACAGGCAATGTACACATTCCAAGAATGTATTCAAGGATGTATACATTATCTCTTGAACTTTTTTGTCACAAGCTTCAAGATTGAATTTTTTATTTTTTTTTTTTGAGGAGCAAGCAGCCTTAAAATCCAACATTTGACAAGTACTGAGCTATCTTTGACTACTCCAGACTATTCAGTCCCAACTCCCACATCCTTCATCACTGGCACTGCAAAGCAAACATAGACAACATCTAGACTAGGTGACAGTTACATGCTGGAGAAAGTCTTCTCGTCTCACTCTGCTGCTTGTCCTTACCTGGGACCTGGCTGGTTCTACATTTGCTTGCCCAGGAAACATATGTGTGCAAAGAAGGGAAATGGTGCTTTAGACTGACATGAAATCAAGGAGAAACTAAGAAGCACTTTCAGTCTCACCATCGACAATACAAGCAGAGAGAGCACTGAAATACATATTACTCAAATCTGAAATAGGTATTTCGGTCTAAAATATAACACAGGATACACAACTATCTAAGTATACGTCCTGGAAACAACTGATATTTTCTGTACTGTTTCCTCCTTGAATCAAATTTATTCTGAGATAGAAACGGTCCAATTGAACCAAACCGTACATCCTTCAAAAAGATGTAATTATGAGAAGTTTCTGATAGGTTTGAGAATGATTGTTAGAACCCAGAAGCTAAGGCTGTCATTTCTTTTCATGCGTAGGTGATAGGAAAACAGGAAAAAAAAAAAAAAAAGTGTTCTGAGGATATTTATTTTTAAGCTTTTCTTACAGCTCTTTTCACAAGTTGGTGCTATTCTTATTGAGTGTTATAATCAAAAGGCCTGAATTCAAATATTGTGACATCCTGTACAGCCATTTCTTTATACGTCTAAAATTAAAAGGTCGTGTAACTGGAGCAAAAGTTCCAAAGGGTGGGTTTGCATACTGACTGAAAAATTAATGTCTAGAAGAAATCATTAAATAATAAGGGCTATCTATTAATAAAGACGTGCTCATTGCAATAAACTTCTGAAATGTCTTTGTTTCTCTTCATCTTTTACGATGTGGGGATAATGTCTGAGAAACTCTGTTTTCTGAAAACTAACTTTATTTCACTGTAGCACTATTTAGTTTACTTCAGGGACTTCCCCTGGGATTTTTTATTTTTTTTTTAAAAAAAAAGAAAATAATTTAAACCAAGAGCTGGGGAAGCACTTGTAAATTGACATCATTGCTCATGTCTGATGATGAGTAAACCAAGAGTTTTCCTAGACTAAGGCTCTATTGTATCTCATCCCTTTCTTCAAGGCAGTTAAATATGCAGCCCCAGCTGAAAGACAGCAAAGCTGCTTTAAAATCAGCGAAGGCTCAGACTTGCTCTTGCTGGAGACCCAGATAGTTGAAAGCACAAGAGCTGTCCAGGTGACTCTCTGGCATTTAGCCAATGGCATTTTTGCTCTTAGAAGAGGTAGGCTACGAAGGTAAGGTTCTGTGTTATTCATCTAGAGGGTTGCCTTGCCTGGTTTCCTTGGTCATAGAAGCACGTTCATTGAAGTCAAAAGGCTCCTTGAGTGAACAAGATCAGAAAACTTTGGTCCACATTTGATCATTCTTTTAGGGCAGATGAGAAATCACAGTGTTCACAATTATCTTTGCTGTTTGTGTCCAGAATCATTAATATACTTAATGAGCTTAACTTTAATCGCACAAGTCGTATTCAAACGAGGTACACACTGAAAATTAGAAACGTTATCTAGTGGTTTTGCTGCGTCAGTATTTTCAGCTGAATCTGCTGAATCTATTGATGCATAATTTAAAGCTCAATGTAGCCACAGCAAACATTTCCCATTAATTTTCAAAGCTTTTGGGGCAGAGAAAGGACTTCCACTATAAAAGTGAAATACAACAATACAAAGTAACCCCTACAAAGGAAGGCATAAGACAAAAGAGACCCCAGGAAACTGGGTAAAAGTGAGTCTGGGACCATTTTGACTTTCAGGTGGAACAACATATCCCAACAACAAAAATCTGCTAAAATAAGATGTTCTGTTCAACCTTGTCATTCTTTCTTTTCCCAATCCTATGTAAAAAAGCTCTGCTTCAGGTGTAAGGCAATATCATGCAAAACTTGAAGTGATCACCTAATGTTCATCAAAAAGAGAAAAAAACATAAATTAAAGTTGACAGAAGTAGTTGCTTTGAATTTGCCTTTTTTTGTTGTTGCTGCATTTACTATATATTCAAATACCACTTATTGTGATAATTCAGTAACGTTTGCCCACAGAACTCTCAAGCCTTTCAAGGGTGAACAGTTTAAATGATACAAACACATCTTTTCTGAACATAGTTAAACCTTTGTGATTTTAGTTTTGTAGTGAAATTGGACAATGCAGGTGATTTTTCCAGTAGAGGAGGAAACAGTAAAAAAAGCTGTGGGGGTGAAATGATCCATCAAATGAATCCCTCTTCTCCTGCAGGAGCTCTCAAGGCTTTTTGTTTTTTACTGCTCTCCTCTGGAGCTTGCCAGGTTCTCCATGGGAAGATAAGATGGTAGGGATGAGAATATAAATGGGGCAGGGTAGGGTGCTGTATTTCAGAGCCGCTGGATATAGCTAACAGGGACTTTTTTTTTTTCATGGGCTTTCATGGGCTAACAGCAAGAATTTCTAAAATGTCAATTGTTACTGTGTGCAATGACTTTGTCATAATGTGTTAATATGCACAATGTCCTGCACAGAATTATTACATAATTCATTAAAAAAAATATTAATCAAGGCCTTTTAATCCAAGTCTGAAAAGGTTTATCATCATAGCCATGATAAATAATTTGGCCCATGATACAGATAGAACAAAATAATGTGTTCACAGATACTATGACGGATGAACTAAAGAAAAGAAGTAAGAAAAATTATTTGCTTCTGTAGCACTAGTTCATATCCAGAATACAACTTCAACTTTGAGATAATCCCACAGAACCCAATGAAATTATGCGATAAAATGATTCGACCTCAGGGTTTTTGGTACAATTTTATGTGGGAAGTTACCTACAGTCTGGCCTTGGGCACTCATTTTTAAGAATAAATATTTCTACAGAAGCCATTTCAGAGATTCACGTTTAAATTCTGCTAATTTTTTGATCATTTCCTTGCTTTTAATTATTAAGAATAGAATCAATGATAGCTGATAACTGTGATGGCATTTACTGGGCATGAAAAAACATCCTCATGCCCCACCAAATGAGATGGGATATACAGGAGACACGAACAGATTAGAGCTCAGAAAGAGATGAAAAAACCATGGAACAAATGTGTAGAAAAAACTGGGAGTGGCCACTGCATTTAAGAAAGGAATTTCCATTTTCCTGACGATTACACAGAGGCAAATATATA
>VWZK01011730.1:0-85392 GCA_013396935.1 Baryphthengus martii | reverse complement strand
ACACAGAGGCATGCATATATATATATTATGACTGAATTAGTATTGGGCCTACAAAGAACAAAACATCTTAACACTTCCAGTTGTAGGTGGCTGGACTCCACAAAATGGTTTGTGAGAAGCAGATGTTACCCACCTTTGGAATAATTTTTGAGTGAGAGTAAATACACATCTTTTTTCCTATAGATTTTCCAAGAAAAACTCCAACTTTCTAACATATCTCAAAACTGAACTGTTTTACAAATCAGAATAATGCTGTCTGACAGTATATCAATTTGGTTCTTAGCCTAATAGAGGATTTGAGGGGTGTATTTGAGAAAATTTGCTTGAATTTGGGGACTTTTTTTTAATAAAAACTTAGCAGGTTTTAATTTTGTAAATCATTACTAAGTCTTCCATTTTACCTCACTTTTTTCATAAATGAATTGGGGAAATGGAGCTTGTTAACAAGCTCTAGCTGTACTGTATTCATGGTTGTACATCCTGCATGTATTGCATTCAACATCCGATACTGTTTTGAGTCTGATGGATCACAACCCTAAAATCATGAGCTCTTTTTCAATAAACGAACACAAGGCTACTAATTGTTTAAAAGTATGCAAATCCACACAAAAAATAGAGGTTTAAAAGGTCTTTTGGCGTTTTATTTGTTCACGTTTCAACTTTAAATGCGATGAAATATTTAGGAAAATCTCCTCCGAGAGTAGTGTGCAAGAGTTCACATGGAATATTTTATTTCTTTTTCTGGGCTGCTTCCATCTTTTTCTATTAGTTTCTCTTTAAACAGAACACTCTTTGTACTATAGCCTCTAGCAATAAACCTCTTAACTGTCACTAAAAGCTTCAATATATGCTCTTTACTATCCTCATCAATCCTCTTTATTCTAATGAGCTGGATAGATGGGAAGCATGTTCTTAAATAGCTAGTGATCAAGTTATCAGTATGCAATTGGTTGTTCCTCTCCTTAGTCCTGGAGGGTTAAGAGAAATCACTTTATTATCTCTCTGGCATCATACAATTCACATGTGTTACTAACCACAGAGAAACAGGCAGCTTAATATATATTTTTGTGGAATGTTGCTTGCTGTGCTATAAATTTCTCGTCGACATCAATAAAACAGTACCGCAATTGAAATTCTTGGGTATCTCTTTGGTGGCTAATTGTAACACATTCTTAAGATACTCTCTGTTTAGTAGGGAGTATCTGCAATTCTTTCATTCTTAAAAAATTTACTGTGCTTCTAGGTCACATCCATTTCTTTGTGAATAGGAAGATTCAGGTAATATCACACAGTAGGTGATATTTTATACAGATCTTCAGCTGACATAGCATTAATTTGAAGAGATAATAAATAATCAAGAGCTAAAACTGGAAGATCATCTAACATGAAAGAAGCCAAATCCTATGTTTGGTGTCAGCAGTTATGGCATCTGTTATAATCCTGATACCAAGGATTTCTGTTTTCTCAGCTTTCTTTTGTGATAAATGCTTGTGCAAAACCGTCATATTCCTGAATATTAAATTCTTGTGGAAATCCTCAGACAGTATTTTAGGCCCAAAAGAGATATTCTGGTATTCCAGTGACAGATCCTGACCCCAGTAACCACAAAAAGGACTCAGCTTACCAGGCAAAGGCTCCCGATCTGCGTAGAGAGCTGGCAGTTCCACACATTTATCTTCATTAGGGTTGAACCAGCAGTCAAAAGCTAAATACATCTCTTCCTTTGTGCCCGTGTGCTTCATATGCAGTAAATCTAAGTGCCAAGGCTGTTTCAGCTCGCTACGTGGGCCAGTTATCTGAACTTTGTATATTGAGCCAATGTCTGCCAGTTCATCCTAGGTGAGGGGAAAAAACAGAAGATGAGTGGATCGCCTTCTAACTGTGCCAGGTAACTGCAGTTGACAGCTGTAGGCAACAGCTGAACAAACTTCAGTAGCTAAAGAATCGGGGCAGATTAATAACTACTATTTTTTCCCCTTTCTAATCAATACACAATTGATTTACTAACATGAATGAGGAGATGGAATGCTTGAGGTTTGCTATCAGGGAACGAGGGCTGGCAGTCATTGCTGAAATTTGTACACAGAACAAGGCACAGTGATCAGCATTACACTGATTCAGTAGATTGTTTGCAGGCACAGAAGCTGTAGTCAATTTAAAATTTTTTAAACACTATTAGAAATATTTCTTACAACTTGCAATATAAAAATGGTGCTATTAACTAAAAATTTGAAGGATAACTTGGGAGAATGTTACTTCAGATTCTGAAGTAACATCCAAGAGATCCTCCATCTTCATCCTACGTTGTGTTTTCATATAGAAGCCTCCCATTAAAATCTTCCTCTTCTTGCATTCATGCTTGAGGAAAAAAGCATCTAGTTCTACTGGGGATAGAATCACATCCCTATGACATACTATTGCTTAAGTGGAAGTAGAGACCTTAGAAAATGATACAAATTATTGGGTTTAAACCAATAACTTTTCCATGGAAGGGAAAAAGATAGGAGAAAAAAGAAGCTGTCTTTTCCTCTTCCTATTCTCTGTTTCTCATGTTCTTTCTCCTGCTCTTTCCTTTCAAACACGGCTCAGCTGGTAGAAGTGCATGTGACCTGACTTCAGCCTTTCCTCTAACGAGATATTTCCAGTTTTATACTATTTCTTTATGTTTACCTGAGGTTATTGGAAGTAACTTAGGAAAGCCGCCTGGATACTCCTCATTTGGATCATTTATGGCCTAGGCTAGTCTGCTTAATTTCCCTTTCATGAAAGAAAAGAGGAGCATCAAAAACCAGCCAGTTATTTCTTTAGCTCAGCCATGAAATTCAATTTACCTGACTAGTGGGAAGAAGAAACAGGAAACAGCTTCTTCATTCACAACTCCAAGGCTGCTTTCTGATGATCCCCAAAATGAAAAGTAACATATTTTTCACTGACTCTATGGGCTTTTTGCCAGGGCTGTCTTCGCCCCCCCGCCTTTTTTTTTTTCCTGATTTTCTCTTGCGACCTGCTGCAGCAATTCCAGCAGTCAATTCTGAATATACATCTTTCAGGTTGTGGCTTCATGGATATATTTCTCTGATGCAAAGCTGGCTTGTGAAGTTGCCGCTTCCCTGTCTGCCCACTCGCTCTCATTCCCTCAGCCCTACCTTATATTTATTTCTGCAGCTGCAGGATGAACCTGTCAAGGTTAAAATAAAGGCTGAGGAACCAATCAAGTTTAGAAGTTCCAGTTTTCTCACAAGGATCAACCATCTCCTCGAAATCCACAAAGGAAAACAAAAAGATGGAACAAACCATACAAGACGACAAAAAGTAGTAGTCATACTTCCCTTGATTATTGTCCTAGCTTCCAGCACTTTGTGGCTCAGGAAATACCTGAGGGGAGGTACTTGCAGTGTCTACCTTCAGGTCAGTTCCAAATTCTACTGAACTGCTCTTTCATGAAGAGCAAACCAAGAAAAGCATAAAAGAGTAACACAGTGTTAACACTGTCAAGGAATTACAGCTACAAGAGGGAAGTAAGAATATTGAGAAAAGCAGCAGGCTACAATTCCATCAAAGTGGATCTCAGAAGCCTGTTAATATTTCAGTGAATGGGTAATAGGAGGAAGTGAAGACAAAGAATTCAAGGCAAGAAAACTGAACGAAGAAGGAGAAAACTTGTGGGTAAAAAGGAGCCAATCGGGAGGAAAAAGAAAGTGTTAACGGCAAGCAAAAAAAAGAGAAACTGCACAAGAAAAGGCAGTTAGCCCAGAAAAACCTGGTGGCAGGGATGAATAAATTACGTGAAAGAGAAAAATGAACTTTCTGCAACTTTTGTCTTATTTATGACTCTTCCTTCTCCATCATCGGCCCCAAAAGCTCTGTAGTGTGGCATAGCATACACTGTATGTTTACAGATTACTTACTTCTGTGAGATCAACAAAACCTGTAAATCAGTACCTGCAGCGTGGTCTATACTGCAATATGCACCAAGGGACCAATTCACTCGCTTAAGCATTCTTGGTATGAGATACTGGGAGACTTTGATCATTCCAAACCCAGTGTTCAAGCAACAGCGTTACTACCGACAAACAAAAATTATGACCTGTGCCAAACTACACAGAGGACTTCAAAAAAATCAATTTGGCAGTTTAGTTTAAAGAAAGAATTTGTCTCTGAATTAAGTGGGCTATCGGCTACATGATTCTTAGGCTTTTCTTTCAACAGACAAAAGCTGAAGTACTTTGATCTGAATTGCTTTTCCCGTGACTTGAAGTGGCAACTTTTTGCAGCTCAGGTGGCCATAGAAGATAAAAGAAAGGCATATTGGATTCTCTTCGTTGCTCCAGTCAGATCCAGTGATGTCCATTATCCAGAGACCTGATGACTTCATGTTGATTTCAGACAGTTTAGGACTAGAAGTCAATCTTTCCCCTTTAAAAATTAACAAATCAACAAAATTAACAAAAATTAACAGGAAAGATGACAGCATGAGAGAATGGTGTAACATAGCGGGACCGTAGCCTTCGTAGAACACAAACAAAGCTCTGTTTGCAGGTTATGTTGTATCTATAGCAACAGTTCACCAAGAATAACACATCAATACCTTTATTATTATTTTCTTTTTTGCCAAGAATTTCACAGCTTAATGTTCTTTTTGTGTTTAAAATTCCGTTTCAGAGGTATTTTCTTGATGCAAAGGTATTTTCCTTGTCATGTTTGGAAATAATGGCTAAGAGAACGTTCAGTCAGCTTTTAGAGGTCTAATTAATTGCTCTTAAAAAAGCAATCAACATTGCTAAAACCAATTTATCATTTAGAAGCACGAGCCATCTGTAGCATGTAGGCACCTAATACAAAAAGGATAATACTAATGAACTCTGCTTGCTACTGGATCTTACCTAGCAATGTAATGTGTGCTGTAATAGTGCAAGACTGACAGGTAAGCCCATAATAAACACACAAAAATATGTGCCACAAACTCAGAAGATCAATATTACTCTTTCCCTCTCTTTTTCTCCATTAATTGCTGTTATGCTTCATTTTCATTCTGCTCTGACCATTCTATGGGAAATGAAAATTGTTTAATGGAAAGAATGGCTTAGTGAAATGTACTTTCTGCAACTCAGAATAAAAACCATACAATTGAACACCTCCGGATCCGTCATGGGCACGTTATGTTTTTAAGCTCTCTTACTGCCTCTGGATGAACTTTTGTAGCTCGTTTACTTTACCTGGAATTGTTTTCAGGGGATTGAAGGAAGGAATCTTTTCTACTAGTGCTAAATGACTAAAGGTCCTGCTCTTTTGCCAAACACATCCAGGTTTAGATTTCATAAACTGGGGGGTAGTAGGCTTGAAATGAGCAGAAACTGTTGCTTTGTGCTGTGGAATAGCACCACGGGTAAAGAGGAGGCTTATTTCACTGAAGAAACTTTTCTCAGGATTTCAAAGGAAAACCAAAGTTACCTGAAAAGTGCCACATAAAACTTAAGCTATTTATCTTCATGAGGCACACACCCCAAACTCTATTATGCTTTAAATTTTTCATTGCAATGTGCTATATTTAGATACAACACATTGACAAGATGGAACTTTGTTAACTTTGTCCTTACCAGATGTGGTTTTGCTCTAATAGTAAGACCAAACTGAAAAGTCACATTTTCACAAAAATAAAGGTACTATGAAGATCTTAAAGAGCTGTAGCTAAAAACTGGAAAAATAATATTTTTCCAGCAGCAGACCGTAATTTATATATATATAAACAGGCAGGTCAGTGTTGCAGAAGAACTTACCAACTGTCACAATCTCACAAACAGTGTCACATAATCCCAGGTGAGTATCAAGCCAGTTCCACAATGGGAAGACCCATTCTTTGTCTGAGTCTTGTGATTCCTTGACTGTTACCATCTTGAGGTACATCCCAGCCCCGTAGCCTTCTCCATCGTGTCCTATGACCACTTTTTGCAAATGACTCAGAGAAACCGCTTCCACTAAAAATGAATCCACCTGCAAAAAAAAAAGGGAAATCCTTAATAAAACAGAGTTTGGACCCAAATATGCTTGAACTTCAAGGAAAATGTAGTCCTGGATTCAACTAAGGATTTAAAATTGGTGTCCGTTTTTTTCTTGTAATATTTAACATAACATCTCCACTCTGAATCTAAGCAAGCACACACTAAGTATACCTAGGATTGAATCTCACATTCACCATTAACAATTCATTGTAACTTCATTCGATCTTTGGGCAGTATGGATCATTTCATCAGTCATTTTGTATTACATTAAAATATATATGCCTCAATCTTCTCACAGTCAAACAGTTACGACAAGATTTTGGTTCTGGTCAAATTTCTATATTTCAGGATACGTCCAGGTTCTAAAATTTATCATACAAACCTTAACAGTCCTAAAGAAAAGTTAGAATTCTTAAAAGAGTTTGTTGACTCCAAGATAGGTTCTAAATTCTTCTCCAATAATCAGAAAAGCTCGTCTTTCTGTTTTACTCACAAAATGTAAATAATTGTGGAAACAGCAAATGGAGAAAAAAGTAAGCAGTAGAAGAGGGGATGTTAAGATGAAGGTGGAGAACAGTTTGAGTAAAAGATGAGAGATGGGAAGGGAAGCAGAAGGGAGAAGGTAGAGTAAGACAAGAGAAGTAGACACAAGCATCGGTGGATGAGAACAAGGGCAACAAAAACAAGAAGATAAGGAAAAATATGAAATGCAAAGAAAGAAATTACATGCTCCACTAAACTCTTGCTTGTTTTGTAAGAAAGCCAGGTGTTTTGTACATGGCCCAGCCTAGGGCCAGATGGACCCGATGGTACCTGATAAAGGTCAACAAGGTTCTGAACAACTGGAGTTTAAACAGCAGTGTCTAGGATTATAATTAACACCATCATCCCAATAAAACATTAATTCAGTGGTAGGAACTTACTTCATGGGATGTCAGGGCAATTAAAAACCCATACAGTAGTAAACTGATTTCTAAAAAAATTCAGTACTTGCCAAAGTCCCGTGTGTTGCCCCTGCTACTTTTAAAACAAAACTATTGGAGAAGTAGCTTTTCTGCTACTAATATTAAAAGAAGTTTCATGTGACAATTTCTTTTTTTTCTAACAATATTCAGGACCCAGCAGCAGACCGTAAGCAGAAACCTCTTTTTTTTTTTTTTTCAATTAAGACGTTTTAGGAAATAAATCTGTGCAAGAAAGTAAATTAAAATAACTATTGTACAGTGCTCTCTTCTGCATATAGGCATTGCCCCGAGATATACGCAGAAATTAAATTTAGAAACTCTCTCAGTTTGTTACCGATTCCACTCTGTACCCTACCAAGTGCTGTGGTAATTATCTCCTGAAATAATTTTACAAAAATATACGAATCTCCTTGACAATGTACATCTTGGTAGTGAGCTTTTTCAAACTCCAATGTTCAGTGAGTGAACCTCTCGCAGGAAAGCCTAATACACAAGAGCATAATCTTGTTATTAGTGATCTAGAAACACTGATTTTAGGGACATTCTCTAAGTGGAATCCTTGTCTCTTATGCAACCTTACTGACTAGACATTGAGTTAGTGTCTCGTGAGATTGTGGTTACAGAAGCATCATTGACTGCAAAAGTCTCACAGCAACTTCTTGCTTATTTCAAATCATCGATTTTTAATTCTTTGCCATCTGGGTTGTCCTATATTTGGAACAGAAGTAGTAAGAAGCATAATCACAGAGGTTCTCCCCAGTAATCTGCTTTCTGTGTGTTCCTGTGGAGCCTTTATTATCACGTGGGAATGTTCTTGTCCAGGAAGGAAAGGATACTGGCACTGGGCTACGGTGAATACCTGGAAGATAAATTCTGTTTCCAAATTCTTGCCCATCTGTAGCCAGATGTATTCTGAGCAGACATTAAGCGACCCCTAAGGCAGTGTTAATCCAGTGCACATCTAAGACAGGATTTTTTTGCCATTACCTTATTCCTTTGAAATTTTCTTCCTTTTGCTAAAGATGTACGAAGTTTCCTCACACCTGTATCCCCTCTTTTGCCATAAAGAGTGATATAAACATTTGCAAAAGTTTCTGCTCCCCAGCGGTCACCAATATGTACAGAGACAACATACTTATAGACTGTACAGAAAGAAAAAGGTTTAAATAAAGTTGATTAATTACAGGGCATACTTAAAAGTAAACAGCAACACAATATTTAGTAAGACTACAGCTTGCTTTTATTTTTGCAGCTGCCAAAAAATCTGCTATGCAGTGATTGAAACAGTCAGGTTACTCCTTATGAATTGGATCTCCTCGTGCTAAGCTCAATGAAAACTTTCCATTAATTTCCTTAGAAATTCAAAGGAAATAGGACCTGGGCAATTAAAACTTATGCAGCCTAGAGCTACTAAAATCTAGACAAATTCTGCCTGATTCTATTTTACTGCGTAAGATCTGAAAAATAACAACTTATCTGAGCTTGTTCAGGGACTGATACAAGCTGAGTTACCTTTGCAATATATAATAACTACCACAGGTCAAAGAATAAGACACTATGTAAAGTTTATGCAAATCAGAATAGCAGACACAGATGTACTACAGCATCTCCACGCATGACATGACATATAGGTACAAAAATTTACAAAATGCATTTATTAATTTAAGGTGCGCCGCAGGAACTATAAACATTTTGTCTCTACAGTGCTCCTGTATAAATGCACTTCCACGCAGTCAGATTGGATTTTCTTCTGAGGAACTTCATTAAATTGCATATATATTCATGCTCAGAAGAACAACCAAAAATTTTTAAATGCCATTTTAAATGTACAGTTCTGCTGAGCTAACATTTAACTAACATAACGCTACAGTTTCTTTTAAGGTTGTGAATAAGTTGGATGTATTCAGGGACCAAAACTTCTGGGACTTTAGACAAGCAGTCGTGTCTCTAATTACGTTATCTCATGTAACTGCTAATTTTTCTGAACAATTGCAGTACTTCTATAAGTCTTCATATTCCAAGTTAATCTCTGAATATACTCTGAAACTCTCAGCATGTCAAAAAATCGTCCTTAGGGAGAAAACAAATTTAAAACTTTTTGGTACAATGAGGCTTACTTCTGATACTTATGTTAGTAACTAAAGCTATTATAAGCTAAGTAATTCGGTAGTAAATCTACCATAAATCATTTCCATGGGTTTGAACATGTGCTTTAACTTTAAAAAGCATAATTATATTGTTCAGTTTTGCACACTTAGAATCATACAGAAGATTTAGCAACTGTGAAACCCAATATGCGACTTCAGTGGAAAATTTAAATTTCTTAAGTCAGCACTTTTGCAGTGCATCTATGAAGACAGTTGCAACAGAGCCACTGAAGATATCAAATCCAGACAAAGTGGTATATTATATCTGTGGCATTGATTCAAAGGTTAGTTCACATTGTTTAGATCTTCTCAGTGCTCTTACCTGGTAAAGTTTTCTGGTCCTCATTGACTGCAGGGAATTCTTTCACTAGCTCCTTGTCTTCTCTATTAAGAGAGAGCCAGCAGTTACAGTCAAAGTTCAGTTCTTGTTTTGTGTGTAGCTCTTCTAAGTGCAAAGACTTCAAATGCCAACCCTCAAAGCCTGGCACATCATCACAGCTGACCCGGATCTTGTACACAGCTCCCAGATCTCCAGTCTCAACCTGCAACAAGCATCAAGAAGAAGCGCCTATGCCAAGGGTGTTTTGCCTACGGAGATTTCCCCAAATCTCCCTGTAGAATTCCTAAGCTTAACATTAACCAATGAATTGGAGGCTGGAATAAGTGTGATGAGAGAATCTATCCTTCTTTTCTCTGTGGCATGATCATGGGTGAGACTGTCTCTCTTATTTTCCTCCGTTCCCTTATTTGTATTGTTAAGTACGAACTCCACCGTTGGGGTGAGCCAAGGTTAAAATCAGTAATATCTGTTCATTTAAGCTCTTTAGACAAAAGGTGACACGTAAAGCTTTGACCCTACAGGATAAAGAGAACATTAACTTACAATTAAAGGATCTGGTATCAGCAGCCAAGTGAGGTATTAAAATTAATGATAATTACTAGGAGCCTAGAAAGTTTTTACTAAGTTCTCATTTGCACAACGGTTGGATTTAGAACATGAAATTACTTTGGAATCAATTCTTTGGAAATGAGAAGAGATATTTCTGCAGAAATCACGAGTGTTACAGCAATAACTCTGTAGAACAACACAGCCCTGTTCCCATACTACACATGGGAAATTCAGTGTCTGGTTGCTGACTGTGGGCTTCTGTGAGAGCCGGTTAAACCATCCAGCCCAGGGCTGTGGCAACTGGGATAGTCAAACTGCAGCAAGAGATAATGAGCTGCATGACATTAACCACTGCATGATAAGTCTTCTGAACATCAGAAAGTGGAGTGCTGCAGCCTTTCACCAGGCAACTGCAAGAAAGACAGGGTGGGAAGAGATTTTTCGAGTGAAACAAGACAGAACTATTATTTTTAGAAGGTAACAATTATTTTTAAGAAGGATTAAACCAAAAAAATGCTGTCAATGTCCTTGTTCTTCTACCATATTGCTTTTTTTAACCCTCCAGACCAGTCGCTGCATAAGTTTTGGTGACTGTTAAAGGGGAATAAATCCTTTGCGCACCCAGTAGCATCACAGTAAGAAACTGGAGATGCCTTACACAATCATGCTCTGAGACCAGCAGCATCACCAGCAGACTGGCTCCTGAAAGAGAGTACAGAGTTCCTAATAGATTATTTTATTCTGCTTCTCAACAGAGCTCTATGCTTGACAGTCCTTAAACTGCTGATCTAGCTTGCTTAAAGCTAGTTCATGTGCCTTTGCACAGTGGACACATACATGTAGGCAAGTATCAGCCACCTTAGTCTTATTCTTAGTCATCTTATTCTTATCCCTATTCAGTAGGAACTGTATAAAAAATGTGAGTTCTTCATCTTGGGAGAGAGCTGGCCACAGCTGTTATCGAAATAAGAAATAGTAAAACATCAGAGTACAAGGAGGAACAGTGAATTGAAAATAAAGCAACCTGCCAAAATCATTTTACAGGAGCTTGAGTTGTTTATGAAACTTATAGAAAGAGGCCTATGGTAGGAAGGAATTGCACTTGATGACTTAAAAGATCTCTTCCAGTCTGGATTTCTTGAGGTAAGTGTTCTAAGTGGTTGTCATGCCACTACTACAAAACTTCAAGATTGAGAGCGCTGTTCTTTAAGGACCAGGGAAGAAATCCTTCCCCACTGTCTATATGACAGCCCCAAGGCTGCAGGGAATCTCAGAGCTCCTGAACTGTAACTCCACAGGACCCATGACAGCCACACAGCAACAGGTTTACACTGAAGAGGAGGGCACCACACTTGTCCCGTCTCCAAGCCCAGCCTCCCCTGCCTGTCCACGCCATTGTGCACACAGAACTTAAGGCTGTCCCACGTGTGAGGGGGTTTACGCCTCTTAGATCTACCGTATCCTCACAGATCCCCAGCTTGATCTCCACCATTGCGCCATGAAAATTAAATACGTGGGCGGAATTTCACGTCAAGAATTTTTCATTCATGCTGCAAAGGCTATCATTAGCTATGGTGGACTAAGTGGTCTAATTCCCCCTAAATATGCATTCGTCTCTTAATAACCAGAATTATTGGGGTTCATTGAGAGGAGAACACACAGGTTCTTCACCCATCTGAACTACAGTTCCTTCACTGGCAACAAATTCATTGCTGCTTCTTTCCCAGAACCAGACTACCGGCTTGTAAAATTACTGCCTGCAGATTTCCTTTCTTGTAGCTGGACCTCATGACCATATCCCACAGCTACTCTAAATGCCATGTACAACTTACTCCACAAAGCTCTCCGGTTTGGAGTTACAACATTACAGAACTTGTTTATTTTTATATGACGGGGCAAGCTGTACCTCACATTTTACTTTGTCGTCTGCTATCCAAATTTGCAATTCTCTGGGCTTCTAACTTGTCATAAATACATCTGTTGTTATCCTTGTAGGAAATGCACAGGTCAGATATAGAGGAAAATAATTTCAGAATACAGGGCAGACTATTTAAAAACCACTATTTTCTCTTTTGTTTCTAGAATCATAATTTCAATTAATTCAATGACTGTCTTTGAACCAGCAAGGACTAGCAATCACGCTGTCTATGATCCATGGAATTAAACACCAATTATTTTCAATTGAGTGTATCAGATATTTCCACCCCTTTTGTGGGCATGTTTTTTCTCCCGCAGCTCTGGTCACTATTAGCCTTTCTGTTCAGCTCCATCATTGTAATAGATCATTTCCATTACATCATGCTTGTAATCAGAGGAATGTGATACCCTATCTTTAATCCCATAATTGGCTTTTCCCTCCATCGATGCCTGTTAATTGATGTAACATGACTTCCAAAGCAGAGGCAGACAAATAATCCATCACTAAGTATATATCCAGTGAGTAACCTGGTTTTAAGTTTACGGAATGTTTGAGGGATGATATTTCACCTTGTTTTTTTTGTTCATGATTATAATTTTCTGATTTGTTTTTCCACGTTTATTTTTTCTGAACAGTTTTATGCACTATTCAGTACTTGAAACCTTAGCTGAGTTGGATGTGATTTGTCATATACTAAACACCACAGTATTTTTTCTATTACATGACTGAAAAAGCATAGCTCTTATAATCAAGAGGATGCTCTGGTAAAGCCACTGGTGTTTTGAAGCTCTCAGCGACAGGTAATTGATAAAGATGATTTTCGAATGTTGTAATATTTTAAGTCTTCTTTTTTGACTCACACAGGGCTTCTCCAAAAAGATCATGCATAATATAATTAAAGCTTTGTAAAATTTACTTTTTGGGTGCACATTTAATTCTTTAACACTTTCCTGATAAACAAAAAGTGCATAAGTGATTCTAGTTCGAAAGGTGTGGTCAAAGGATCCTAAAATTCAGCTGAACACGTTTCTGTTGGGAAACCCCAGAAATCCTGCTGCTTGTTGTTTGGAGTATCATGCTGTGGAAAAATATCCAGTGTATTGCATTATGTGATTTAAAATTTTCTGTCACCCTCATAGTCCTCAAGGCAAAATAAACTCCCTATTTGTTGGGTATTTATGAACAGTCCTACCTGCAGAGCTCTGTTGCTCGTTTCATACTACCTGTGCTAGTGCTTTGGAAAGTAGTTTTAGGGCTCCCAATCCTATAATCTGCTGGTCCACATATCCTTACATTTTATAACTCTCTGGATAATAGAATGTGCACAATACACCAGGATTTTCCAAAGGCATGCTCTGGCAAGCTTACTCTCTAGGCAACCAAGAAACACTGACAAGTGGGAGAAATACATATATATATACACACTTTAAAAATTTACTCATTCCGCACGAGATCAACAATTGATTCCTATCATCATCGGAATATGAAGAAAAAAAATGCTACTACTGCACCCTGAGCTTAGCTTCAATTTCCCCAGTTCTTTTTCAATGTGTTTGTTCATTGGAGATGGTTTGGTTTCTTGCCATGCTCTCTTCAATGCTAGAACTCCCAGCAGATTCAGTGACACGGACACGTTTCACCTATTTCTCAATTTATTTATTAGAACTGAGGTGTTCTCATTACATTTAAGCAGCTCACCCACTGTACTATAGATACCTGAGACCACTGATAGGCAACAACTGTCCCTGACAGCGTGCTGCTGGTTTGTCTCTTTTAACAATTTATTCTTTCCTCTTGCAACGTGCAATTAAACTACACCTGTTCTTTCATAGGAGTTGGTTAGAAATATTTTGGATCAAATAATCATTCTGAATGCGATACACATCTGTGCACGTATTTGTGAGAGAGCACCTGGAAACTCAGGAATTTACACGCCTCTCTGTCCCCAGCGTGCAATAAATGTACCTCAGATCAAAATAAAGCTTCCTGCTTCTAAACAACGTGAGCTGCTGATAGCACATAACCCATTGTTCTTTTTACTATACTGTGTTACTAAGGACATTTGTCTAGGGCCAGGACCTTGAGGGAGTTTGAAAGTTCATTTACTCCCGCTTGTTGGAAAGCTGAATTCACAGCTTGTCCTCCTTGTAATATCACGCTCATGCCTCCAGCCTGCTGCTACAGTGGGAGAACATGAGCAAAGCTTCTGCGTTCTTCTGAAGAGCCTTAGTAAGAACAAAGAAAGGGAAAGCAAAAAGAAACTGGGTTTATTAGCTGAACCACATAGAGAAGATATCAAGGTATTTATGGAGGTATCTGGGAATCCCCAAATGTTCCTTAAAATCAGGCTCGCTATCCTAATTTCATTACAATGCTACAAAAAAGGTAAAACACTAAGTAAAGTGCCATAAATGATGCTCAAACAGTATTCACTTCTTTATACCAAGCAACAAAACCAAGGACACAAATAGCTGAGGGGGAACATGTAGGCAGTAGCCCAAAGCCAATCCAAAATATGAACAAGAATTCAAAAAGCTGTTCAGGTGGACATGATGCTATGGTACATGGGATAGCAGACTATAAGGGACAACCACAACAGACACATAACAATAACAACTGATAGCACAAGAGAAAACGGCCTCAAGTTGCACCAGGGGAAGTTCAGGTTGGATATTAGGAAAAATTTCTTCCCCGAAAGGGTTGTGACAATCACCCCGTGATTGATGATTATCCACTTCCCTGGAACAGGCTGCCCAGGGAAGTGGTTGAACCACTATCAGTGATTAAAAGTGTTTAAAAGCTGTGTAGCTATGGTGCTGAGGAACATGGTTTAGCAGTGGACTCGGTAGAGTTAGGTTAATAGCTCAACTCAACGATCTTAAAGGGCTTTCCCAACCTAAATGATTCTATGATGCTAATTTCTCCTAGCCTGGTATCAAGTCATTGAAATCAGGCAGCCTTCCTTAACAAGGAAGATATTCCATTGGGAAATTACCGACAAGTTGGATATAGCTGAGGTCTGCTTTATGTAATGATGCTTGCCAAATTCAGCCAGCTGGTGTGGTTGCTCCACGCACAGATTCTGCCTCTATTGACCTCTTCAGTTTATGTCGATGGCTTAGGAAGCTCCTTTTGTCGCTCAGTGTGTTTCCTGTCTATTTTCTGATAAGCAGCTGCTTTCTTGTCTTTAGCAAGCGCCATTTATCTTTTCATTTACTCCCCATAAAGTTCCTAAATTGCTTTAGCTTGTTATTTAAATTAAAAATTCAGCCTGGATCAGGTCATTAGGATAAAGCTTTGA
Source organism: Baryphthengus martii (assembly GCA_013396935.1). Classification (NCBI taxonomy): domain Eukaryota; kingdom Metazoa; phylum Chordata; class Aves; order Coraciiformes; family Momotidae; genus Baryphthengus; species Baryphthengus martii. The sequence goes on along the minus strand of VWZK01011730.1, from coordinate 70,173 downwards.
CAACAGTTTCTAAATGTCGTTTTGCCATTGTTTTCAGAATATTTATTGCATCCACTGGAAAGCATTTTGGAGCTTTATAAATCTGTCTTGAATTGCAAGCTATTTCTCTCATCTAACTGGCTAGAAGCTGCACTACTTCACGCCAACTAAAAGAATCTGCAGCGACTTAGCCCAGAGAGGCAAGACAATCTGAACATACAAAAAGATGCCCGAGACGACTCCTCTCAAAGCAGCAGGATGCATGTCAGGAGCACAGGTCGTCAGGACTGTGTTAGGGTTGATTTTAATACAGGCCATGCTATTGCTTCGGGATTCATCATGTTTTGATATGCATGAATGCATTCTCCGGTGATTTATGATTATCCAGAAAAATCCTCTGCCTGCTGGCCTGAGAGAGAGAACTAATTTGGGGGGAGAGTAGAGATTGCTTTAGAGACTGAAATTCAGGAAAGAAAAGCTCACTTATGTCCTGTGGGAATATCGTCCAATCCTTCATCTTCTGCATTCATAAGTAATTGTACATTGCCTTTTGTATCATTTGCAATTCAGTAATCTTTAGAGAATTACAAAAAAAAATGCAAGATAAGCTGGTAAATGCAATAAATTATACAAGAAGGACCAGTTCTCTCCATGGTACATATCCTTGAAGGCACGGAAAATTCAAAGAGAACACAGATGGCTGTAGTAGAACAGGACTACTAGCAGATGACCCGAGATCTGAGGTTGTATCATTCCATCTTTGTAAATAAATCTATCATTTGTACCAGTCAAACTAGCATTCCACACACACACACACACACATATATATATATATCTATCTCATTTAGCTAGAGAGGAATGTCATGATAAGCTCTGTGTAGTACTATATATTTATGACTTACAGTGAATTCATCTGTTGCTCTGGGTTGGAAGCACACGTATCCTGGGGTTTGTGGAGAAAGCAGAAGCTCATCACTTTTGCCCTTTGAGCCATAAATCACAAGGGTCCTTTTACACTCCTGCGGCTCTGGGGAATCTCTGTCTGTTTTAACCTGCACTCTCCACTGTTGTGCTAAACAAAATAAAACCAGCACATTTTTAGTATCAATGGCAGGGAGCAATGGATGGTTTTGTTATTATTAGAACGGCGAATTTAATGATTACCATGAATATGCATCACATTTTATAAAAATACCTAGATTGCCAGTCCTCCTCTTGAAGACAATTGTAACTTAAATAAGAGTTGATAAACACAAGAGAACTGCTGAAGTGAGTACACAAGCAGAAATCACCACCAAGGAAGCAGGAAGGGAAATATTTCATTAGTTTTGCATTCTGTAATACCAAAATATTTGTTTCAATTGCAGTAATCTATTCATTAAATTTCAGTCCTTAAAGTGTTCATATGTAACATGAAAAAGAAAACACCATTTTGAAAGACTTGTATGTGATCCATTTGTAAGAACCTCTGGCTATGACACAGCTAGTTAAAGAAACTTAAACCCACTTTCTCAGATTTTTCTAATCTAATTTCTTATGTTCAGACTGCTCCTTTGTCAGATCAGACCATTCCTTAAGGGTTGAATCCAAAATTTAGGGAATTCCAAAGAGGTGTTTGCACTGATCTCATCTCACGGCTCAGGTCTTTCAGAGATTCTTTTCTAGTAGGTGACCTGACTCGTAACCATGTTTGAAGTCCAGCATGCAACCAAGAAGCTACAGAGAATCATTTCAGGTATGGAAAAAATACCGTGTCTTAGATGGATAGTAGAGATTAGAAAGCTACTTAACTGCTTGAAAGTAAATATTCTCTGAATTCATATTATTTGTAGAGAAAAACACTTGAACCTGCAGGGCAAAGGGAACTTAACAGTGGAAGAAACTCTAAAGCCTATGTTTAGGCTGTGACCAGTACCGTGATGATATGATAATTTGCTAATGGGATTAATATAAAAAAAGAACTATTTTGTGTAAGTCTGCAATGCAATGTGCTGACAAAATAAATTGGATGTGATTTTTTTATTTTTTTTAGTCCTATGTGTTATTTTCATACCTTTTGTTTTCCTCCACTTGAAGAGGAAGCCTAGGTGAAAACCTGATCTGATTTTCTTGATTTATATTTCCTCTAGTTTTTCACATCATTTTCTTTAGCTAATTCTATTTTTCCCCTTGTTATAGAAGCTGTTTCTGCATGACACCTGACTGTTCCCTGACTCTTCCGGGCTCAGCTATAAACCAGCAAGCAAATCCACATCTCACAGCCAGTCTGCTGAGTAACACACGAGCTGAAAGGATCTTTCCATTTGAACTCTTTTTTTTTTGAGGTCATTTCCAGGAATGAGTCAGATGTAGTACGTGGAAGATCCACACTTTGCCTAATGAGGAACTTTTGTTGTTTGATACATGTGCCAGCTTTGAATTTTATCTCCTTGTGCCAGGTTGGCATGTGGTACCCTTCAGGGTGTCACACTCGGTGAAGTCAAGCATCGTTTGAGCTTCTGCTGCTCCTGAGCCCTCCGAGGGTTTTTGAGCAGCTTCAGATTTTCACAAAGGCTCCCAACATAGCCCTGAACCTCTTATCCTCTCCAGCCATGCCCCATTTGGAAGACTGGCCCAGGAACACAGCAAAGAGGAAATTAAGATAATTTTGCATTACTGTTTCCCAGATAAGCTTGCCTTTTTTTTTCTTCACTTTATAATATCCCTTTGCTTCAGAAAAGCATGAGCTTCAAGTTAAGAGAAAGCACAGAGGCATAACTGCCTGGTCCCTGCTCAAAGAGGCAGTATGTTTAGAGAAGGGATTTCAGGCAAGGTGATTTATTTTAATTAATATCCATGATTACATTTTTAATTATTATTTCAGAAGCAAGGCTAAGACACCAGTTGGGAGTTTTCCAGGAAATAAATCAGTGGTTAACAGAGTTAAGGCCTCTTAACATCTGTGACTGTTTGTTCTCCTACATTTACTTTTAATGCTTCTACACTTTGGTAACTGAGCTAACCCAGACTGGCTGCATTTTCTCTTAGTTCAATAAATTCATTTAACCTCCTCATGCCAGAAAAAGCAAAAAAAATCTTTTGTCTGATACTATATTCACTTAGACAGTTACTTGGTAGGGATGGCTACAGCAGACAGAAGACTGATGTCAAATAACTATAGCGTTCAGTGATTTCTGTATCTCTTTTCAGGATATTCTGAAGTTCTGGAAATCAGACAGCTGGGCTTGAGTAGGCTGTCTTCTATGGTTCATATGCATGGCCACATTAAAAAAATAAGACTTTTCCCTTAATACTACAGAACTGTGTGGGCTTGCTTGCAGAGTGATTAGTGTGTTGGTGTATTATTGTATTTTTAATTTCTGTGTAAAGCTATAGCAATTTTCTTCGAGACATCTGTATAACAACGGTTAAAACTAATGGTAAGAGGAACTAGAGTCCTGTAAAAAAAATCTGAAAATTCCTCTTTTCTATAACCAAGCATCTGATTTCACATTACAGAGATGCATCCAGAGACATGTTAGAAGCAGGGGTCACTTGCTGACTTTCAGTCATAACAATTTCCTTCAAGAAAATCTTTTAACTACTAGTTTGGAACCCGAAAGATGCTTCAGTAAAACTGCAAAAATCAAACCTTCAATGACTTCTGCACAAATACATAAAGTCAACATCTCAGAATTCAGAAGAGTGAAAAAAAGAAGGGTTTTTTTTCTGGTTTTTAAAATATGAACCATTTTTGTGTTTTTTAAAGGATAGCACCATTGTTTTTTACAATACTTTACTGCAATTTTTTTTTACTCCGGTGGTTTTTGATCTTAAGACCTCGAATGACATTCACACTTTGCTAGATGTAGGAGCACGTTGCTCGATTCCTGGAGTCTGTAGAAATTTGTGTGGCCTTGAGGCAGAACAGTCAGTCTGTTTATTTTAATTTCTTAGGAAATTCAGCAGTATATATTGTCATTGTTTTTTAGAAGTAGAACAAATCTGTTTACAATTTGGGAATTCTGTGATTATTCTTACTCCATTATCAAATACTTGCAAGACAGGGAATAATTTAAAAACAAAATCATGGGAATTTAGTGAGTATTTTCCCTTTTCTTATAAATTTTATAGACGCATTAATACCAACAACCTTGCACAACGCAAGAAAAGTCAACCTAGAAATATCTGTTAAGCAAACTCTGCTTGCAAATGTTGAAACATGTTTTATTCACCGCCCACAAGAGCCCACAATATCACATTAATCACTTAACAGCAACCCAGCTCCTTTTAACTGACTGAAGCGTGAAAAACATTGGAATACACTGTGTCTTGTCTCCCTGCTTTGAGAGAAAAATCTTGCTACATGCTATTATGATACTCCACCTATTTTGAGGCAGAAAAGGAAATGAACTAGAGAAAAGAGAAGAAGGAAATACTAATAATTCCCTATCATGTAGGAAACTTTTAGAGGGTGATGTAAGTCCCATTCTCCCTCAAAACAGTATCATTTGAGAGCTGAGAGTAGCTTCTCTGCCTTCTCTACCCGAGCAACGCGCTTTGTCTTTTTATCTTGCGTCAAACATACAAGGTGGAATCATGAGAATGCAAATAAATCTGTTCCTATGCCTGATTTGCTAGAGCCTCTCTGTAATCTACAGATGTACAAAGGCTGCTGAGAAAACTTGATATGGCCATACTGCATTTTGGCAGAATCCACAGCCAGCAGCAGAGTTCACAGGCATCTGGGATTTATGCTTCATTAAAGCTGGCATAATGCCAACCTGGCTGAAAAAGGACCAGGAGCCCTCCAATAACCTGCTTAAAGCAATGATGACTTTCAAACTCCCTTCTTTGGCTAGGTGGTCAAACATATTACTAGCCTCATGCAAAGAGAACGAGATGTCTGACCTTCAGAGTGACTTGCAAAGCATTTTGGTTTGCAACCTTTGCTGTAGACTAGACTTAAGCACATTGATCTTACCCTGAAAAATCACCAAGCAACACTGAACTACACCAATAAACTTTTTATGGCTTCCCCTGAAGCCCACTTGCAGAGTGCAGCTCATATAGAATATGACCATGTGAATGCATAAAACATTGGCTCCCTCACATCAACACCGTTCCGTGACCCTTACTCAATAAATACATATTATACGGCAAGTTTTCACTTCCACTCTGAATAAACCTGCTTATCTCTGCTATCTGCTCTCCCACGTGAAATCTTCACTGCTACAGCTGCTGGGAGAATTGAAGGCAACGACTTTTTCTTCCAAGACTCTGCATCACTGGCATTTTCTCTTATCATCTCTAACCTTGGTGTTGTGTCATGATGAATTGGCACAGACCTGAGTACAAGATGCCTTTTCAAACCTCTTGTGATTGTTACCCTCTTATAAAGCTCAGTCTTTTCATATGTGAGGTTTAATCAGCTAGTCAGGATGACAACACAAACTAAACTGAACAATCCTGAGACGAGTCTTGCTCGTCATCTTTTTTACTTAAGGCATAAGGGCACAATCTCTCACCTCTCCCAATTCCTCACTGGTATGAGCCTCCGGGTAAAGAAAAAATGGCTAAAGAGCAATTCAAGCAAAGCTGATGCACAGCTAATTGGCAGAATACTTCCTAATAATGTTGCTCTCCTTTATGCCATCATTATTCATGAACCTCTGATCTCAATGTAAGAAATCAGCACACAATCTTTGGGTCCTCCAGGACAGCGTGACATTTCACAAACTGATTAAGAATAAGCCTCTCGTTTCTCCTCATAATCAATACGTTGTGTCTAACGGCTCTCGACACGCACAGGCTCTCAGCGGTCCGTGCATCTCTGCCTGCTTACCACAGCATCACCAAGAATGAAGTTGCACTGGATAAAGCCACTTAGATTAGTAGTAAAATAGCACCTATTTTCTGAACATAAGGTGGAATAGGTATTAAGGCTGCATCTCTGAATCATGCACTTAGCAGAATCCAAAAATCCAGTTCCAAGTGACCCTTGTGAAAATCAAATTTCTCTGTGGGAAAGCCTTTACTTACCCGAGCTAATCAGTTTCCTCTTGTCAAAGTTATGTTGCCATGGAACTATAAAGCTGTTGGCTAAACTGTTTCATTGAATGCAAATAACTTAATTTTCACTGAAGCCAGAATTAGACTGAGAGATCAGAACTCATCCTACAGAAGGCAAGTCACTGTTTTCAGAGACAAATTTAAATGCTTCTTTTTTAACTTCAGTTTCTTCCATAGAGTTCCCAGACACAGTTGTACAGAATATTAATTTACAGTTAAATGTTCATAAAGATACTTGTGTCAGTCTGTTTTTTCTGGTTAGGGAGAAACATAGAGATGGTGTCTCAGATTTTAAACATTTGGGAGGTACTGGCATATTACGGTGATGAGGATGGTTTTGTGGCTATAAAAACAGAAAGCTGGGTGGGTAGTTTTCTTATTTCAATCTTTTTATTAATTCAAGCATATTTAGTTGACTGCATATACTACATTTAGCTTCACTAACCAGTCTGGAGTTTAATCCTGCACTATTTCTGGCTACTTCGGGAATACCCTGATGGATTTTGACCTGAAAATACTTCCACTGACACTTCACAACACATTTTTCAACTCGTTGATGTTTGCTAGGGGACCTGTCCCCATGTATTAAATGACAGTGACATTGGGATAAACAAAACAACACTTGAATCTCAGAGGAATTCCTGGCTGATTTCAGGACAGAACAGTAGAAATATGAAGAAAATCAGAAAGGGTTTATGAGTTGCATGTTTTTCTCAATTACCTATAAAGGTCTAGTCTTTTCTGTGGACAATTGCCAGTCAATTTATCTTAATTTTCTCTCACAGTTGATAGTTTACATATATAATGAGGTCACTTACTCAAATATTTGCCACTTAATACTGGTTTTCAGGTTAATACTGATTTTCAGGTTAAATTCAAAGAGCAAAAACAATGGTGTAGAAAACAACTCGTACCTTTAAGGAATGTCTCCATTGAATTGCCATCCTCTGAAATATGAACAGGAAAAAAAGTTCTTAGCAAGCTTTATTATCACTTTTCTTCTTAAGTTACTGTCTTATTTAGAAGGGCTCTTCAGGAATAAGTGGGCATTAAATATATACTATATTGCTCTAACAAGTTTTCTTTAACAAAATACTTACTTCTGGCAATCAGCTCCCTCTCAGTTTTCCCATCATCTTGATATTCATCTAACCATCTTTCGTTGCAAAAACAAAGATAGTAAGATTAATAAAAATTATCAGCATATTACAAGTAATCTGACAATTACCTTTTCTCTCCAATAGTTTTTTTTTAATACTTTTTAAATCAAATTATGCCTTGAAACTACTTGCTAGATCTAAGTTTCTTTTTTTACATTCATCATAGTTGGCCTTATACATAGCAGGAGATTTCAGCTCATTCTGCTCCCGGCAAATGGGAGTTTTCATGGTAGCTGTATGAAGTATATTAGAGGAAATACTAAGTATTTATGGGATCAGAGAGTCAGCTGCACATTTGAGGGGGTTATACAACCTGCAGTGGTTACCTGTATTCAAGGTACTTAAAATGATACATAACCCCTGCAGGTTCTGGAGGTTTCTAAACCTTCTGTAGGTCTGCAGCAATTAACTGAACTTCTCTCTTCAAATTCATCAGTATGAAATGAAATTAAGGAGCTTTCCTGCAATATCATTTCACTACAGACATCCATCCATACTCCTTAAGCTGATCCCCTTGCTGATATAATAACACTCTACAGCCTTTAACAATCTCACTTATTTAAAAATAAAGATGCACTCATTATCAGCTTCTATTCTGTTGGCTCTATGTTGATGCTGCATTTGTTTAAACCTAAGGATCCATAATAAATATCATTTCTTGTAACAAAACTCTATGAATAAATCTCTGATGTGTCCAAGCTCCACTGTATTTCAACTATTGTTGCAATAAATAGCTTGATTAACTTTTGTGACCTAGCTCCTCATTCCCTCCTAAGAAACAAAAGATCACTAGCAGTTTCTAAAAATAGAAAGCAAACTGACCCATTGGCAGCACACTTAAAATGCAGGCAAACAATAACAGAACTCCTCTCCTATATATATTTCCCCTAATTTTTTTCTAAGATCTTAATTTCCTTTTGACAAGGCAGTTTTATAGAAAGCTCAGTGTCTTTATTAAGTATCCCACCCTTTAGAGAAGTCTCAGAAAATCTCCTTGACATTAAAGAAACAATTCTCCCATTCATCTACTTTTCCAATAACCTTCTTTAATGCACAACAAACCAATTAAAAAGCCTAACAGCCAAAAATGAAAACTAAAACAAAAACTCGATTATTGGAATTATAGTTCTGAGAGGAATAAATAGTTCTTAGCTAGTCATTTCCAGGAATCTTGGAAACTGAAATCCTGGGGTTTTTTGTAAACAAGCAGGATTCCCAAAGGAAAAGAGCTGTCTTCACTGAACCCCTAGATTTTCAATACTTTGAGACACAATTCCCAAAATAACATCGAAACTACGACAGTCGTGTAACCCAAACTCAAACACTGGAAACCATATACTAGAGAACTGAATTAATTAATTAATTATTAATACAGGATCTAAATGACAATTCTTCACATTATTTCTATGGCATTTAATATACCGAAATATAAATAACACACAGAAATCCTTACTTTCCTCTACTGGCTTATTTTACAGATTTTTTTTCTATTATACCCTATGATTCAACTAAATGACAGCTAAATGTTCAGGTTGCAGTTGCCTCAGATAAGAAAATTTGGAAGAACAAGCTGTTCAAAATTTTTAGAACTGAGAAGTTGAACATTTTTGAATTTCACCCATGACAGCACAATTCTAGCTCTAATGAGACAGACAAGTAGAGATTTACTAAGTGAAAGGAAACATTGCAGTTCTTCTTCAGGAGATGAGATAAGCTAAAGGTCTTTCCAAAGATTTCCAGGATGTATATAAGGTAACTGAGAAAGATAAACTGACCAAAATCAGTGTAGCTAGATACCTATTAATTAATTAAAATAGTAATAACTGAAAGTTAATTCATTTTCCTATCTCTGTAAAATTTAGATTTTTTTTAAAAATCAATGCACCTTTCCTCCTATGCAACATTTGGGGCTTCTTTGCGTTATTAGGCTGTAAGTCTCTCCTCTCCTATATCAATAAAACAACTCTGTTCTTTGCCCTCAATGGCAAAATTTTGCATCTTCTGTATGTGGAAAAGCTCTGAGGCATTTCTCACACGTCTAGGATGTGTGCACATGCCTGTTCTACAATCTTTTCCTTAGGTTGTCAGCAGTGTAACATTCGTTTTCTCCAAGAATGACATACCTATTACAAGGAAATACAACCTCCTGAGCTTCCTTTCCTTCATTGTATTTGATGACAATCTTATCCAGAAACCAGCCACTGCCTGTGTTGAAATGACAAAAGTTTATCATGTGAAATAATGCATTTTTTAAAAATTAATTTAAAGAAAAAAAGCCCAGATTATCTTTTTCCAGCAGAAACACAGGTCATATTAAGACAGAGCTCAGCTAAGTAGAGAAAACATATTAACACAATGAAAGCTTTATTATTCTATGCCTCTTCCAAGGGCTACAGTGTTAATTCTTCCCTGCCTTGCTCTGTTTTAATTTTAAGAGGAGTGTTGGGTTTTTTTCCTTGAAGCATTGCACATATCAGTGAATCGCCAACACCATTCATGTCCCAGCTACATCTTTTGATTCCTTGTGATCAGGCACGAGGATATTGGGACAAATCTATTTATGCAGTTAACTGGAGTGAAAGCTGGAAATCTCTGTGAGCCAAGTTGTTATTGCATATAGGAGAGTAATAATTAACAAATCATTAGGACTACCGCTCTCATTTGCAGATTGGGTGAGGTTGCAGCCTTGGAGGAGCTTTGTATGTCTAGGCACCAGTAACTGGGAAAACTGAGGATCCAAGGCCAGCAACTGGAGACTTCATACATGTATACCATATATATATATACACACACACACATATATTTGCGACTGATGGACTGTCAGTCTGATCAGCTGATAAGGTCACCAGTGCTGTTTCTGTTTTGGCTGAGTTCCTGAGTTGATCTTCATGGCTGGTAATGTTCATACATATATGTGTGGTATAAACATGGTTTTGTGTGTGCCTGCTGGGAACACATACTCAGCCTTGCTACCAGTGGGACCAGTGGGCATGAAGCTGAGCAACCTGACTTCTGTCGGGCTACTGAATTCATCTTCTCCCTAACAGCAGGAACCAGTGCCACAGCCACGCTGATCTCTCAGATCACTTCCAATACCCACCCTAGTGACCGGTACAGCTCTCCTGCAAAGCCCTCTTCAAATATCCTGTTCTCACTGTCTCTGCACCACTGACACCTTGTCATATTGCTTACCAGGTTTTGCCTGACTCATACCATTATTTATCAGCACATTGTGGCAAAACAGCATGAGGGATGTTTTGGTCAGAAGCAGACAGCTGTCCTAGTTATTCTCATGCTCTGCCTCCCTGGCTGCATCTGAGTCTGGAAGTCCCTAGAAGGCAGCTGTCTCTGTCCCACACAGAGGGCTTGCCCAGGCAGTGTAGGGAGCAGAATGGCATTTCCCCTTCAAGACATCAGGCTCAGGACAGATTAGGACACTCTGCAAGCTTCTGTCACCCTCCCATACCTCAGATGCTCTTTCATTGGAAGGAGCCTACTAGCCTGGCTAAGATTCACCAGCAATCAGGCAGCTCACTATGAAACAGGCAAAAAAAAAAAAAAGATGGAAGGTGCTACTTGTGTAAATGTACAGGTATATATAGAAGGTTTCTATGGAGGAGAAAGTTATTTTGGTGAATAAGACTCATCATCTAGTGACTCACACCTGACCTATGCCAAAATCCTGCTATCTGGGACTAAATTCCTTTTCGTTCCTCATTCACAGTGGCTGTGGGAGAAGATCTACTCCCTGCAGTCCAGGAGCCCCAAAGAAAACATATGTTCCATGATCCTTTCAAGACAGTCTCCAAATCCACACTAAAGACTTTCTGCTCTACCACTCAGACAAGCAATACGATTAGAAAAAAGGGCAGCCCTACCTCTAGAGGAATTATCTTTCCTCCTTCTTATCCCTGAAAAGATTGGTTCTCCAGATGGCCTCTCTCCTGACTCACCATCCTTTTCCAACTCTCAACCCCTCTGGTCATCTCAGACCAGGCTTATCTGGTGCTAGTTTTGGATACAGGTCAAAAGAGGCCTGTGAGATCTGTTTGTGCTGAGTACAATGAAAAAATCATCTTAATTACCGAGGCATAAATTTTGTTATAGATAGAATGCGATCCATTGTCCTCTTTAGATAATTCCCCAAAATTACAGATTTTAAACTTCATTGTCAAAGAACAGCTTAAGACAGCTGAGTTTGATTGGGAGTTTGGGATGCAGCTATGTCGCCTGCTAAAGCAGAGATGAGGGAAAAGAGCACGGTTTGGTGTCCTGGGGATAGAGAGAAGGTAGGCCCCACCACACTGCTTTCTGTGTCAGGCCTTGGCCTCCTACGATGTGAAACTCTCAGGTCTACAATCATCCATGTTGCTGAAGGCAGCAAACTCTAGAGAACTGCCAAAATCCAAGAATTAAGTTTAGACCCCAAACCAAGGCAGTCACAAGCCTGCTCAGAGCCTTAGACAGTACAGATAGTTGGGAAGATGAGAGTTGCTTGAGGCCATCTCAGACCAATGTAGGGTAAAAGTGCTTTTCTAGCACTGTGGCCCTTTTTTTAACTGCCTTAAAAATCCTTCCCCTTACTTAGCTTCTTTCCAGCTACGGATCACAAATGTACCTGCAGTATTTACATTTTCAGTGCTTTTAAATGTTAGCTTTCTCTTCATTTAATTCATTCCAGAGATGCACACTTCAAGGCCCTTACTAAAAAGTCTTTTATTTTTTCTGAAAAACTACAAGCTGAATGCAACGTCACTCACTGGAGCAACTCCACATTGACTCATACAGATTAAATAAGTAACCAAATCTTCTACCATTGCCCGTATAAGGAGCTATAGCTCCTTAAAATTCGGTAGTAAAGCATGTGTTGAATATTTTTAATTCTATTATGGTCGGTCTTCACTCTTTGTCTAATGAAGGATTGTTTCACTCTGAGCAAGCAATGCTTTCATGAATTTTCTGTATGCAGATAAATAATGTTTTCTTCTAAATAAACTTGAAAAAGAGTGGAACGACAGTATTTGACAGTAAACTCATGTCCTTTTTGCTGTCCATTACCACTGTTTTTCACCATCCCATCACAGTGACCAGTCTGCAGGAAGACTTTTTATCACTGCAAGACCTTCTGTCATATTTTGTGTGAAGGATGCTATATAAATAAAATGCATTGTGTTTAAAGAGGACTCGAAAACAGATTGGTCTCTAGGAAGTTAAATCCTACCTGGACCAGCTCCATCATGGCTAATCAGAACTTTCTCCAAGTCTCCCAGTGAGACAGCCTTTATGCAGAAAATATCCATCTGTGGAACCATACAAGGAAAATGATAAAGGTCTTGAACACAGCTATTGCTTTGATTATAACAGTATAGAATAGTTTTCTTTTCCTCTTTTTTTTTTTCCCTTTTTTTTTTTCCTCCCCTCAGAATAAATACAGGTGTCTTATATTGGTCCAGGTCAGTCAATGGGGATCTTTTAAAGCTTTCTAAGGTGAGTAACACCTTAAAATTGCTCCACAAAGATAGCACTTGATTCCTTTGACATGACACAATGAAGAGTTGCAAAGATTTATTTGGTCAGCTCTACAGTACATTTCCTAGCCCTACCTGCCTCACCAAGACTAGAAAACATGCTTGGGAATAAGAATTTAGAACCTGATTCTAAAATTCACAGTGATCTACTCAGAATGAAAATGTTATTGTTACTATTTTATCTTTACATGCAATATAAATAACCAGGAGTACTCAAATTCTACTATCCAATGTTCTCTGCAAATAAATAATCCAGCAGATAAAAATTATTAATATGATGCAATTTTGTAAGTAATTCTGAATAAAGAAAATACATGAGAAAATGGTTAACAGCTTGAATAAAACTTGTAAATAAAAAGATATTTACACTTGTTGAAAAAACAATATGCTAGCCCTAATTTAATCGTCTTGATCAAAAACATCATTATTTTTATTTCACCTGTCCATCTCGAAATTTTAGATTATTATTCTTGGATCTGTGGAGCTTCCTTTTGCCAGTATCTCCTCTTGTCCCGATGACGTTGATAGAAACATTAGAATCTGTTTCAGCCCCAGGTTTAGTGCCTGTGTATACATGGACCTCATACACCAACACTAGAAGAAGAAAAGAAGCTTGAGATTATCCTTGTAGTTTGCACAGGGTTCAAAAGCTTTCCCACCAAAATTTTGCTGACTTTCAGGTTTGGAAGTAGCAACAGCTATCCATGTGTTTGTCATTTCCAGGTTCAAATCTTTTAATTCTCTGCACAAAAATATGAAAATATCAAGCTTTAAAAAACCACATTATGCTGAGTAGAGCTGTGGGCTGCTCAGCAAAGCAGCCCATCAAGCAAGTGTTCCCTAATGCTCCATTTTCTTCTCTCACTCCCTGTCGACTATTCATGATTTCAGGATCTAATTTGCAAAGCCTTTCTCAGCAAGTTACCTGGAGACCACCTAAGTGTGCTTAGTCACGGTCTCAAACAATAGCTGTATTTCACTGTTATGGAGGCATTTTCAACCTCTAGATTTTTGCAAAACCAATTTTTTTCTGAGTGGTTAACCTTCATTTCATCTTAAAAGGAGAATAGGAGCCATGAATCCTAGGGGGGTTTAGGTTTTCATCTCATCTACAAAGGTGGGAAAGCAGATGAATGGACTCCCTCATCTGTAAAAAGCAGACATTTCACTTGCTTCTGAAAAGTTCAACATTTATCACTAGTGGATGCCAATGCTTTTTTTAAGTGCTCTTAAAAATCTATTTACAACTCTGCTTCTAGTCTAGACTGAAGTCTTAAACACAAAAAAAATATACACTTCAAAGAATTCTGAAATATAACTCAAGAGTTACTGCATTAACATATTTTGCACAACACTAATACTATGTTTACAATTACACAGATACATAAACGTTTCAAAAAATTATAATAGTATGTGATTACAATTATTTCATTTCAGTTTTTCTTATTACGACTTTTAAATTTTCCCATTTATATCTTAACAGCAATTTTTCCATGAAGTGTTTCTATTCTAATCACAGCTGGTCATTTCTGCTGCAATGTAGTAGATCACAGAGGATGTTACTGTTTCCCTGATGGGTAAATTTTAATAGTTCTTGGGAGCAAAGAAAGGTAGTAGAAGCCCTAACAACACAATTAAATACTACTTCTAAGAAGGAACCAAGATGAAAACAGAAAATGGTAACAAAATGCTTGAAACGGGACAATAGTCTACAAAACCTAATTAAAATACTGCTACTCTCAAACCACCAAAGAGCTAATAGAATCTGACATTTCCATACATTTTTAATTTACTGGACTCCAAGGCAGATTATGAAACTCAAAGATGATGTCATCCACCAGAACTGAAGAACAGTTGTTTCTGATTCCCAGTAGTGATGCTAAACAAGCAGTAAAACAATATTGCAAATACTTAAGGGGAAAAAATAGCTCCACGTATATTAAAAGACAGGAAGGAATTGCTGATGGATAGAGTGTATCCTTAACCAAATTAGCATATTTCTTTTAATCTATGTAAAGTTATCTTAAATTGGCAAAGACAGTGTTTTCAACTCTTCATCACTTTTACAACTGTGACTCAAAATAGCAGTGTCCCTTAATCGGTTTTATGATTTTCTGTAACTCCAAGCATTCATTGCAGGTCTCACAACCACGTATTTTTGTACCAACACAGCCTGTAATACATGATTGATCTCAGCAAAACACACACATCTTCAAAAATTTGGCAAAGCCTTATAAAAACTACTGTCAGGGTTTTAACAGAAAAGCATCATGTTAAACCGAACGGCAGATATGAATGGCAAGTAACAAAGATAAATGGACCTGATAATTAACGTAATTGGGCTGTGTATCCAAATGACATTTTATACCATAACTCAGCATAACCATACCTTTGTGCAGATTAGCAGCAGGAGACTATAAACAAGAAACTGGCCAAAGGACAGAAGATAAGGGGTGACTGCAAACTATGAAAGGAAATGTGAAACAAAGCAAAGAGCCGTCCTGATCATGAAGGGGCAAAACCTTTCGGAGTGTAGAAGGAGAGAGGTCACATCTCCAAAAGAAAACCTAATGAGTATATTAATCTGTGACCAGTCATTTGAATAATAGGGCTGAGCTACCCGTGGAACAAGATGCTGCTGATTAATAAAAAGCAGGCACATATCACATGAAATCTCCTCCACGCTTTTACACTCCTCCTTACATTCTCAGTTTTGAAAAAGCAAAACATCTGTGGGAGCTAAGAAAAGAGTATAGACTGTTTATGTTATGACTGTTTGTATACGAAAAAAATAGTATCTGTATTACTTACACCTACAAATAATTTCCATAATCAAATCTGCAAAAACTTAAGTAAATATAAGCACAATGTTAGAGCATGTTCAAGGCTTTTTTTTTTTAAAAAAGGTCTTCAACAATAAATGACTACAAGAAGAAAATACCAGTAAGGTCTTTCATTTCTGGAGGGAAACCAAATCAACTGGATTAAGTACAGGACATACCAGAACAGAGTAAGAGATAATTATAACACAACACAAAGATATTAACAGATAAATAAATTACAGTTCCTTTTGTACCACTGTGCATCTCTGTGGTAACCAGAGAGATGATAATGATCTAATCAAATACAGCTTCCTATTGCTACAAGCCTAAATAAATCAGTCTGAAGTAGAAAACATGTACATGTTGAAGTGTAAAGAACTGGAAAATATTTTCCATAGCTCCTTGTGTCTATACAACTCTCACCATCTGGAAAATGTTAGGTCTGGCATTTATTTAGGCTACAAAACCTGCAATATTTATAAGGGAACTTTCTTAGCAGAAAGATCGGTTTGTGCTTGAAGTTTTTGTACAAATTAACAACAGGGGCTGCTGTATTAAGATAATAAATAGAATGTTCACTTCCCTTAACTTGAGTATGCATTAAAATGCATTTTATAGGAAACACACAAAAAGTTAAGCAATGAAAATGTTCTCCAAAACACACTGTACGTGCCTACTTAGAACATACTACTCTGGAGAAATGCTTCATGTTCATATAAATATTGACTAAATAAATTGTGAAGTTAAACCTTTTCTGTATAAATGAAAACCTTGGCACAGACCACCTTAAGTGGATGCAATATTACTATTTGTTCTGGTTGCAGTCAACTGGCACAGTCTAACTTTTCTGTATTTGCATGCACATTTCTCCACGTGGAAAAGAAATCTAAATCTTTTGAGCTGGAAGTTTTTCCTGCCTCAATATTTGTCTTTTATTTCAAACCAGTACAGTTATTCCTTCAACTACATAAATTAGAACAGGGCAGAATTCCCCATTTATACTCTCAGCTGAAGTTTATGTGAACATAAACAGAAAATAAGAAATTCAACACTTCTTGTATCAGGCACCCCTTTAGATCAAAACTTCAGCCATAGCTGAAGACAATCCACGTTAGGATGTGTGAAAATGGTCGTCTGCACACTCACAAAGGAGCACAGACAGGTATCAGCAGAGGGGCGTCCAACTAAGCCTCTGCTCTGACTTCTCCCAAGCCTACCATAGGACCCATCAGCTCATCCCCACAAGCACAAGGGCAGTTCGAGGACATGATCACTACCTGTCACTTAGAAGGTAGCTGAACAAGATTTCTTTGATTTTGTGCATCACAACGTAACTAGGGCTTGAAACTAAATCAACAAGAGCAATAAACAAACAGTTCAATAACTGTAAAGTCTGGTAAGCTAAAAATATTATCCAGAACTTTCAGACCTCCGGGGATCATCAGGTTGAACAACATGCTGAATTCAGGGACAACTTCAAAGATAGATTAGGTGAAAGTTTTGAAATCTGCAGGGCTGGAAAAGCAAAAGAGAAGGTGTAATAGGAAGACAAAAAAAGAGCCACAGACCTAGAGCCTGGGAAATGAGGAAAAAAAATAAGAAGAGGAGAGAAAGGTAGACATGTGTTGAAGGCATAAGAAACCTGAATTATGTATGGAAGCTGAGACTGGTGTGATGGACAGATTGAGAAAGAACTGAAAGCATCACTTGGAGTAGGAGACCAGAGTATTGTGAGCTTTTTGAAGTAGCTAAGGGATAGAAGAACTAAGAGGAGTTACCAAGGTGAGAAATTTGGATGTGAAAGAAGGGAATTCATAGAGGAAGGTAAAGATAAACCGACAGAATCAGGAAGTCATTTAAGATTTGAAGAAGAGAAGATAGAAAAAAAAGACAGACAAAGAATCACAAATCAGCTTTAAGGTTTTGGGTCCCTACTGGGTGCATAGGGGAGTTTGGCTGGAGAAAGGGAAAAAAAGAATAAAGAAAAACTTACCCTTTCTTCTAACAGAGAAGCTGAGCTACAAAGTGTTAAAGAACAGCAATTAAAATATCAGCACCTTCCAAGCTTAGTTTATATTTGTACATTTTGTTTAAAGTTTCCAGCACATCACTTTCACAACTAATCAAATTTAATACTGCTAAAACTTATCCAATTGAATTGGAAGTACAGGATAAAAATTGATAAATCATATCAGATTGCCAGTAAGCAATTAGTAGCACATAGTTTGTTTTGCTAGAGAAAGTGACTTGCTGTGGTTTGTCCAGTACTCGTAAGCAATCGGCTTTTAAATGGGAAATGCAAATGGATAGTGTTTCATTCGCCTGTTCTTGAGAAACTAAATAGGAAATCCTTGGGAGGCCTTTCTGACATTATATAGATGTTCAATTTAAATGTGTCTAAAATCAATAATTAATTTGTAAAACTTACAACTTCAGGAAATTTCCAAATCCTTTCTAATGTATCTTTTCTTACAAACTCGAGACATATATTTTAATAAAGATAATGTTGCTGCAAAAGCAAGGAAAGATGCAGTAATACAATGATTAAAAAGCAAATAAATACATTGATTTAAACACGTTCCCAGTCTCTGATAGAACTGGCTTGATTTTTCACACGTGCATAAAAGGAATGCACCTACGAGAATACTTTTCTATGAATGGGTATTGCATAATGCAAATTTGAGTTATTGATGTTGAATTAATTGTTCACACAACTTAATTGGCTTCTGCACTACTTTTCTGTTGTACTAGTACATATTTATGTTACTGGAAGAAGTGGTACATGGTACAGTAGTACATGTTAATGATCTGAGAGCCTGGCTCATCCTGAGCAGTCCCGGTTTTGGAAATCTCTCATTAAAGACACTAAATGTCCTGAAAAATCATTTTTTAAAAAATAAAAAAATAAAGAGCAGAAAGGAAATGTGAGCATACGTGCTCATATGTGTTTCTCAGCACGTTCTGGCCTCTACAATAGAGATCAGTAGTCAGCTTTGGCCTTGAAACCCATCAAAAACATTCACACATCACCAGTCTTGATGGTTTCTTTTTCAGAGAATCATATTCCTCGTTGAGGTTTTTCACTAATATTTGCTTCTGAAATGATCTGACTGTCACTAAGTGCATGATGACCCTTTTCTGCAATATCCACTGCTTCATTTTGAATAGTTTGCCTGAGTGACTGTACCTATCTATACCAGAGTCACCACTGTCAAGCAGTATTGTCTATCAGCTGCATCACTGTCATTCTGTTAATGTAAAGAGAATCCTATAAAAACAACCCCATCGTGCTGAATAATTATTATGGCTCCCTATTCCTTTGTAGAGGCCCAGGACTTTTTAAATAAATAACTTTATATGATGGGCTATTTCCCGCTTCACTTGAAGAGAACAAAGTGCATCAAAGCTGTGATAAACTTTGAAGTACCAAAGCGCCACCCTGCAGCTAAACATTTCTATAGGAATGGCTGTGACTTGAGTCTGATCTGGAAAACACGTGTGTGATGATTCAGATCGTGGATTTCTGCTAAAGAATATTTTATGCAGCACAGGGAAGGATGATATCAAACTTGCTAAGAAGAACTGGATGTCACATGACATTACACATCTTGATAATTTCCTAATTTCCTGCCTGATCTGTTGCTCTGAAGAGCATTATTTGCCAGTGATTTAGGGGCACTCGGAGAGACTAGGAAATTTATAGGGGCAAGATGCTCCGATCACAGCTATAACTTTGATTTTGGGGAGGAGTGGGGTAAAATGATCACTTCCCACTTCTGTGGAAGAAGAAAGTATCTGGAAGGGATTGTTTGATGGTTACGCTGGCTTTTGGGCAGTCTGCCCTGGAAGAAACATGAAAAGCTATCACACACTCACAAGATACGGTTAGTGAACACACCACCTAAAATGCTGAGTACGTACACGGCAAAAGCTCCTTTGCAGGATTTCTTATCGGCACTTCTCTCCATGTATCACCTTCACCCTTGTCTTCTGCCAGCCAGCACTCTATGGGGAGACAAATCTCTTCATCAAAAAGAGGGACTACTCTTTCAAGTCTGACTTCCTCCAGGTACCAGCTGGGATCATTTCCAGTGTTGTCATGGCCAATGCGGATTTTATAAAGCTGCCCAAGATCTCCGAGATTAATCTGTAATGACAAAATCAAAGCAACATGGATTTTAATAACAAATTGCGATGTTGTCTTTTAACAATCCTTCTCACACCAGGCACGCAAGCTAAACATAACCTAGAGTAATGGAGGGCTTTAGAAAATGAAGCCTTAACATATAATGAATCCCAAAGCTATCAAGGAAAAGCACATGGAGTAGTCTGCAAGAGTAACTTTATTGACTTCAGTACTGTATTATTTAAAAAGACTAAAGGGTTTAAATAATTGTCTGGTTTTAGATCTCTTGACACAATTCAGCTTGTAGTGTTATAACGTAAACTCTATTTCTAGACAAATACTTTAAGACGCAGAAGTACCTTCAGTCATTGCTGCATGAAATAATTTATTTTGTAGTCCGTACAGTTACCATCAGCAGAGCCCTGCTAACTACACCTACCAGTCATCAGTCTGCTATGGCCCACTTTCATATTCGTCTCTTTTTATGTGCATTGGTGTCAGAGCTAAATGTTTCTGGAAGAGCTGAAGCCACACTGCAGGAAATTTAAACAATAAAACAAGACTACATTACATTGAATATCACAGCCTTGAAATAAGAGGCACTTTATTTTGGGCTGCAGAAGTTTTTTTTGAGCGATGCTGACGGCAGGAACCTAAGCCCAAAAGCAGGGTTAACCACTTTCATCTTCGGTAATGTGTTTGAAAGCTCACGGTATTGGGGAGGGGGGGAAATCACAGAGGAAAAAAAAGAACAAAAACCAGTTGTTTCTTTTACCATCATACCAATTTTGTACTGGTTAGCACCAGCACAATTCAGTCTCATAGGATAATATGGCATACATGCTAGTGGTATAAGGTCTGAAGAGAGTCATATTTTATGGGTATTTTTGGGGTAAAAAAAAAAAAAAAATCACATACTTGGGTGGAAATTAAGGCAAGAACGTCAGTGGCAGAGAGCAAATCAGCTGTATATGATGTTCTGGAAGACACATAATAGAATTATGAATTTACTTTCAGCTCCTGCTGTAGTTTTGAGGGTTGGAACAATTGGTCTGGCTGTCAGATCAGATATCACATTGGTCTTTCAGTGGTATCGACTCAATAACACATTACTCTGCCAATCAGAATCCTGTCAAATGTACGTCAAATTCCTCTCTAGCAGTGAAATGCCGCTGAAAATGTTCTCGTGACAGAGTAGAGCTAACAACATTCTTTTGCCATCATAAACACCGTATCTTGAGGTTGCTCCTTCATTTCCAATATTGACTAAATTGCCTTGAACTTCTGCATGACTTGAACACAGCCTGGCATTTATAAACCTCCTTTCGCAGCCTTCTGAAAAACTTTGTAAGCAAAGTTGACTTTATTGCCCCCGTAAACGACACGCTCACAAAAACCTTAGTCTAGCTGTTCTGTATTCTGGCACCACAGCTGCAAAAGCAACATTCCCTTTTACATGGAAACAGATTTGCTGACAGAACTGCAATAAAAGGCCATGCAGAGAAGAAAGGACGAGTCCCAGGACTAAAGCATCGCTCTGGAAATCAGACAACTAGATTCTATTCCTGGATCTGCTTTAGGCTTCTTGAGAAACATTACATAATTCACAAGCCCTCTTTGCTTCCCTCTCTCAACTATACAACAAGGATACTTACATGTCTCTCACAGGAACTCTGCAAAGCTTTCTTCGTAAATTTTGAGATCCTGAGAAGATGACACAAATCCAAAATTCTGTATTTTTTTCTAAAATTTTCTGTTCATTTTGGGTTAGCTGTTATTTTCCCATAACTCAGTTGACAGATCAAAAATTAACAACTGCCATTTTCCTAGCTAACTTTGTAAAGCCAGTAGTTTTGTTCAAGGACAATGTGATCTCACTGAGTTACCTAGTCTCTCACATAATCATGCGATTTCTGTTGCCATCAGCAGAAGGTGTTCCGACAGAACAAGGGAGGAACAGCACCACCAGTTGCTCAGCAAATACGTCATTAATCTATTGAAGAACGCGGTCAATATAATAAAGACATTCCTCCCTCACAATGTAATTGGATGTTGCAGATACTCAAGCTTCCTCAACGACAAGGACACACAGAGATGGAAGACAGCTGGATTTTGGGATACATCCTGAAGGAACCTGCTAGAGTCCTAGCAAACACACACTCGAGAACACAGAAGGCAATGAGAACATTTTCATTGCATTACAAAACTCAGCCCGCTTTTCTGAAATCGAAGCTTAACAAAGCTCATATTTTATAACTTGTCTCTAAGGACAAATTGAAATCCAGGTTTATCAACAAGATGTTCTTTCCTAAAGAAGATGCAAGGACTAAATTATCATTTCATTTCTAAATGAGCTATGCAAAATACTCTTTTCAATCTCTGGCATATCTATGACATTTTTGAGTGAAGTCAGACCTATTTTCACGTACTTGAGATGCTTAACTAAGAGAAAAGTATGAACTCCTCATCTAAAGAGACTGTTCAGTGGAAAGATACTTCAGTAAAACAATAAAAAGGATATATGTCATGACTCTATTTCTCCTTTATATAGTGAAATAAGCAAAATAATGTCTCTATATTCCTGTTGTACAGAAAAAAACCCTGCAATCTCTTTGAACGAAACTTATCTAAACGATTTTCATGCTAGCCCAAGTCAACACTCAGAAGCAGCTACACCAAAACCTCAATGTCTAACAAGCACTAGAAGCTGTGCTTGACAGATAGCTATTAATTTCGTATGAGGCCAACTCATTAACAGAATTTCAGAGAAATCGTGTGCAGCAGCTGGATTCCCAAAAGAAGGAGGAATCATTGACTGCATTAGTTTCACTTCTAGAGCATCTGCATATAATAGAGAAATCTTTGGAAGTATAAGGTATTTTTTTAAATTGTGAGCATGCAGCTGGTAAATGTTGCCAAAAATATCATAACTAATGTATCAGTAAAGTATCCAGGGTCCACCCATGGTGCTTGCATTTTCCAGACGTCTAAATTCAGCCAATTTGTTAATTTTGGCCAACAAACTTGGCACAGTTACACACTTAACTCAAGAATTAGGCTGTCACAGGTGCTCACACAGAAACGTAACACTGTCACCAAAAAAGGTGGATGAAGACATATAAGGCCACACAAAAATCAGCATCATTTTTTCCCACTTCATACTTGCTTTGATCACTGAAGCGAGTTGGGTAAGCAAGTGCTGCTCCTTGCATGCTAACAGTTAAACACTTTCTTTTCCAATCCACTCAATCTCTCCTCATCCTGTGGCTAGTCCAATATCAATACTCACTTGACCTTTCTAACAATGAGCTACTATTCACTGAAATGGATGTCAATTATCCGTTAGCAGGTTAATTAGAGAAGAGAAATGTCACGTTGTTGTTACCTGATAAACTAATGGTACCAGCAGACAGTTGTTTTTTCCACCCTCAAGTGCAATAAAGGGGAAAATGTTTTAAGAATAACGGAGGTAAAGACAACGAAGACAGTCTCTTCTCAGTGATATCCAGTGAGCAGTCAAGAGGCAAGGGGCACAAGTTGAAATACCATAAATTCCACTTCCAAATACAAGAAAAAAAAATAGATGAGAGCGGTCCAGTATCGGAATAGACTACCCAAAGAGCTTGTAGAGTGGAAGATATTAAAAAAAATAGCTGGAACAATGTCCTGAGCAACCTGCTCTACCTGGCCCTGCTTTGAGCACGGGGCTGGACTAGGAAATCTTTGGTGATCCCTTCTAACCTCAACTACTCTGTGATTTTGTAGCACTCGGTCTAACCTCATCACCTTCACGACACAATGATCTGTAGGCTGAGAACAAGATTCAACATTGCTGGTACTAAGAAGTGCCTATAACGCACAGTGAAAATAACTTTTGCAGCAGACAGAAAACGTTAAAGGGCTGCCACAGAACTGGCCATATAAAGTAAGTGACATCATTGAACTCTTAAGAAGAAGAATGTGATTAAACTAGAAAATGGCTGAGGGGAAGGCAAGGCAGGAGCATGGTTTAATAAAGGCAGAAACTGAATCTGGGCACTTGATGTGGGCAAGTAGAGGGGGTTTTAACAGGGAGACACTTAACAAAGGAAACCAGCGTCACAAAATCTCAGAAACCACCACCTGAAGCCTACTGGGAAGCTAAACAGTCTGTATAACCCCTGAGAGAGGAGTGACTTGAGAGAGACAGACAAGGGGAGGTTAATATGTATTCATCTTAGACTTGTGCTGCCATCAGGTAGGAAAAAAAAATAAAAAGAAGAAGAAATTTTATAGATATATGGCTGAAAGATCAAACCTGAAATTGAGTACATAAAGTTCTCTCAGAAAACTACCTTTAAAGGTAAAATGTTTATAAATATACTTCATACTGCAGAATTACTGAACAAGTAGCACCATGATCACTCACTTTCATTTCTTGAAGATGAGATGAATTGTGTTTTATTCCAGGGTTGTTTGTGAACTCTTTATGATCCTTCTATGTTGTTTTCCTGGAACAAGCTAAAATTTGTTTCATGTACAGCCTGTAGCTGATGAAGACAGCTTTAAATCTCCTTATTGTCTCAGTAAGGAATGAGGTTCATGTTGTTATTATATATATTTCATAGAGAGATGGACAGGTTCAGGTGGAGTTAAAGCCAGCAACATGACTGTTTTATGCTGCCTTAAGCCCATCTGACTAAAGCCTGGGTTTCTCCAAGTTTTATTCACCTGTTTCTGGACCTAAATAGCTGTTATGGGAAACAGGGACGGCTGGAAAATAGCAGAACACAAGCTCTGCCCGGTTTTTCGGCATTGGCAGTTCCAAGGTTAGGAGAGCGGATAGCTGCAGTAGTGCTTGCGGTCCCTTCTGCCATCTCCCCACTTGGGAAGAATTCTCACAGAGCCCCGTTACAGGCTCTTTTATTTTAACAACGGGAGGGGAAGCATGAAAACGGATTTGTTTCAACCTATTTTTATAATGTTTGGTTTTCTTCCTACTGCTTCTCATTTTACTTTAGAGATCTTGGGTTTTACTGACGAAAGAATAAATATAGATCCAGGGTATAGGAATGAAAGACATGCAGTGAAACACGACAGATTCTTGCAGTCAACAAGGCCAATGCTAAAGGAAGGAGTGTCAATTATTGAAGTATAGATTATTTAAAATCACTGATAAATGTATTTAAACAGGAGGAAACCAAAACAAATCACAGAATCATAGAATAGTTGGGGTTGAAAGGCACCTCTGGAGATCATCGAGTCCAACGCCCCTGCCAGAGTAGGATCACCCAGGGCAGGCCACACAGGAACAGATCCAGGTGGGTTTTGAATCTCTAGAGGAGATTCTACAACCTCTCTGAGCAAAACAACAGATAAACTTTAACACCTCCATGTGATGCAATACAGCGTAAGGTGCACCTGATGAAACAGTTCCTTACATCTAAGCAGAAGGTAAAAGGCTGCGTTTAATACTGTAACAATCTCACTGCAGAAACACTATAGATGAAGTTTTATGATCAAGTATCTCTGTAAGTGTTAGTAGGAGCCCCGCTTTTCATCTACCTATATCACTTTCTGGCATTTTGCCCTGATAGAGAACAGAAGTGTTTAAAGGCCTGTTTATACAGATGAAGAAACTTTAAATAGTGTAACTGGATACAGCACCAGCTTTACAAGTGAGAGAAATGGGCTCATGCAGCAAAATTCACACCAGGGATGGATTTCAGTTTCTAATTCTCCTAAAATATCAAATATACTCCACGTCCTATGCTTGCAAACATAGAACAACTCTATTCCTTAGAAAGACATCCACCAACTACAAAATAGAACATAAGGCTGAAGTGAAGATTTTGAAGATTTCTTAGCAAAAAATCCAGCACGCTTAAAAGCTTAACATGGTGCTATTTTAGATAAACTTGACAACGCGTTGAGATCAGTAAGACCAGACTGGCCTAAAGAGATTGCAGAGCTGATAATGAAGCAAACTCACAGAGTAAAGCAGGAGAGAATTCCTGTTAAGGAGGTGTTAGGTCCTGCTGCTCTCACTAAGGGTAGAATACAGTATTTTGAAAGCAGATCTACAGAACCAGTCAGTGCTTTTCCTGATTTCGTTATTACTAGAAAAGCAGAACTTGTACCTGAAGGTATGGAATTATTCTGTATTGAAATAATAAAAATTGAGAGATTGTAGCTGGCTTTTACAGAAGATAATACGCTTACAGTCGTCTTCTTCGTTCTCTTTGACACAGAAGGGAATATTTGGCATGACCAAACATTAAAAGAAGACTTACAAAAAGAATTTCTTTATCAAACAGTGTGTACTTATAAGAAATAATTCACCACGCTTCAAAGAACGATGATGCAGAATACAGGGGTCTGGAGAATATAATTTACAATATAATTAAAGCTTCAGTGTCTTCAGCAACTCAACATACTGCCAAAATCAGTATTTTTGAAATACTGAGAAATACTCAGGGACTGTGATGACACCAGGGGAAACCGTAGGAAACAGATCACAGTTGTGATGAAAGCTGTAACTTATGGTAGATTGATATCCCTCTGTTGAAGTAGGAATGGCTCTCAACAGAAAAACTACACCCTAAAAACTGTGCCTGAATAGTAACAGAAGCAGAAAACCATAGCCTAGAAGTAGCTTCTTTGAACACGCAGGAGCAATTACAGAGCAAAAAGGAAAATCCATCAAATTTTAAATCCTTTTCTTTCCATTCCTGTATTGTTCATCCCTGACTTTTCCATCTGGTAGGAAAAATTACTAAGCCACAGGGGCAAATATGGCACAGCTGACACACGACTATCTTGCGAGAACCTATAACCTTCAGTGAATTTCATGGAAATCTCAAAGGGCAATAGCCTTGTTACCTTCTATCTGCATCACACTGGAGGTCATCCAGGTTTTAATCTATTTTACACAAACCATAGTGAGAGAGAGAGCCAAATTTAATGAAGTTAAACCAGCTGTATACGACAATGCAAGTGGCATCAAAATCAAACTCTAGATGAGCAACAAAATCTCAGGAGTATATAGAGGAGCACCGTTTGATTTACTCCAGTTTTCATAACTTCCTCTTTTTGTTATTTTTAACGTGACTGAATATTCACTATTTTCTTTCAGGTATCCAAGTTACTACGCAGTTAACTCTACCTTCTTACTATTTGTTATTTATATTAAGATAATAAACCATTTTTTTCTCATTCCTTTTGAGAGTCAATCCTCTGCCATTTCTTACAGTTATATCTGTGACCAAAAGGATTTTGAAATGAGATGATACTTTGATTGTTTTTGTGGGATCATTGTGCTTTTTATCTTCCATTACATTGTGCTGAACTCTTGCAGCTTCCTGCACCAGTTAACGCTTTCTTTAAAGAAGAGGGTTGCCTAGAGTTTAAATACCCTTCAAATATGCAGCACATTTCTACATAAAGGCTGCAAATCAAGGATCATTTAGTCAAGATTTTCCCCAATGTACTAACAGATCAAACTAGCAGGATAGAAAGCAATAGAGGCTAGTCAATTTTTCTGCAACTCCACAATTTTGAGACATTTTGATGTTATTACACCGTGCTCCTAATCTTGGAAAACTGCAGTGTCACAAGACACTGAAATATTTGGAGAATACCGCTTTCTTTTGGATTAATAAGGTAGATTTCTTTTTTATTAAATTGAATAATTTACTGAATTGAAACGTTTAAGGCAGGAAAATGGGGAAAGGAAGCAAAATTATTTTATTTGTTCTTTTTCTCCCCATTGATCAGCACTGACTGACGGTTAAGTGAGTGGTTTTGAGAAATAGCAGATGGACAGTAAGCTGGTCAACACTGAAGTTTTGATGGTGTGGTTAGAATAGAGTGAGAAGGCTCCTCGAGCACCTCTGAAGTTTAAAGGTCTCATTACAGAAAGATTTGAAAGTTTGATTACACAACCAGATTTTGCAAAAAGGTTTAACTTGTACTCCTCAGTTCAGATTCATCACACTTACATAGCACCAAAGTGCTGTGCCTAACCTCCAAGCCTCTTCCAGGCTTTCAGTGCTATATCACCAAAGAAAAATATCAGGCACAAAGACCTAGGTACAGTGTAGAAGACCTAAACCTGAGCGCTAATGTGGATAGCAACAGATCAGAGCTCCTGAACCAACTATCAGGGCTTGTTCTGATGCTGAGAGGATAAAAAAAAAGATGCTCTCAGCATCATTCTTTTCCTTTCAAAGAGAAAGAAAACAAACAAATGGTCTTGGTACTTCCCTCAATGAACTGAATAAACAAGTAAGAACTTGCTGTCAGGCAGCATTAACCAGCTGAATAAATATCTAAGAGGATCATTTAGCCAGAATGACAAGGAACACTTAAATTTAGTCTTCAGATAAACACCGATGTACCTTCCTGTTCTGACATGAGATAATCTTAAACCAGCACTATCTGCAAACTTTAGTCAGATTATTTTCTACTTAAATGCAAGGGAAAGATCATCATTGTCTTGCCTCTTCAAGAACTTACACATTTATATTTCAAACTGGAAATTATTTTTTTTCTGTCACTGATTCCCCATCATCTATTTATTAGGCATAAATTATTTCAACCTGAATGACATATTATAGATCTAATGATTGCAACAGGTACAGTCTCAAGAAACTATAGGAACTGGAGGAAATTGTAGGAATTCTAGGAACTTGGAGAAGCCCTGGGAAATGTCATATCTTCTGAAGCATCTCAGAGCTTTCTCTGAAGAGAGGTATCTCCTCATCTGCTTGAAGAAGTAGGACATCACCAGTCTAAATCACCTTAGTTAATCTACTCAGTGTGATTTGACTTTAGTCCCTAGACATCACCCCTTTCCTTCTTAATTTCTCCAAGAAAAGCTTCACAAGACAGCAGAAATCTGAGAAAGCCCATGGAAGAATTTACAGTGGACACTTCGAAAGGCGGGTGGGTAACACAAGCAGGAGCCAGGACTGTCTTATTACATCAACAAAATGAACAGGCAAAGAAAATTTTTTTCTACCTCTGCAAATGAACAACATCTAATTAAAAGTAGCACACGAAGCAGATGAAGGTGTGAAACAGATTCTGAGAAGTATTTCTGCCTGATGCAGTGCTGAAAACATTTGCTGATTCAAATCCTGCTCTCACAAAAGTCAGCAACCCCCTCAGAACCACTCAATGATCCTTACGGATTGTTTCGAGCTCTCTAGATGACTGCTATGGTCCATTTTTGAGAAAAGCTGTTCTGCATATGTTTTGAACTCTCCAGTGTTTATATAACAGCCATACTATACCTTAAATGTATCTTCCCTGTTGGGATTAAACAGGTGGTGTTTCCCAGATCCCAAAACAATAGGACCAGCAGCTTTGTTTTCTCCATAAGCATAAAGGGATACTGTTGCTGTTGTGCCAGCTGTTTCAAAATCCCCAGTGACTACAGTAATCTTCCAGTCTCCATCTGTAAAGTAAAAAAAAAAAAGATAAAATCAAAATGCTTTTATAACTGGTACCGATATGTAGCGAGGTACTTGAAAGGCATAAATAAAAGTATAATTTAGCCCAGGGACCATAACTACGGTGCACCTAAAAAGGTGATGATGCTGGGAGAGGCAACAGAAGATTGGCTAAATATTGCATCATTCCAACTTATCTTAGACAAGTTGTCTCACTAAATATTTGGGAGTTTTGCAGCGTACTAAAGCTGGAAATATGAACACAAAGCCCGAAGAGATTTCTAGCGATAACCTTGTGGGTCATCAGGGAAAAAGCCCAACCTCCAGCATTTGCATTATGACAACACATATAACCAAGAAATGCAACAGGAAAAAGTCTGAAGCATCCCAACTGAATACAATTTCCTCTCATTTTATGTTGATGTGACACATCAACAGGAGCTCCGTTTGCCTGGATGGAGGCATGACATTGAGATTTGCACGAAAAGAAAGGGGTTTTGAGAGAATTCTGACACTAGATGAGGACTCTTTAGAAAAGCTTTTTATATAAAGCTTCTCTGATACTCAAATGTCGTTTCTGCTCCCATAGAATGCACACAAGTTATTTAAATATCTGAAAGCAGATTAATACAAATCTTATTTTTTAAAAAGAAGCACAATTCATAATTGCAAAATGCATTTCTACATCTGAAAGGCTGGGATCACACGCTCTCCACCCCTCTTTTCATTGCGGCTTTTGCCTGTAAGAAAAAAAGTTCCACTTAGTGACTTAAATTCATTCTGTGTGAGGCAAACAAAAAATGAAATACCAGCCCACAGTCATAAGCAAATGTCACAGTGTACACTGCAATTTTATTAATAGAAAGCTGCCTGGTAATACTTGCATGAATTAAATGTGTTGTCTAACAGCAGGATTTATCTTGGGCCCATCCCATTATCCCTCAGTTATTTAACCCACGAAGATTGAACTGGAATAGGAAGTTTGAGCTCCTATTTTTCAAATGGTTTTGTACAAAAGTACAACTCTCAATGTAAAAAAACGAATCAAACTTCCTCAAAAACATGATAACAAGAGTTTTAGTTTGCACTCCTCTACACTGACTTTGAAGCTTTTATGTGTTGTGGAAACAGGCAGGACTTTGCTGTTTGAAGGACAATGTGGGGTAGGAGAAGAATCCTAAAATTTCTGATGTTTAATACCAGAAATCCTCATTGCCATCCTGCATGTTTCCATAAAGAAACTGGAAACACTATTACAAACACACAATTCTCATTCTCTCTGGCATAAAAAGCTGAGGTTTGCTCTGATGATGTAGAATACCAGCAGTTCCTTATTAACTGAAGACAAAAACACATTGAGGACAAAAGAATACCTGAAAACATGTAATGAGGTGACTCACATTTAGCATAGATGGAGCAATGGTGCAACCTGGCACCAAGTATGCCCCTGAGGATATCAGAAAGTGGTACCACAGATTGCTTTCTAGAAATTTGGGGTTTTTTTCCCTAGAATATTACAATCAATAAACTAGAAAATTCTACTTCCTAGAAAAAATAGAAACCTGTTTAAAAGAAAAAAAAAAAAAAAGTGATACAGAATGAAAACTAGGTATCTCAAAAAGGCTGAGGGGAAAAAAAAATGGACAAAATCTCGGATCAGCTGCTCATTCAGGAATTGGAGCAGTCCCTGTACCCAACTTCACCTCTCCCTCCCACAGTTCCATATTTCATCAAGAGCCTCAAAGAAGAGGCTGTTTGATCTGTATCCTTTTGGCTACCTAACTCTGATTGAAACACTTGCAACGAATCCACTTTGCTTTTCCATGAAACGGGTCTGTTTTGACAGGGGGTAAGTTTTGTCATCGAGAAAGCTCTTCTGGACAGCACAGACATCTGCCTTACAGGATGAGTGTGCTGTGAACAAAATCTTCACCGCAAGCCCAAGCTCATCACTGGAGATAAGCCAGTTGGATACACACTTAGTTTACTCGTTAGGCTTCTGGGGCAATTTTTATCCGCTGCAGCTTTTTGTTGTACAACCAGACAAGCGCAGCTTAAATGGTACAGCGTAGAGATCCAGTTGGAGGTGCAGAAAGGGCTGAGCAGACTGATTTCAACCAAGCCAAGGAGGATCTCCAGCGAGGCAGGAATAGCTAAGGCACAAAGAGGGATGAGCTGACAGAAAATTAACGCCTTCTGAAAAAGGCAGAGGAAAGAAGAAGGGCAAAAAGACGCTTGTGATTCAAAATAAATCTTACAAGAGAGTGGAATTTGAGTATAATTTGTAAATTAACAGGGAACAGATTTTATCATTAACTACTCGCCGCAGGGACACAGTTTAAGACGAGACACTTGGGTCTTCATGGATATCTTGATTGATACGATAAATTATGAATAAACATTTTCAAATTTTCTCCCAACAGCTTCTAAATTATTGTTCGACCTACAGCATGAGCACTCCTCACAGCTGAAAAAAATGTTATGTGTTATTAAAAATGTAATTTAATCTGTGCTGGTGCAAGGACAGAAAAGTCAAGCTGAACAAATATGAAATCACAGGTAAAATCGAAGATTAAAAACTAATGGTGAGAACAAAACAATATATAGCCCAGGAGGAAGACTCATCATGTAAAATGTTAACTCTAAAAAATAAAAATTAAGATAGATCACCAATAAGTACTAGAATAGCATGAATTTTCAAGCAAACAGAGACAAAACTAACCTTATGGAACGAAAAACGACAGAATAAAAAGAAAGCGTAAACAAAGTGATTTATTGTTTAAATTAAATTAAAATGGGAAGTTCGGAGTTTTCCGAAATGTTCCAAAAGTGTGCTGTAATTAATGTTTTTAAATAAATGCAAATGTGTAAAGCAATTAGTTCTGAAACAGAAACAGTCTTCATTAAAGACAGAAGCCTAGAGAAGCATTTACCATTTGCTGTTTCTTGCATTTTCAGTTGTTGATTTATTTGAAATTCTGCCAAAAAAAAAAAAAAAGAAAAAGAAAGGAGTTAATAAAGAATCTATACTTTAACATTAAAGAAAAGGTTTGGAAGAAGAAATGAAAAAGACATTCTGTGATTTTAGTCAATGCAAGCAGACTTTCTTTCTCATCTATTCCCTCATTACTTTCTCACCATCACCTATACCCATTATAAAACGCAAACACAAAGTGTATTCTCTCAGAAACATAACTAAGGAAAAAATAAGCCACAAAAAATAAGCCATAATATGGTTATTTATAATATTTATACTGTAAATTCAGCCCAGATTTCTTCAGAGGGAAAAATTACAAATTCCTGATGTTACTTCCATAAAGTTACAGTAAACCTTACCTTGAGGATACAGCTCAATTTCTGAATGAATTACACCTTGGGACATAAATGGAAGCCACCTAAGAATACGAAGGAAAATAAGAAATAGAGAGGAATCATTTTTTTCTTCACCATATTACCATATAACTGAATGATACACATCTTATTTTCATACTGAATATCTATAACAGCAAAGGATATCTACCTCTAAAGTTTTAGTATTTGATTCGATAGATGTTTCAATAGAAATTATTTGATTCAGCAAAGAATTGTATTTGTGTGAACATAAGAGCTGTATAAATGTAAAATATACTTGTGTCAGATGAAGAGACTCATGTAGTTATTTGTATAGTTCAAAAGAATACGACACTGAATATTTCTCTCAGTACTATGGATTGAGTCCTGAGTATAATTTGTATGCAATTATTGCACTGTTTCTTAAAATCAAAGTTCAGTGTTAAAAACAAAGATGGAATCAAATACTGTTCTTCCTTATTCCTCCTACATATTAAGGACAGATAGATGAATCTGAAAAAGGACAAGTGATGGCAAACAGTGGTTAGGTCTCTTAGTCATGTTACTCTAGGCTATGGGTAATTTGGAAACCTTTTCAATCAGAAGATGGATTACCAACTCTTTTAGCTTTTTCCTTCTTGGTAAAAAAAATCAGTTGGTTTTCTAGACGGAGAAAAAAAAAAAAATTAAAAAGGAAAAAAAACTTAGCCAGCTTCTTGGTTGTTGATTTCTGTTTACACAGTGCACTTTCATGGACCCTCCAGGAATGACCTAAACCATTCAGTCTCCTTTCTATGAAGCCTCTTGGGAATCCAGTATAAGGTGAGCAGGATGAGTTCAGAGCAGCTCTTGCAGATTCCTTATTTTTTGTCTTGAAAACAT
This sequence comes from Baryphthengus martii, assembly GCA_013396935.1. Classification (NCBI taxonomy): domain Eukaryota; kingdom Metazoa; phylum Chordata; class Aves; order Coraciiformes; family Momotidae; genus Baryphthengus; species Baryphthengus martii. The sequence continues at coordinate 36,861 of VWZK01011730.1, read as the reverse complement.
CAGCAGACCAATGAATACAAGAACTAGTCTCTATGAAATAAAGGTTGTCTTACTAGACAGTTACTTATTTACATCAGATCTGCTAAAACCTTTCCACACAGGTACCCTCTGCAATCCTAAATGCTAAGAAGTATCAGTCTGTAATTAACAAATTTGGTGTAATTCAAATTCAGTAAGAGCTGTTGAATGTTCAGAAACTAAAATCAGATTTTTTCGTCAGACAAAACGCTGATGTTTCCTTGACTAAATGAGAAAAAATACAGCATTTGGTTCATACTCTGGATCATAAAATATCCATCTAAAATAAAGCTGGGAGGCTGAATATTAATAAATCGGAGAGATTTCTGAAGAGCAAAAACTTCCCCGTCTCTTTGACTAGAGCACAGCGGTTTAGTTTTACATTTTGGCCAACATGGAAGCTCTGCCTGATCCTCACCACTGACCTATTTTAACCCTTTCCAGTGGCAGAGTTTCTGTATAGAAAAATTCAGAATGAAAAAAAACCTCTCTGTTTCTTCTTGACAGTGTCCGTCACCAAATAATTTTTACTGATCAACATCTGATGTTAATTATCACAGAATTAGCACAGCAAAGTGCCCTGACATGCCTCGCCCCTAAGCTGTGTTACCCACAGAAGGACAGCTATGACAGCTGATTTTCCATGAATGAGGTAGGTAGGCAGCCGGACTGGTTTCACTGTAGATCTTCCACTATGAAATTTTGGATGTATTTGTTTAGAAAGGTAGCAATCACAGCTAGCAACAACAGCTGCTCTGCATCTAAACCTACTGCAGAAAAACCCTCTATTTTAACATTCTTGATTGAAGAAAGATCTGCATTTTAGAGAGTTTGGTCAAGGTGAGAGAGCAACTTCATTCCTGTTTTTGAGGATATGACACCAAGAGTTGTAAGAAGTTGTACAAGTTTCTGTAATAAATTCATAAAAATCCAGATGAAATAACTAGGTATCCTGCATTTATTAAATATTATTAATGAAGTAGTCTTAGCTAAACATTATTAATTCTGGTGCCTTTTTACATGGTCACACTGGTACACTACACTTTCTTCATTTCACTCAAATGATGCTCATATCCAAAAGATAAGACTGGACTATAAGAATGTTTTTAGTGGACTACAATGATAGTAGCCCAAAGCATACTACTGCACTATCATAATAACTTTACAAATATTTAAAACTCAGTATTTATCAATCGACTTTTAGAATGCTCAGTTAATAATTTACATGGAACAACCACAGGCATCATCTCTGTCTCTCTAGCAACGCTGTTGTTCAAAAAGAAAGTGAATGTTACTTCTAGACGGCAAATCTGTTCCCTTTCCCATTCAGAAATACGCTTTAGACCCTTTTTGTGTTCTTTATCTTTTCTTCCTGAATAGTAAGTCACACTTCACACTGACCCTGGGATGATAAGGCTGCACTGTACAACCTGGTAACACCAGCACAATACAAACATTTAACCTTTGCTATGGACCACAGAGAATATTCACTCAAGCAATCCATTCTGGAACAACACATTTTGTAGATTTCACGAAACTACAAAATAATCCAATTTTTGTTTTCCTTAGAAACTTTTTATTTAGTCCACTGATTGGCATAATACTATTAGAGATACACATTTAAGAATATTTAAGAATACTGTTGTAGAAACTACCTTTCACAATTGAAAACATACTCCAAGTCGTTTTCGGCTTCTCTGACGACGACTTTATCGCAGTACCAATACTGGGACCTGGCATCAGCCTCGCAGCGCAACAGCACCTTCTGCAGCTTTCCGAGAGAGACAGCTTCCACTCCAAAGGCATTGACCTAGAAGGCAGAGGAGTTGGTTTGCCATCACTAAGTCAGTCTGGAAGCTGAAGTGTTTTAAAAGCCTGATTCACCCTCTCAATGTATTAAGATTCCCCGTTGTTTTTCATGAAAAGCTAAATGTCTTTTGATCATGTACTGGAGTAAATGAGAAAACACAATTAAAATCAGACTGCAGTAATAATCCCCCAAAAAGTGGGTTTTCAGCCATCATCCAAAACACTGCACACAACCCTTCTCTACTGCTTCAATACCTTGTCATTTACAATTATTCTTCTCTAGATACGAACGAGTTAAAGATTTGATGTCCTTTGTTGATATCTATTTTAAATACAGACTTCCTCATCCTTTTCTCATTTTGGTCTCACCTCTCCTGTTTACATTTTATTCTGCTGGAAGAGACTGAAATCGCAGATGCCACTTTCCCCTTGTTACTCATTTAGGCTTGAGCTCACAGTTGGCCAAGTTTATTTTCATAGGAGCATGAAGCTGATCAGGTGAAAGGTTCAGGTCGGTGATATTGTGTCATGGTAAAAAGCATAGAGCTTTCTCTCTCTCTCTAAACGCAACGGTTCAGGTCACACTTCTCAGTAAAAGGAAAATGAAGGAAAGAACTACGCCGGAAAATTCATATCTGTAAAGTTCTCAGTCTTCAGCAAACGGCAGAAGTGAGACTGCCTGTGCAACTTTAGTCCTCCCTTGTGTATATATATGAGCCTTGTGTAATATATGATCACAAGCTCTGCTCGCTGAAGGATCCTGCCTCAAATTATGCACAGACAGAACTGCAGCTTTTGAATACTTCTTTTTATCTTCATTATCTTGATGACTCTATACATTATTTACCACAATCACCCAAACAGTTCAGTGAAGCAGAACTGATTTCCCCAGTGACTTCCATTTTGCACTTTTTCCATAATACTCCAGTTTTCTGCAAACACTGAAATCTATTTTCTGAAAGGCCATCTGCCTAATATTTCATTTTATGTGGTTAAAGTGCAGAGATTATTGCCAAAAGCTGTCAAGATGCAAAGCAGTTTGGGTGCTCAGCTGAGGAAAAGAGGGGTTAATTTGTCAACCTATTTAGCATTTCAAAGAGTTTACTATGTCCAGAGCAGAATTCTCTTTGAACAAGCCTCCATTACAGCTGTGGTTGCTCAAAAAACAAAATTCATTACATGGCAAAAACAGAAGCACACAAAATGTGGTCACTCAGGGAAGCTTCGCTTTAAGCAATTTGCCCACTAACATGTAGCATATCTGTGGCAGGGATTAAATGAACTCGTTCCTGTCAGCACTCAACTTTGTGTAAAAAAAAAAAAAAAAAATGATATAACCCTGGCCCTGTTCTGCTGTTCCATAAACCCACTGCCTCGTTCATCCATTTCCATAACAAAGTGCACTTTGAGCCACCCCCCTAGCCCTTGTATAAATAATACGCTACATTTACTATCAGTCTGGCTGGAATAATTCCCCTAAAAAGCTCCACATAAATTCTGAATTTCAAATGGAAGAGAACTTTACATGTAATACATTAGTAATGGTATAAAGTATGTATTTCAAGGAGTATAAATACCTCTGAAGTTTCCCAGTGGATTATTTTTATGCTTAAATATTTTGGATATGCTTTTTATTTTGTAATTAAGTATTCCATTAACAGCTTGATACCATTTGTTAGATATACAAGTGTTAATTCTCAATAACTCATGAAGGAAGACGCAAGCTTAATAGAAGGTTGTAAGAATGCTAGTGGCAGAGCTAAGATTAAATTCAGTAGTCCCTTCCATACACTACTGCAGAAAAATCAGGATACTGTATATTTTACTTATGGAGGAGATGGGAGGTAATTGAAAGAAACATTAACTTTAATCTGCCCTGCATTAATCACAATATTATAATATTCTACGTGAAAAGAAATACATAACAAACAGTCCTACTAAGATCTGAAATCATGGAACGATTTCTGTGCAGTCCTTTGGAATCCGTTGTACTTATTAAACCTTGACAGAACATGTTTTATATTCACAGGCAGCCCTTCTCATCATCCCAGGGGGGTCCTTCCTATCATTTATCCTCTCCTTTTCCTACCTGTGTTTTTACTCATTCTAGTTAGTCCTGAATTAGTATAAAATTATTTTGCTTTGTTCTTAACAGTTGGTTTTTCTAAATCTTTGTGATCTTTTTATTAGGAATCTGCTAAGATGAGTAATAGTTACTTAGTTACATTTAGATGGCTAAGCACATTGTTTTTCAGACTTACCATTCCTCTCTGAAACGCCACCGGTATACCAGATTTATGCAGAAGTCTTAGCCCAGAATCTCCTCTTTTTCCATAGATACACAGATAAACTGCAGAATCTGTATCCGCTTGTTCCACGTCACCAGTGTAGACGTAAACATGGTATAAAACAACTTCCAAAAATAACCAAGAGAAGAAAATACGTGTATAGTCACAATTCATTTTACTCTCCACTCTAGCTCAATGGAAACAATGCCAGAAAATTTTATTTGTAATTAATTTATTTATTAATTAATATATTCCCCAGAAATCAGTCTATCTGTTTTTAAGATTGCCAAGACCACATAATTCAGATGATATTAATCCCAGAAACCAGGCAACCAATATACACATAACTGCACAACAGAAGTCCACACATACTTGGATAGAGAGGTTTTCCAGCTTCCACTACTGGAAGTTCACAGAGAAAATCTCCGTCATCACGATTCTTCGACAACCACGTGTTTGTTGGAAAATCCAGTGTTTTCTTGCTCTTTAGATGTTGCATTGTCACCTAGAGAAGAAGAAATTACATCTGTGACTCAGTTCACTCTTTCCAGTGCTTTGCTTCTCCACAGTAAAACGTATTTGTCTATATCTTTTCTTCTACCTCAGAAAAGAGTAACATGATCAGTAAGCATGCCAAACAAAATTTCAGTATGAAAACATTGTTGTTTGGTCACTACTTAGCGACTTGACTCCTCACTAAAGAGGATCATGGTATCCATGGTACTGCAGCTGCAACTGCAAGCCTCTAGTCCTTGAACGTGTCTTGGACTTTAATATTATCTTATTCTTCAGAAAAAAAATCAAACCAAATCTGTAATTGAAATTTTCTGGTTTTGCTGTAAGAAATGTCACCAATTCTGATTTGTGTCAGCGAACCATCTCTATGTAACACTGCCTGGAGTACTGAAGACTGAAAAATTTCCGGTAAGCGAGGTTAGGTGAGACTGAGCTTTTGGAAGATGTGGAAAGATTGACACATTTTTATATTAAAATGAAAACAGAATGAAACTCATCATCTATATCCTTCTGAACTTTGGCAAGGGGAAGATATGGTGAAATATGAAATCGATTTGTATTATATTTGGCTCTTTTTCTACAGCTAAACAAAAGACAACCTGGGTACCAGCACCCTCTATCTATTCATCTGAAGACAGAATTCAGATTCTTTAGCTATTTACCACTGTACCTCATGACAGCAGTCTTACTTGTTTCCTATACCTAAAGCAATCTTTTCTCTCTTTTATAGGACTGGGTTTTTTTGGTTTTTACTATGGGCCTTCACTAGCAAAAGGAAATCCGTGCCAAAAAAATTGTCCTTTACTTCACTTTTCCAATAAAGCTTCATTTTAAGTAAAACAAGGACTTTTTAACACTAAAGTATGTACTTATTCTAAGGTGAAATATTTTTACAGCAGTGATCCTTAATTTCTAATGTTTATTGGCAGAGCTCCCCCTGCTGATATGTAATAATCTCAAACATTAACTGCTTGTCAAAAAAACACAGCTTTCAACCCGATTTCTTTCTTTCTGTGAAAATAAATATTCAAAATCCCTGGGTTACTCTGTGATATTTGGACAAAAATATTTAAAAAAATAAAAATAAAAATTTGGTACCACCAAGATGGAAAGTAGGATTTCCACAACCATTTCAGAAACTGAAATATTTATACTTACCTTCAGTTTTGGTACAGTTACAGTCAAGGTCTTTTGTTTAATATCAAAATCTGTTAATACTGTGGAATTCTGGTTGTCTAAATCAGGCTTTTCAAGAGGAATTAAAGGCTGAACGATAAGCTTGTCTCTTTTACAGATTCAAAATAAGAAACAGAAGCCAAATAATTGTGCAGTTCTGAAATAAATCTTGCATGGGGCCAGTGTTAGCAAGAATTTAGTATGACTTTAATCTGGTGAGCATCCTTAAATATCATGAGAAACACATAGTTAAAACAGAAGCAGAAAAGAAGAATTTATTCACAAAACTTGAAAAAAAAAATTCTTTTTTTTCTGAAAATAGTTGTAATTCTGAGCTGTGTCTGGGTCAAGCAGGACTACCTACTCTTAAGCCAACTTTGTTCATTCTTTACATGTACTTGTCAGGGGATAGTGTTGCTCCACCATTTTCAATTTTTCACAGTTGGAATTTACAGCTAGAATCGGAATTCCTTCTCCCTGACACGCACTGAAGAGTACAGGTGAGCTTTCAGAAAACAAAACTTGGCAGAAGCCATCAATACACTAAAATTGTTGTCTATGAACTGCATAAATTAGGAATATTTGCAAAATAAAAATGCTAGATATTTCCAGCTGTCAGGAGATGGCCTGTGCCAGTGCTTTTGTCATCTCTAAAGCAATCCAAGAAGACTAAGCAAAAAGAACATATAATAATCAACATTTTTTGATCTATGAAGCTGTGGCTTCATGAAAAGATGGGCTTTTAGTTCATATAAATTAAAGCAGAAAAAAAACATCACTGAAAACAAAATCTCACCCTTTGTAAGTTCCACTCCAATTGTTCATTCAGTACTTCATCAAGTTCAATTCTTATTTTGTAGACATTCCCAATGCTTTTTATTTTAACCTGAATAAAGCCAGAACAATACAACATATAACTACAGACAAAAATACATATAACTTGCACTTTAAACATGTGTAGTAGAGGCTGCACACTAAGGCCGTGCCTTGCAAACTAATACTGTATGTGTTTCAGGATTAAAAGACATTTCAGTCTCCCACACATAGAGAAGCAGCAGCACCCTAAAGACAACCACAGGCTTATGAATTCCATGCTTAAAACTGTCACAGTTTGTAGGACATCTTGCAGAAAAAAAAAAGAAGAAATTAAAAAAAAAAGAAAAAAATAGAAAAACACATAAACAAAAAGAAGCAAATATCACACAAACCCTAAACATTTCCCTTCTTGTATTATCAATCATCACATCTGAAATAACTCAAAAACCCACTTCTCTGTCATGTACATTTTGCCATTCATTCAATTTGGGCTATATTTCTGGAAAAAAAAAAAATATATACAGCCACATCACATGTGGGAAAAAAAGAAGATACATAAAATAACATATTTTTTGGAATTGGTTCCCGATTTCTCCGAGCTACAATAGTGTCTGAGTATACAGGAACAGGGCACGCCATTTGATTGGCAGATTTAGGATTATAGGATCCAGAAAAGAGACGGCTTCTGTTCTGTCTAAGCAGATTTCCATCTGAGCCCCAGTTTGACCAGATTAGAGCCTGGTGAAATCACAATGCTTGCCAGGGAAATGATTTGGCAGACAGCTGAACTCTTCAAAGTTTGGGAAGTAAAAAAAAAGTTGTTGAGGGCCCTTCATGAGAGAAATGTGGAACAGAAAATTAAATCCACTAAACCACAGGGCACAAAACTTTTATAACGCAGCACAACAGCATGACCATAAACTCCAGTACATCAAAATGAAGGATATAGAACTTCTGGAGACCTTAAAGAACGAACTCTCAAAAGCTGGTAGAACATTCCCAAAACTTTGAAAATCACTGGTACTATCTTCGCTTTCTGACTATGACGGCATTCATTTACACTTTCTTGGCATTTTCAAACATTACATGCGCTCTTATTCACGAAATCTACTCTATGCAACTCTATCCCACTTATCTGGGGTTTACTTGAATTTTAACCATTATTTGAAGTGCGCATAAATCATTTTAGATCATTTGTAATGTACTGCTAGGAAAGAAATATAAGGGTGTTATCATATGATTTCTCAAATAATAATTCTATTAATAAAAGTTTGACGACATCCTATTCCATTCTATATCCAAAAAAAAAAAAAAAGCTATTTACACTGTACAAAAATTATTTTTTCCTAGAAGGAATTCTCTGATATCCTCCTTGATTTTTCTAATGCACAGTCTTAGAAAGGTTTAAACAGACAATGACTACTCCACGGGCAAGGTAAGAGAGGGAAGGTCAGATGTGAAAGTTTTAAATTTCTCAAGATAATTCTAACACGAATTTTTTATAGTTGTGCAAACTGCTGATAAAGTGAAAGGTTAAATAAAACTGACACCAAATTGCCTGATTATTACAGGCTTTCGGAAGATGTTCCTTTCCCAGAAGTCCTGGCCAGAGCTTTGGTTAAGTTGGCTATTTTAGAAAATAAAATTTGTTCCCTTCTGCTCTAGAAAATGAAACCATACCAAGTTCAAAGATGTAAATGATAAAAAGCTGATGTCATTTTTTAAGTCTCACATTCTTAGCCTCATTTCAAGACTTATCCTACTAAACAAGCACAGAAGAAAAAAAAAAAAGAGTCTCTTACTCATAGGCTTTTTCATTTCTGCAGACTAAAGAGTGAAAAGTGCTTTGGTGACATTTGCTGTTTCATGCCTGAAAGCAATAGTGTCAGGACGATGTAAAGAATTGTAGTAGCCCCAGGTGCTGAGAGAAAGATTCTGCTCCCTCATAAGATCAATATTCACAGTGTGCAGCCATAATGGGCAATATCTATTTTAGAGAAGAAAAATTGGTCCATCTCTTCAGAATGTATGGATTAACATTGCAAACATGCCATTACACAACACTGCTTATAAATTATTCACTAATTAGGAGAACAGGATTCCCTGGGGATCGTAGAAAATGATCCTTACAGTTGGTTATCTTCTGTCTATGCCCCATTCATACAGATATTATTATTAATACTATTGACAGTAACAATCTCGGTTTGTGCCAAAATTGTAACACAAGAGTTGATGAAGGCAGAAAAAAAATTGCAGAATGTGAAAAATATAACTACTTCAGTTAGCTGGAGACAGCAGTGCTTTACATATTCCTTGGACAGGAGGATTTAAACAAAACAGAAGTTTTAGCCTTTGTAGTAATTTCCTCTCAGCCTATCTAATTTCCTTATAGAGGAATACATATATATATATATAGAGAGAGAGGTGGGGTTATTCCTAAATAACAGCATAACTCTGTATTTTCATGACATAACATGTAGGCTTTATTGGACTCTTCATAATTCCTTAGGTAAAGCTAAGCATTTCAGCTATTTATAATATGGCAGCTGAAAAGAAAAAAGAGTTTTCTTCCTTAACTGAATCAGTTCCACAGTACAGATTTTCTAGTATGTTTGGAAAATTGAGTGAAGATTTCATTACTAAAGCTCACTAAATAATATAAAAGTCTTACATTAGACATAGCTTGTTTAGGAGTGGATAGTTCTAAAGCTAGTTTCAAAATCAATTAACTTAAAGAAATCAATTTACTCCTGCACTTGTCCCATTTGGGCTACTATATGAGGGAAAGGGGGTTAAGAGAAGGAGCGTTTCCTCTGTTGCTAACTATATGCACCAAGCTGATTTAATGCAGAATTCAAAGAGATTAGATAAGATATTTATTGCATGCAGTAAACATAGGAGAAAAACATTTTTTTTCTTTTCACATGACAGAATAATCTCTGGAAAGGTACACATTAAAATAACGTTCTTAGCCTTCATTAGTTACCTGAAATTCAGCCTCCTGTCTGGGAAGAAACAGCTGCTTTCTGTTGTCCTTGCCAAGAGTTATTGGTCCAGCTACTCCTCCGTCTCCATATATCCAGAGAATGACATTTGCTTCAGTTCCTGCGTTTCCTGTCAGCATTGACACTTTCCATTCATCATCTGAAGGAAGGGGACACTCACCACCTTGGAGATTTCTCATTTCTTCTGTGAAATACAGAACATTAGTGGGAGATGAAAATCGACATGAAACTGCCAGTCGCCGTTGTAACTTCAGCACATAAGGAGACTGTAACAGAGCGGGGAGGGGGGGATGTATTTTTTCATGGTGAGAGAGACAGTCCGAAAAGATTGATTTATGTTTCTTGTCTAGGCCAAAATTGTACTGATTAGTTGAGCCACAAGACTCTACTGGAAAAGAACAAGTATGTCTCACATGAACTACCATCGTATTCTTCTTTATACTTATTCTGTCGTAGAGTAAGGATGCTAATGGTACAGAATGGTGGCCATTAAATCAACATTTCTGGTTCCTCAGCCTGATGTTTAAAGATGAGTAGAATTACATCTAAATACTCCTCTAATGCCTCATGTTAGGACATTATTAGCAAAATGACATTTGGGAATAGAGATAATTTTCATTTCAAATGAAAAAAAGAATATTCAGAAAATTAACTTTCAAAGCTAATATTAATTAACTACTGTAAAATACTTTAAAAAACCCCACAATATATCCTTACTCAACCATACTCTCACACACAGCGCCAGCATTTGGGCTAAGGCAGGTTCTGCATGAATGAGACAAGAGCAGCACAGTAGCACTTTATGAATAAATTTCACAGCTTTAATGGCTGAGCAGATATAATTTCAGGAAGCACATTTCACTTTAGAACAGCACCTACTGATCTTTCATTTACCCTTAAGCGAAATATGTACATAAAGATGTTAAATGGCACCTCTGCACAAAATACAAAAAAAAACTGATGGTCTCGGGATGAAGAAATTTAGTTTTGAGTATTCTAATTAAAGTGGACTTTACAAACATCAGGTGTCTGGAATGCTACTTAATAATGGGATCACTGTCCATGAAGTCATCTTGAAAAGTGGGAGTCCTTGCCCCCAGGAATTTATAAACAGTTCTGACACAAGAGAAAGATATACACTCTAAATTTGAAAAGATGAACCAACACATTGTCTATATATTGTGTTCTGCAGGGGTTCCCAAACCACTTTTCATGAGGCCTTTTCATGTGACTGCTGTTTTAATATGCTAACCATAATGAATACAATCTGTACTGCAGATTAATTTTCTTTTGTATCCCCCAGCTCATTCTTCATCCATTAAGTAGCTTTCTATGAACCAAGCTTTTGGAGGCTAGAGGCTCCAAAGACGTAATGGAATTCACTTTACAATTTTGCAGAATTCATAAATAGCCAGTGTTGCAGATGTGTTGAAGAATTCCCAACGCATCACTATGTACGTTCCTGATGCACTACGCATCTTGCTATCAGAGCCCTTTGCGTTTTCTTTTGCTTGATTAAAGTCCTGTACTGGGTTTCTCTGGGATGGAGTTTTTCCCTTCACTTATTAAGCTACCTTTACTTTAAAAGGAAAAAAAAAAAATAAAAAGCCCACAACCTAAAAAAACCCCAAACAATCCAAATCAAATAGAAAAACAAGCAGTCACTCACCACCAGCAGAATGGTGCCCAGCGACTCTCTCAAGGACTGCTTTGGAAAAACTCCCCAGTTTTGTTGTTGAGCATGAAAATAGATGGTATGGACAATCCTTTGGTCAGTTTGGGTCAGCTGTCTCAGCTGCATCCCCTCCCAGTCTCTTGACCTGTGTCCCCCCCACCTACTCGCTGGGAATGCAGACAGTGAGAAACAGAGCTGGACTCGGAGCTGTGCAAGAACATCTACCACGCTGGTGTGTCAGCAGCATTGCTTGGGTCACCAGCATCAGACAGACTGCTATGAAGAAAATTAAGTCCATCCCAGCCAAGCCCAGTACAAATACTAAATAAAATAAAGCAAAATTTGCAAACTTTGACCAGGGTTTGTTGCTAGCATTAAAATATCAGTTTGAAGGCAAAGTGAAAAGCAGTTTTGAATCCTTGAGACTTGCTTCATGAGCAACAAATTCCACATCCTGTTGAAACATGACTGAAGCAAATTGGGTCAGTGCAGAAGGATCGATTCACTACTGAGACATGGTCCTGATCTTCCCTTTACACTTCCTCAAATATCACTTTTATTGATACTGAATAAATGTTTGGGTTGTTTGGGGTTTTTTTTAAGAGTTGTACTCAAAAGGAATTCTATAGTTGCTTGGATCATCAGGTTGTCTTATAGGTTAAATCAACATGGCAACTAAAGCATAGAACCTGAATTATGATCCACTAGCACTGAACTCTTAACTGATTGTAAAATAATTGCAGAAGGAATTGCAAAAGAATTAGGATCCCATACAAACTTCTGTAATAGATAAAGACTAAATTCTGGAATCAGGGGAATTTTCTGCCCTGATAAAGACTCCAAAATTTGGCTAGTATTTTTAAGAAATTCAGAAATGTAGCATGACTTTCACAGCAGTGCTTCTAGCAGTAGTAGTATGACTTTGGAATGGTTATAGCAATTTAGACATAGGCAATAGTGTTGTAATAATCACTGCTCTTAGTGACTGTATTCTGGATAATGACTGAGAGCAAGTTATTCTAAAAGAAAAAAAGAAAATCCACACACCAATAATACAGCAAAAGGCAAACATCTTATGTTTACCTAAATAAAAACTTATTTACACTTGTCTTTCAGTGACTGAAATAGCAGACATATAGCAAAGTACTTGCTTTGGAATTATAAATATTTCTGAGAGCTTGACCACACAACTTTCTGTAGCTGTAGTTACCTGGCTCCTCACCTATAACTCTGACAGCCAGAGTTCCTTCCAACTGCCTAAAACCACATCTTTCTTACAGCAAAGAGTTGAACATTTTCATGAAACGCACAGGAATTCAAGAAGCATAAGGAATCTCAGGCTGCTCCGTACGCTCAGCACAGGAATTCCATACTTGGGCCATTGCCACCCAAAAGCAGCTACTGCAACCTCAAACTACTACCTCTTGAAAACAGTTATAATGCACAAATAACTTACAGACTTGGAATGTTTTTTGCCTCGTCATTTACTGGCTCTTCTTACAAAGGGAAATCGGTAGCATTGATTTGCTACAGGCTAAAAATATTCCAGTCTGAAAAGAGGATTTGATGGTTACCCTGCATTAGTCACGGGAGTTTACACACTTCGCGACACCAGGCTGTAAATCTATTGCAACAAAAATTCATTCTGATAGGCCTGCATGAGAATGAAGAAGTCACAATCCTTCACACATTTTTATGAAAATAACATTTTTTTTTGTATTTACTTATCCTAAGTCTAAAGTAAAAAGAAAATTATCTTGTCCTAGAAGATCATGATTGACGTTTTTGAAATGAACATTAGAAAAATTAACCTCCAAGGCAGAAACTTGAACAACAAAGTTGATGTGTTTTTGTTACACCTTTTTGTATCATCATTTCCAACGAAAACCAAATGGAAATAAGATCAGATTTTAGTCATATCTTATTTTCTCTTATAAGTAAAATATATTAAAAATCAATAGTAACTAAAAGTATCCCAGACATACAGGAATGGAATAGAAGGGGAATCGAAACAATTTCTCAGAAATATAACTTGTTAATAACAAACCACAAGAATGTTCTCAATGTCACAGACTGTGTTCATGCCCTGGACCCTAATGACATCTCTCCCCCTGCTTCACCGGCACACATTGGTGTGTTTTCAGCATTGAAATTTAAATGTGATTTGAGAAACACAAGGAACAGGCAAAGAGGCAACCCCCAGTGCCAAGTCATTTGGGAAATCCCACAAGATTCTGCAGTGCTCACTAGTTGATATCTAACAAGACACAAGTCTGGCTTTTCAGCAGGGCTGTTGCTTTTGACACTTGTAACAAGAGTAAAAAGGGCTTTTAAAAACCCATAATTTTTGGATTGAGTTTTCAGTATCTTCACCTCCTTTATCCCTAGACTTTGTGATTCTCTAACTATACTTATGTTATTTCCCTTCTCTTCTGGGCAGCACATTTGATCAGTCTTGAGTCCATAACGTGGTGTCTTGCATTCATTCCAGCTGAATTGTCTCTGACTCTCACTCTAATATCTCCATCCTGCGAGCTGTTAAGTAGAAGCTGGTACTTGCCATCATCTTTGTACAGTGAAAGAAGTTTCTTGAGGAACAGAGAACTCACACTGCAATGGCAGAAGACCAAACTGTAGCCTAGTTTTCATTTTAATTAATCCTAAATCAATTATCAGTTGTGAAAACAACCACCAATACACAGATACTGGTTAGCAGACAGACATAAAAAGATGGCCTGGTCAGCCTAAGGATTAATCTTCTCTCAGTTTGGATGCTAAGTGGACTCCTGAGCTGTGCACTCAACACAAACTTCACCCTTTTTCGAATGTTAGCTGCGAGCTGAGAAAGCAAATGAGTATTTAATGCAAGTCAGTTTAAAAATTTAGTCTCACCTCTACGTGTCAAAAGTCAGTTACCTTTAAAGTATTCTAAGTGAAAATATCTTACTTTAAAATGAGCATTTTCTTTGAAGGGCAGAGTAACTTTGATATTTCTATTCACGTTGCATAAGCAGAGTCCACATTTATGAATGTCAGAAACACTTCTTACGAAGTCCTGTAGACTCTGTGTAACCAATTTCATGGTAGATATTGCTTCTATAAAAGGATCCTTTGTATCCAACCCTAAAATCATCCAGCTGCTTTGAAAACAAGTTTGATGGCTTTGCTATTGTTGCCATGGGTTTCAGATACGGCGTATCGAACCCGTTGCTGGCAATCCACAACATTCTGGGAAGGTTTTGTGACACTATGATCCAACATGGAGTCTGACAGATTAGAAATGGAAAGTGGGTGTTTTGAGCTAAGAATGGAAACAACATTGCCAAAGGCAATTAACAGTAATTAATAACAATCCACACCTATGTTTTGAATTTAACCAGAATACATTGGTTCAACTGGATTGATTTTAAATCCTTCCTGATACTTCACAAACAAGTGTGCTATATTTGATGTCTGGTTCACATTGTCAGACTTTTCACTTTGAAACAGCAGTCTGAGAACCAAGCTCAAAACCAAACCAAGCAACCCACCTGAATTATTTGTTACAGAAATGCCTTTGGGACCACCTCTAGCTGACTGAGTACATCTCCCGTAGTGGAAGCTCTAGTATAATCTTATCTATAAAGCTCAATCAAGGTACCAGATATTTTTCCACCATGTGAACGTGCCTCAGCGTGCCATGCGGAGCGCTGCAGTTTCTATTTACCCCATCTGCTCTTCAGGGTGATGTGATACAATTCAGGCTGTACAGACAAGGTCCTTGGCTAGGTTGAAATAAAAGAGGCAGGAAGCAATCTGATCATCCCTGCTCCTTAAGAGACATAGCATTCCCTGTTTTCCTTAGTTCCTAAGTCACACCTTCTTGATTACTAGGATGATGAATACTCTTGTAAACTTTTTGAGTTGGGAAAATCATTGTCTTAGATCGTTTATGCAACTTCTGTAGCTGAAAGTGGTTATTTATTCTAGTAAAATGTGCCTGGTAGACTGTCACTCCAGGAGCACAGCCAGAACACTGTTGCCTGCCTCAACATAGGTATAAAGCTAACATGCAATGCACCAAAACCTTACTGTTTCCCCCAGTCAGCCATAAAGCAGAAGGTAAGTGTGAGGTAGCATAAATAAGAAATGTTCCGTTACTTTTCAGCAGGTTTTGGACTGGGCTCTGTATTATACCAATCTCTTCATTTTCACAGAAATAGTCCTTGTGACAGATGGGCAGGCAATGTGAAATTATTTAACAGTGATATGCTGATTGTTGCCTTACCAATAAACCACATTTCAATGTCCTTTTAAAACCACAACAACCAGTAAGGTGTTTTATGTTGCACGTATAAGACAATAGCCTAAAAAAACTGTTCATTATCCTTCCTGAGGTGAGTCACTGCAAATGTGGGCAGAGGTAACAAAACCGTATCACAACTTGTGTATAAACTGCTGCTTACTTGAGGGTAGAAAAGTTGCAAGGTTTTGAGATACCAGCATCTGGCTTTTTGCTGGTTGGAGTTGAGATTCTCTGAAGTCTTTCTTCTCTTGATTGGGTGCTGCAGATGTTCCCATAGGCTCTTCTCGGCCAACTAAAACAATGAAATGTAAATACTGTCACCAGCTACAAATAATTTGGTTTCTCATGCTCAAAAGCTTCCCATATGTCCAGTGACAAACACTAAAACAGACCTCACAACTGTGCAACACAGTGGACACCAAAATCCTTTCTCTACGTGTTGCACAGCCACTAGCTATTGTTAGCTGCATGCCACAGAAAGTGGAAAAAACCTGGCACAGCAGTGAAAGTCCATTTACTGCTTTGAAAAATCTAAGGAACAATTTAACACTGATGTATTAAGAGAACAACTTGTTAAGATGTAATTTTCCCCAAGATAAGCTTCTCCACCCCCCCTGATGTTTCCTTTAAGAGTGGCAATGTTAAAATACAAACTGCTAGAGGCCATCTCTGATAAAATGAAGTGGCAAACAGACAATTTTGGTTGTTCTCATAGAAAATATTAGCTTCTTTCATCTTCCTTTTACTGAGTAATAAGGATTCAGGAGAGCTCAAGTCTGTAACAAAGTGACATTTAGCTTTATTTTAATGACATCAGTAAGCCCTGCTTTGTTGAGAATTTTCATTCAAAACCCCACTCTTCCAAAAAGCAACAAAGGAAAATACTTTTCTTCTTTCTACGAGGACACAGTGACCAAAATATTCTTGTCAAGAAGGGACTTTCATAATGCTTCTGTCTGTCTCATTCACAATATGCATAGAACAATTAATAAATAAGACTGGTTGCAAGCTTT
Organism: Baryphthengus martii; assembly: GCA_013396935.1. NCBI lineage: Eukaryota > Metazoa > Chordata > Aves > Coraciiformes > Momotidae > Baryphthengus > Baryphthengus martii. The sequence goes on along the minus strand of VWZK01011730.1, from coordinate 20,260 downwards.
GCATATTTTCCCTTTGCTGGTAAAGCATTCAAGGCGACCCTGTTCTGTATGTGTCTGGAAAAACGCCAACTGAATTCTCAAGTTCGAGCTGCTGGCCAGTTTAGCATTTTCATGAGATGTTTCCTTTCTTGATCTCTGTGACTCTGTCCACCAGATAAGAATACAAGTACTGTAATTCCACTGTTATGATCGAAGTCAGCTGGCTATGTTTGGCAACCAATTGTTCACCAAATTAAAAACTTCACTCTCCTGCAGAAGAGACAAGCAGGCAACCCAGCTGATCCAGAGTGTGCTGAGAGTTATTTCCTGGGTCCTGCCTAGTTGACTAGAACAGGTCAGCTCCCCAGTGAAGGAGCTTTCTGACTGCAACAGCTCTCAAATCTGACTATGGGACAGAAGAATCACATAATCAATACACTAGAGAGGGAAGTACAATGTATTTTGCACCATTAAAAAAGAAACCAAACACTGCCAAGCAGGCCCTCTCTAAAGTCTTCTCCTTTCCCTATAAAATCAGGATAGACTGTGGTATAACTGACAGCAAGACATCTCCCAGGCTTCCATAGTCTGAGGCCAGAATGGAAATCAGATCCAGGAAGTCAACTCCATCTCGAACTTGTCATCTGTTTCAATTCTTACATTCAAAAGTTCATTTGTTCAGTACAAAAAAAAAAAATTCTTCTGCATCATTTATTGTTATAAAAAGAAATAAATGAAGGCAAATTAACTAGCTACATACAAGAAATTAAGTGTAGGCACAATAAACTTCTCACCTTTAGAATTACTGAAACACAACAAAGGAAATTGTGGCAATCTATCTTTTAAACTTTTGCTTTGAATTAAGTCATTCAGAAACATTAATCACTGAAGCAAACTGTAGAATATTAAGAAAGTACATACACTTGATGACCTGTGGGTAGAAAAAAATATTTCTCTCTCCAGTGTTGATGACTGGCTTCGTCTGGCCATCCGGCAGAAGACCAACATATATCCCTTTATTTCGCGCTGATTCCAGACTTACAGAACCAGTTTCCAAATTCCTCTCAATTTTGAAGTGACAGTATTCATCACCTGTGCCCTAGGAAATGGAAAACAGAAACGTGAATTCAACAATTGATGTAGCTAGGCTAGTTGGATGGTTCAGTATTTCTAACTTCTAACAATATTTCAGATTAACTTTAGGTTCTTCACATTCTCCTATATTATTATACACACATTTAAATGTACAGACATGTCTTGGCCTTGCTCATTCCTTTGTGAATGGAAAGACCGGTCACATAACTTAAGTTCACATATGAAAGCATTCCAATTTCTGTTAGGATTTAGGCAAAATCTAGCATATAGTCAAAGGAGTTTCCCACTTCATCAACTTAAAACTTAATTATTCATTAGTGGGCTTTATTGTCAATTTATTTAGACTCAATGTCACTTGAAACTAAAGAGCAAATGCTAATGCCTCATTCTCTCTTTTACTCTCAAATGTAAATCTGCAATAGCTAAACTCCTACCAGGAGGAGCATACCATAGGTACAAGAATATTTCAACCATCTCTCAAGCCTAATTTTATTACTAAATATGCAGGCTACTGGTGACAAATGGCAAGAATGTGTGGTTGCATGAAGAAGAAAAAATAAACAAAAAATCAAGCTCTTCATTTTGAGCCAAACAGAATCATTTGTAAAAAGTTAGGACATTGATGTGTCTGTAACATCTTCCAAACTCGCATTTATCTCATTCCATTTTATCTCATACCTGTTTTATCCCATTTTAATCCAAGTAATTAAAAATATTCTCTGCTACCACTAGCAATTTACTCAAACTATCTGCAGGGGGAAATACAAACGTGAATTGCTTACTGTTCCATTACACTGGTCATCTTGGATCTTCAGATACATTCTTGGGTTGCTCACACTTTCAAACATGCAGATTCCAGAGCCAATTTTATGCACCTTCCAGTAGGATTCCTGCTGCTGCTGACCTGCTCCGCTGCAGCTCCCATCAGATCTGAGGGACAGAGCCTGGCAGAGACTTGTGTTGAGTAGAATGACAGCACCGTGGTGAAACACACCCTTCAGATCAGAGATGAGAAGTCCTTTGTAAATAGCACAGCTTTTCTCCATATTAAACTTTGATATTAATTAATTATTATTATTATTAATGAGTTTCCATGTACAAAATGCGAATAAATACGTCCCAAGTAATTCCAGCATATCTCCTTTGAGTATTTGCTGCTTTCTGTGCAGACACTTATATGGATAGTGGGAATTTTTCCCTACTCCACAGCCTTCCTGCTTTTTTATCGTTCAGCAGTGCAGCGCAACGTCCAGAGCACAAGAAGCATGGCAAGTGAAGGAACTTGTCCTTGTTTCAAACTAAGGAATTTCCCACGCAGCTTTCCTGCACATACCCACCTCTCTACTTTTTGAAGGTTTACTAAAAAGTTTAAAGATGCATCCTTGCCGTCTAACAGCCCACCCTACTTGCACACACCAGCATCCTGGGGCATTGCTCACCCCAGGAGAGCAGAAAAGGAAAACTTCTCCAGTGCTGCCTACCTGTTAAGCTGTAGTTTAGCTCCACCTGGTGGAAAAGGACCCCTCTTTTAGCTTGCAATCCTCTGACGTTTGATTAGATACAACCTCGCTTTAGAACAGTAAATTTTAAGTCTTCTTCATTTCCCTCTGCCCACCTTACCTTGACATGTACAACAAACTCTTTGGAAAGTCCAGCGTAGCCTGTTGTTTCATCAGCTACCGTGCCTTGGAGATTGAACGTAACGGTGTGACCTGGGCTCCTGGCAGACTCAAGAATGGCACAACCGTCGGGTTGAAGGTGAACGCCGAGCTCGCAGCAAGCCTTGTCTTTGCTCTAACATAGTCAAAGTTGAAATAAGAAATTACAGGAATCGCCAGATATGTCCAAATCCAGAACAGAGAGTATCACAGTGTGGTTTCTATATTGTTCACTTTTCCATATTACCCATCTAGTATGAAAATGTCTTTGGATTTTTCAAATCTGCAGTCCTGATACCAAAGTCCTGAAATTGTGGACTCTAGAATTTCATGGCACGGAGAGTTTATCGTAAGATGATACAGATCTGAGGATAACATGAAAAGCACTTGGGTGCCTGAGTCTCAGCCTACAAATGTCTTTGGATTTTTCAAATCTGCAGTCCTGATACCAAAGTCCTGAAATTGTGGACTCTAGAATTTCATGGCACGGAGAGTTTATCGTAAGATGATACAGATCTGAGGATAACATGAAAAGCACTTGGGTGCCTGAGTCTCAGCCTACAAATGTGGCAATGGAGGTTGGAATATAACATTGACATAGACAGGATATGAACCACAGCAACTCTCTGTCACCAGCCCTACTCCGTTTGCCTCAGTGTTTCTCCTCATTTACTTACAGTGTTCTCACAGAAAACACTTAAGGAGTCAGAAGTTTTACATGAAACAGTACAGCAACACATTATCCATGCTTGTCTGCACAGCTTTGCAGACTGTGTGATCCCGTTGTATAAAAGACACAACATAAAATATTAAATACGTATTTTGTATCAACTCCATCATTCTCAGATTGGAATAAAACTAGGATTTTAATAAATGTAAACTCCTCATAAGCAGCCCGATAATTTAAAAGACTTCTGGCTTACATCATCTAACATCTTTTCAGCATTTTTAAGACTTCAAAGAATCAACATTTCTAGGGAAAATTTTAATTTCCAAGGCACTACCTTCTGTAGAAAAAGCTTCAGACTCAAAAAACCTGTCTGTCAGATTCAATATACTTCTGAAAACAGAGGAAAAACTATATGGATTTTAGAAGTGGTTGTGAAACAAGAGAGGCAGCACGTTCTCAAATTATAATTAAGTATGTCTCATAAGGTCAATTGTAATGTTCATACTGCCATTTTGTTTTACATTTACCTAACTTTGTTCCAAGCACCCCATAAAGTTTTAAATGACAGCATTTTTCACATTCCCTAGGAAAATTAATATCTTGCACAACTGAAAATAAGAAAATTGAGATCCAGATCTTCTATAGGTTGCTCAAACTCATAAAGCAGGTAGAAAAGAGAATGTTCAAGTTTAAGCATCCAGTTAATAATTTTCTCTGCAGCAAGATATACTGCAACATGACAGACTGCAAGGAACTCTCTGTGCTGGAATTACACTAATGAACTCAAACTCTAAGAAGTCCTGCAAGGAGGTCTGACAGTTTGCCCAGAAGCCTGACGCTATCCCCGTCGAGAAACCTTAACTCTACTGACAGTTCTCTATTCCTACTAATGCCAACGCACATCATACAAAAGAAGAATGGGACCAGCTTTGACTAGGAAATTATTCACCAGATAAATAAGGAGAAGAACTCAAAAAAGTGAAAAGGAAACAGCTTCTTCCCTCATCAGTAGAGGAGTTTCATCAGAAAAAACTAATTTCTACAACTCCATTTGCCTACTTGTACGCTGCAAGTGCTGAGAAAGAAAGGCGATAATAAGACTTTGAAGATGGGATGAAACAAATCAAAATGGATCAAAACAAATCTGGAATATTTCAGTTGGCTTATGACAATCATGCTACTTAGGAAAACAAAAAAAAAAAATAAAAAGAAAGAAAGAAAAACAACACAAGCAAAAATGGGCATTTAAAAATCCATCCTTAAAATATATACTCATCCAAAAAGGGAAAATCATAAAATCATAAAACTTTGGGGGTTGGATGAGACCCTTAAAGGTCATCTAGTCCAACCCCCTCGCAATGAGCAGGGACATCTACAACTAGAGCAGGTTGCTCAGAGCGTTATTCAACCTGACCCTGAACATTTCCAGGGATGGGACATCTACTGTCTCTCTGGGCAGCCTGTGTTGGTATCTCACCATACTCACAGTAAAGAATTTCTTCCTAATACCTAATCTAAATCTCTCCTCTTTCAGTTTAAATCTGTTACTCCTCATCCTATCACTACAGTTCCTGATAAAAAGTCCCTCCCTTTCTTCCCTGTAGGCCCCTCTGAGGTACTGAAAGGTCAAAATGCCTTTACCAAAGAGTAAAAAGTAAACTGTAAGAAATCGGACAAAGCCCTACATCCAAATTTGTCGTTTCGTTGGCAATTTCCTGAGTTCAGTTCTGCAATTCTTAGCTCTTTATCTGACTGGAAGCGTAATTATTAGAGAGATTAAGCATAGCATTGTTTTTACTCAGACAATAAAATGTAATTATGAAGCAGAAATGGGTAACAGCATTTCCTACCTTTCCAACGACACGGCCCTTGACAAGTGCAAGAGCAAGCCGCGGCATCTGATGACTGCTGAAGATACATATATTTCTCCCTTTGACATTTACATCAAAAAGGCCTAAGAGTTAAATGAAGAAAATGTTAGAAGTGTGAGAGTATATTAATTTATATTTGCATTTAATTACAGTTGATGATTTATCATTTTCAAGGGAAAAGAATGAATCAAGGGTTTAACAGTTCGACCTCTCTGATCAACGAATCCCCTCATTCCTTCAGGAAAGGGCATCTAGAGACTACTGGCTACCTCACTCCCTTAAGAAAAACCCTGAGAGTTAATGATAAGGAACAAATTTATTTTGAACGGTGTGTGTGTTTTTGAAAAAAATTTTACAAATCCATAAACAGGAGTTGAGGACTCCAGCATAATAAACTGGGCTATAGCAATGTATTTATATGATAAATAACAGATCATTTAAGGAACAAAGCTCTCAGGTTGGAAAAGAGAATGCATTTTCTCTATATCCATACAGAATTTGTAAAGCAAATTTTGCAGCATAGCTCCTGACTTCTAAAATTTTAAAGCTGGCCAATTTTCCAAACAATTACCTCTTATAGCTATGAAATACTGATGAAAGCTACAGCAGGGCCATTTTTATTGCTCCCAAAAGCAACAGCTGATTTTTTAAGCAACTGTTTTACCAGTACATTATGTTGCCCATTTGTAAGATGCAGCTGTCTCTGGAGAACTCCTGTGGTGTTTATAACGTGAGATTTTCAGGATGTCACTGGGATAATACCAATTATATAGACAAGGATCATCGTGCCACAAGTCATAAAATACAGATGGGGCTTCTATTCCTTGGGACAAGACAGGGAGGACAACTGTCACAATGGGTCTCTGCTTTCAGATAGAGATAAAGCTTCCTGAGAAATTAAAAAACCCTAGACCAAATCATCAGCTGATGTAATTTGTCATCATCACTTTGAAGGCCTTTGAATTATATTGCTTTAGATCTGCTGAAGACAAGTAAATGGTTCTGCCAGTATCTGAAATACAGAGTTTTCAGTTAGGAAAGATAGGTAGAGGATTTATGTCAGAGGACTTTATTCCGAAGTACACACAAGGAAGCATGGCCCCTAAATGAAAATTTAAATAACAGCTCCCAAGCCAGCACTTGCAGACTTCTGTTGCACACGTCTATTCCAGATGCTTTTTAAATTACTGCCCATGTAAGTAAAACAAACATCTGAAAGAAGTTAAAGGGAGAAAAATAGTGATCTGAAGGCAGAAGAGTTGCATGATAGGTGTCTGTATTTGTTTTGCACTCTGAACTATATATAAAGAAATAATAAAAAAAAACAACCCACCCACATGGTTAGTTCTGTGTCACTGACTCTTCCTCTTATATCAGGGCAACTTTATCATACTGTTCAGAAAAATCAAGCTCTTTCTGATTATCACTTTAATTCCTAAGTATTACTAAAGCCTTGGTAGGTTGAGGATCACACTACTCATTTTTCTGACTTCCAATCTACATTAATAAATAGGCAGTTTATATGAGTTTTGGGTTGATCTTTCTAATATGTTTATTTGTATTTCTCATCTTTAGCTACTGATATTTAGTAGCTGTTCATTAGATTTGGTATTTGCACAATTTGCTCATTACTCATTCACTTGCACATTACTCATTTAAAAGTGTGGAGATAACACTCACATGAATTCCACATCTGTCATGTAAAAATGTACCAAAAAGGTACAGCATGCAATAAATAATGTCACCCTTTTATGTAGGAAAAATGCCGTTAGAAGTGCACTAATTTACAGAAAGGAAAGTCGATCTAGATGGAAATCAAGAAAGAGGCTGTAGTGTGAACTTGAATTCTGAACATTAGAATGTGATGAACTCTGTCGTGTCTGAATGACCTGATTTATCTAAATCAAATCAGATGCAATCCATCAACTGAAGGCACAGCATTAAAAAGCAGCAAAGATGTGCTTCCTGCTCCAGTGCAGATTAGAGACCAAATTCCTACAAGTGGGTGGTGTGGTCTGTCATCAAGCAATTCACAGTTTGTGATCCTAAACGGATCTCCTTGGAGGAAGGACACTACCATGGTGTGCAGCTGTTGTCAGCCATGTAAGACATTTGCAAATTCTAAAGCAGTAGGATACAAGATTTGAGTTAATCAGCGTTTGAGTCACCAAATACTTGGAATTGAAGGACCAAAACTGCTAACTGCTAAGAGCAGCTTTGGTAAAAGAGTAACACTCACAGTGTTAGTAATATTACTGATCTCCCATATTATGTATTTGAGCTTTCTGGTGCAGCTTTTCCAAGGTGCCTTTATAGGCTACGCTAAGGAGCAGTGATTGCATTGCTCTCCATGCGCTCTTTGGTGTATCCTGAAAGATTCTGTTCTACCACTTCAAAAAAAAAAAAAAAAAAAAGATGTGTGTAAGGTGCCTGGGAAGGTGTCAGAAAGGTTGAGCAGCTCCACGACTACAAAGATAGCAAAAATGTGTGTCTAATATGATACGTATTGTAGTTAAGTAACACAGTAGGATGGAAGCTGATGAAGGGGAGAAACTAGAAGAGTGCCATTAAAAATCAATGACAAGGGTATATGAAAAATTCATTTCGTTCCATATGCATAAAAACTCCCTATTAATGAGCTATACCTGGAAATTTGAACTTGTTATCTTAGCTAGATCTAGTTACAAAAGATTGTAGCTGTCCTTGTCGTGGTAGTTTCACGAGAGCATGAAACTGCAGATGACAAGCAGTTTTTACTCGGTAAGCGAAAGCCAGTGATAAGACTCCATCTGAGATTCTTTTGGTGCTTTAGATGTAAACCAAGCATATAATTTCTGAGTTCTTATAGCCATTAACAGATGTAAACATTTTAAGTATATATATAATTATCTACTCCTATTAATTACAGGAATCGCTATATGAAACCACAGCAAACAATGAAGTCCTCCTTTCTTGCATCTTTAATGTGTAAATCCACACGAAAAATACTTTACCATATTTGTTTTTCTTGTCACCAAGAGCATCAACTCTGCTATCTGGATGGAGACAAATGAAGCCACGGGTGAGCCTGTTGTAAAACTGAAGTGTGTTGCCTTCCTGAAATTTCCACTTTTCAGCAGCCCACTAGTTTTGTAAACAACAAGCAGAAAAAGACTTAGGAAAGGATGATACACAGGAACTTGACATACATGAGAACTATTGACCTGATTTCACTCAAAGTATAATTTGAATGTTTGAAGTAAAAATAAAAAGGTACATTCTTACAGTTTCCTTTCTCCTGAGTTCCAGCTCTTGCCCTGTACAGATAAAAACATCATTAATTTACAGAGCATCCTCATTCCACCTGACACAGTTGCAGTGAGACAACTGCTCCCCATGAATTTTCACTTACTTCCTGGAAACATGCTGGCATCTGCCACAGTCAGCTCTCTAGCAATATTGCCATCATCCTGCCCCTGGTCCAGCCACCTAAAAACCAGAACCCGTTTCAGTAATATAACCTCGACTCGTTCCCACAATACTGTGTACATGACACTTGCATTTTGATACTTCCTGTTCTATTTATTAAAGTCTCCAGGCCGACAAATAGCAATACAAAAATCCAGCTTTAGTGAAAAGAGATTGACTTTGGCCTAAGCCAATTATTACAAGTCAGAGAACTCATATTGACCCTGGATCAATATCAAAATGTGTACTGCTCACGACGTTTGCTCTTGTCTGCAAGAAGGCTACAGCAGGATGTAAATTGTTCCATGCCCTGAAAAATCCCTGGAAAGGGAGGCAGATCCAACACAGGCAACAATTATACCACGTCTGAACTATATTTTGACAATGCCGTTGTACCTGCTTCACATCTACATAACACAAGATGAGTCTAACTCCATTTGCGTCAAAAGGATTCACACACCGTGGGAGCAAGATCAGCAAGCACAGCATCGGGCTCTGACAATAACTAGCACATAGCCTGTATTTTTCTGCCTGAAATGGATTTGAACTCTCCCTAAATTATGTATGAAGCTAGCATTATAGATCTCTTCATAGCGGTTCATCTCGTCTAGAATACAGAATCAAAATTAGGTCAGGCAAAGACGAGGTGCTGTATCTGATAGGCAGAAAGCCCTTACTCTCACATAAATCAGCTGCAGTGTGCACATCGCTCACTCCGAGCTGTCTCAGCCAGTTATTTATTCACTCAGAGAAGTGAGAGGAAGAAATAGAATCGAGGTGCCACTGGCAAGCTGCGGCTCGATTCGTACGTGACTGGACTCCACCGTTCCTAATATTTGCACTGATCTTTATCAATTATAATTTTTCCGTAAGGTGTTGAGAATTAATCGGGCGTCGATAAAATTAGAAATGAGCTATAGAACAGAAGATTCAGAGCAGCAGCATCTGCAGGGGGAAAGGCAGGGAAGCTAGGATCACTTCAAATTCTGTTGCAGCTCAGTGACAGGCTGCAAGGCAAACGAGAAAGAGATGTGGTCAGGTAGCTGCGTGTGTGATAGTCATTTCACAAGGTCTTTAAGTCTGATCCTGAGGTCCTTGAACCCCAAGTTAATCTCCATGCTAACTTCAGTAAACTAGGGTCAGTCTGCTAGACAGACCTCAACCCACTCTTCTGAAGAGCCTCGCATAGTATGATGTGGAAGAATGGATGGACCTGCTGGTGGCAGATCCCAGGTGTTGGTGAGGGGGAGTGTGTCAAAAAAAGCGCATCTTGAATAGTTTGCAAAGCACAAGAATGGAAAGTTCTCAGGCAGAACTTTTTTTATTGCTTTTTCATTAGAGCAAATGCACCAGAGATTTGGGGCGGGTACAACCCAGAGAGCTGTAAAGAGATTCAGACCATTTCAGCTCACTTTGTAGGAAATACATATTTCCCTTGGCAGGTTATTTCATAAGAAAATACTATGAGTAATGACAAATTTATTTAAAAATCTAACCCAAATGAAACACCACCAACCTGTGACAGAGAAAAGTATAATCCAAATCTGTTACAGGATCCTTGATTACGACTTTGTCCAGAAACCAGCCATTTCCTTAGAACAAATGATTTTTGAAACAAGTTAGTTCATGAGAGGCAGATTTAATGATGCCTGACTTCCTATGCCTTTCTGTCTCTTACTGAAACTGCAAGATCTGAGCTCCACTGGCAGGTTGTTAGAGTGAGGGCTGCCCTGACCTACCTGCTCTAGGTACTGCAGCCCTTGCTTATGGGACTGCAAGATGCTACGTCCCTCCCCCCCTCATTTAACATACTCATTGCATGAGACTTACTTGTTTTGCCCATCAAAATATCAACAAGATGAGATAGCAGCTTATCGTGGCTCCAAATAAACTGCTATGTTTCACAGTATTTATGCTCAAGAGTTTTAGAAACAGGTCTTGTGGCTGCAAGCAATTTGAGTTTCACCATTAATTGGGTGTCTAATGACAAGATAGTGTAATCAAAATCTCCAACTCTATCTTTACAGTCTAACAGATAATGCTAATCAACCTAAAATTATAACCGCTCATTTTATTGAAAACACAGACTGCGTAAGACACATTCAATGTCTTATCATTCAGGTACTCCCTCCCTTCTTCACAGTTTTTCCATAGAGATTAGTCAAAAGTGACAGAACAGTAGCAGATGGTGTCCTTAACATAATGGTTGAGAGCATTGTGAAGGAGAACACAAAATATTTGAAATTTGTGATGATACAATAAGGCAACTGTGTCACTTGGAACAGTTTCCTTAGAAGCCTTTGCCTTTAACATATAAAATATTTTCATATATTCAGTTTTAGCAATATGTATTGTATTTCAAAGAAAATTGTAATCACTTTTCAGGCAGTATTCAGCAATTAAAGAGATATTTCTAACCTGATCCAAGACCATTGTGTCCTATAACAAGCTTGTATAAATGTCCAAGGTGCACAGCTTCAAGAGCAAAGATGTCAGTCTGTAATCAATTAATAAAATTTCAGTAAAATCTAAAAAGCAGAGGAATCCCAAAGACCCCAGCTGTGGAATCCCAAGCACTCTTCTGTCAAGATCATCCTTTGAAATATCAGCTAATGATAAAATGAGAAGAAACCAAGGAGGACAAGCTTCCTGAAACAAAAGTAAGGCAGCCTGATCACTTTGCTAAGGCAAGTAGTTGCATTCATATGCGTGGGATCAGAGTCAGAAAAGGGAAAACTGCTGAAAGCTTAATTGGCTAAACAATTAAAAGTCAGAGCAGACTTAAATGTTCAAAAAATGAAAAGTATTATTTTCTCTTCGCTTATTAAAACAAATGTTTACAAGAATTAAAACCAAAAGTACACAGCTTGCCTACTTTATAAATGAAAACTGTCTTCCAAAAGTACTTTTAGAAAGTATTTTTGGCTTAATGATGGAATTTTTGGGAAACACTAGAATGCAATAATTATCTCTTCTCTAATGGCATCTTTCCCGGGATAACCACCCACCTGAGAGAGAAAATGCCCCATCTCTCACTTACTTGCCCTTTTAAAAATTTCTTTTGTTTCTGTGACCTGAGCAACTGTCTGGATCCTGTGTCACCTCTTTCTCCATGGACAGAAATATAGACATCAGCCTCAGTTCCAGCATTCCACAGTTCTCCTGTTGTCACGTGCACTTCATAGACAGTCACTGACAATGAAAGGCGACAACTTTTCATATCCCAAACACTATCATAGTTACAATAACACTGAGCTGTGAAAGTGCCTGTAGAGTCCAAATACATCTGTGTCAAGGGCAGTTAGAGTATAAAACATTAAAAATCCTACTCAATATTCAGTAAAATAATGTGCAAACTTGCTTTAGTGTTACATTTATGCTTCTTATCCCAGACTGTCACTATGGGGAAGGCAAGCTAAATTGAACTATAAATGCACACAGTGTGTCGTTGTCCCGCAGCATCATTTGAAATCTTCATAAAGCTGAAAAGTAAATAACACAAATCTGAGATAAGCTTCAACATAATTGGTGAGATCAAAGCTATAACGAGCAACAGGAGCTGTTAATGTTTTGAATGCACTGGTTAAGCAAACAAGCAAAAATCTGGCGCCACAGTTTTAGTTTTCTAGGACCTCAGAACTCAGAAAACTGCATTGTTTTATTATTTTCCTGATTCATGCAATAGGATAGTATAGACTTTATTTCATTCCATACGAGAATTCTTTAAAGGCTGTAAATCTGAGAGGAAAAATCTAGACTTAAATTTAATAAATCAGTTATTCAATAGAAATAGATAATGCAAATACAATTAAATTTGAGTCAAAATCCAATGAAACTGGAATTAAAACTGTGATACCTAAAAATATGTATCAATAGAAAGCTGTTGTCATTAAAACACAGATGCAGGGACCCCATAAAACACAGAATTAAGGTAAAACCATGAATTATAATCTTCAGCAGAAACATGGGAAAGGTAAAGATTTCGCCAACACACAGTAAAGATATTTTCTTAGATCAAATGAGGTACAGAGAGAATGAAAGGGAGAGAGAAACCTCCTTTTCTGGCACACAAGCTCTTCTTCCAGATGTAGGTGGTCTTGTGCTGCTTTATCTTGCAAGTAGAAAAGAGTTTCTGGACCAATGGGTCCGGAACACCATCAGTATTAGCATTGTCCAGTTATTAGTTTCCACTTAAAATATGTTATGAAGCCTGACTGCAATCCTCTGAAGGAGGCTGCTCATAGCAAGGCTAAATTATAGCAGTTCTCTATTAACTCGATGACCTCTCTCCAGAAAAGAAGGGGAATTGAGAAAAGGAGAGGAGATCCACACGTTGAAGTGAAAACGGATTTAATGAAACAGCAAAACTAATATTAACAATCACACCAAGATAAAGCATACAAAGTTATACTCAGCCCAGAAAACGTATGGTGGTCACAAGGAACAGGAAAGCAGTTCTTGGAAGGAGGATGGAAGCTTTCCCCCCCAGGGATGGGGAGAAGCAGGAGCAGGAGACTCAGGCAACACCCCCACTCCCAATAACTCATTATAATGAGTGTGAGGTTTCTGGGATGGGATACACCTGTAGCCAACTCAGGGCAGCAGCCCTGGTTTTTCCCTCTCCCAGCTTAAGCTCCTGGCTGACTGGAAACTGCTAATGACCTGCAGACCATGCTAATGACCTGCAGACCATGGCTGCCCTGGGATTCTGTCCCAGCAAAAACCAGGACAGGTTATTTTAACGTGTCCACACTGCACACTAGTGCTAGTTTGCTTCTAGGATGAGAGCTAACTCATTTTGGGATGGTGACTGGGTAGCTCTAAACTCCAGTGAAATATTGTACCATAGACAAATGCCATTAATAAATCCAGCAGAGAGGTTTTAAATAGCTAACAAAAATTCAGGCAATTTTCACAATTTTTCCCACTTCTCTTTACCTCTTATAAGCCTGGGGATCATCCCAGCTTTAGAGTCAGTATTTATGAGTATTTAGAACGCTTACGGCTTTTATCCTAGGAAATAGTGACTCACTTAATGGAATGAAGCTGTGTCAGGGGAAGTTCAGATTGGACATTGCAATGGTCAGTCACTGGAACAGGGTCCCAGGGAAGTGGTCACAGCACCAAACCTGTCAGAGCTCAAGGAGTGTCTGAATCTGATGCTCTTAGTCAAATGGTTTAGTTTTAGATAGTCCTGCAAGGAACAGGGAATTGAACTTGATGATCCTTATGGGTTCCCTCCAGCCTGAGATATTCTCTGATTCTTTCCTTTAGATATTTCATTGAAAAGTGTTCACTTTCTGAAATTAGAAAGTGTAAGGGTTAATGAGCATTTACAAAATTTAATTCTTTCCCCTATGCCTACGGATGATGAGAGACAGAGTAAGGAGGTAAAACATATCTTTTTTTTTCAGATCAGCTATTATTATTTGGACAAAAGCCAGCCACATTTAAGGCACAGAAGCTTTTGGCAGTCTTTCATTAGCAGCGTAGCCACGTACTATTTTTTTCCCAGAGTACATCTGTCTGAATACTCAAAATAATTTCATTTAGGAACTGTTAATTAATATTGTATTTTACCCACATCATCTACCATGTCACCACCTGACCTATTTACTTCCCCAGTATTTTATTTACAGCAACCACATGCACAGGTAACCCATGAACAGACCATGGCAGAGGCAGAGGACTCATTTCTCCAGACCAACAATCCCACATCTTAGATCACAACAATTTTCTCTATTCCTACAATTGCTTCCTTCATTAACTATGTACTTTCCAGTTCCTGCAAGAAGAAAAACAAAGGCCCACCAGCCACCAAATACTGCGTAATTCTGATTTATTCCCAGCAAGCAGTTCATCATCATATAATTAAAAGATTGTGTCATAAAACATGAGCAGAAGGGGATAAAAGTAGGATGGTTGGGGATAAAAAGTCAAACTAATGGTGCTCAGTCCCCCAGCATTAGATCCTCAAAGCCTCTGTGTAATACTTCTTAACAGTTTAATTCAGATGGTTTTCCTTTGAATAAAAAAGGCTGTTAAATCAGAAAGTGTTTCAGCTTCTTTTTATTCAGAAATTGGTTTTAAAGTGCCTCTCATCATCTCTCTTTCAGATTGAATCCAGACCTCTTCAGTGTTCTGTTATCAAACTATCTTCTCTGAAGTTAAAAGCTATGTTCTCTTTTCACTGTCTCATGCAGAAATTGGCAAAAAGACACAGAGACTCTTTCAATTACTAAGTTAGAGATGAAACTGCCTTTTCCAAAGCCTTCAGCACGACCCCTCTTATACTGAGGCTGGCAGAAACACACAGAAGTTCTTTTCTTCCTCTCTTGTGGGAGGGAGAAATTGAGCATAAAATGCAAATTGAGAGGATGGTTTAAGTGTGCTGTTGTGCTTTATGATGCACCAAGATTACTTGATAATAAAAAGTTCCTTCATTGTATCTTTATCTCAGAAACAAGGAAGTAACCTACACAGAAAGAGCCTGAAAATTAGAAGGTGGGTAATGTCAGTGTCCCAGAATATTAAGCAAAAGAACATCTGGGGAAGAACTGATACTGCAAGGAAGGGATAGGAGCATATCCAATATAACATGTTAATGATCATTAATTAACATTTATTTGGGAGGGGGAAGTGTGGTTTTTTTATACCAATGTGCTTGTATGTCCCCTTACACTAAATATTAAAATCTCCTGACCAATCAAAGAGACCAAGCCTAGGAGGCAGCAGACTGCCTGCCTCTGAGGCTTCTCATGCCCTCAAGGGTATGAAGATCATAACCACTCAAGATCCAAAATCACTGTGGTAAGGGCTGGTCAGGCTCTCTCTACAGCACTTTATGAGCCATTCACAGCTGATAACTACATCACTGGAGGAAAACTCTCCTGCTCTTCTTTTTCTCTTAAAGATGTATTAACGAGGTACAAACTTGTTTTTCTGCTCTTCTTTTCAGGCTCCTAATCTCAGCCCTCAGTCATCATGGATAGGAATAAATATAGCTCCAGGGCATCCAGCTCCTTATTGTGAGGTGGCTGTCCCATGGCATGTTTTCCCACATCCATGGACCATTTTCTGGACTTCTGCCTCTCCATTTCATTTATATTCTCTTCCTCTAGCCTGCACCCACAACAGCTGTTACCATTTCAATTATGCAAGATGGAGAGAAGGGAAGAGCAAGCACAGACTTTCCACCCCCTTCCCATTGCTGAAGCAGAGACCATATAGCAACAACACCCAGCGGAGGTGAAAGGGATTGGTGTGGTAAAGCAGGACATGAAAACAGTGTAACAGCAGCAATACCCAACAATTTTTGTATTGTTTGGCATAATTCACCTTTAGAAATACAATACAATCTTTGCGCAAGTAATGGAGCTTTTAACACTTACAGCCTTACGAAATATCATTAAAGTTTTGGTCCGCATATAGAAATTAAAAGTATTGGAAGACTGTCTCAATCACTTACAAGAAAAAAAATAAAACAGCAGTTACAATAGCCACACTAGAGCTCTAATCCTCAGTTATTGAAAAAAGAGTCTGTGATCTGACTCACGTTATCATGGTTGAAACACTTAAGTGAGGTGTCTTTACTATTGCCTTTATTTTAAAGCTGAAAATCATACCAAAGGAGGAGTCTTTTTAAAGGACCTGTAAAAATTCAAAGCATTATAGCGTCCCACCTCCATTCTGGTGATTCTTAATCTTTTACCTGAGTATGTCCATTGGAAAACACCACAGAAAAAGTGTTATAGCAGCCAAAAAGTAATAAAGGACCCGATGAAAAACTAAGAACTCTCCTCTACGGGCATCAGTCTGTGGCCTGATTTAGCTGATGTGATATTGTGCTTACCTGGAAGAATAGGCTGACCCTGCTGTAAAACAGGAAGCTCCATAGATATTTCTCCATCAGGCTGGTCCCAGGCCAGCCATCGACGTGCAGGGAAAAAAAACTGCTCCCCTGAGAAAAGATTCAGCAACTGCACCTAAAACAGCACCAAGAATTACAATTTCAGTTGCTGATCTCAATCCAGATAGAACACAACATGAAACGTGTGGGATGCTGTTAAAATCTGTGTAGGTAGAGCTCTGTGGCATGATCACAGAACCATGTGTTTGAGGCATGTCTGCTCCCAAGATACAACTTGTCCCAAGTCTGACTTTTCACTCAGTCAGATTCAAAAGTGCAGGGTAGAGTATCTCAGGTGCAGCCAGGAAACAGGGTTTTATCAGCTCAGGCACAGTCCCACAAAGTATAGCCATGCTGTCCCAGCTGGTCTATCCACGTGGGCTGGCACTAGGTGGCATGGCTCACCAAACACGGAACTTCTCACTGGGAAGCTTGGCAATGCTTGTGATTCTCTTCCTCTAACTTATTTTCTTATCAGAACAGGAATTAAAAGAACAGGTTTTGAATCTTCAGCACAGCTTATGACCTAAATAAACTGTGAAAGTGCTAGCCCCAACACCAGCCCACCCCACACAATTTTCTTCCATGCCCAAAATTTAGCACACAGCAGAAAAAGGATCATATACACACCAGCTGAAGAAGGGAAGGAGCTCGTTATTTTGTACTTCAAAGTATTCCTTAGTAAGCACCTCAGAGGCTGCTACATATTAGAATAGTCCCTAATTATGCTAATTTATACCAGTAGCTATGCTTGATTTGGGACCAGCAGAGAGAATTAAAGACACTTTTACCTGTAATTTCACTCCTGCTCCATGCTTTGCAGAATCTAATCTCCTCAATTAGAATACTGAGCAAATTCAGAAGCACTGGAAACATTTTTATTACTTTACTGCTCGAACAGTAAACTTTAAAGAAAGTTTAAGATGAAACTGCCTCAATTTGCACCAGGGGAGGTTTAGGTTGGATATTAGGAAAAACTTCTTCCCTGAAAGGGTTGTCAAGCCCTGGCCTAGACTGCCCAGGGCAGTGGTGGAGTCCCCATCCCTGGAGGCATTTAAAAGCTATGTAGGAGTGGTGCCGAGGGACATAGTTTAATGGTGACTTGACAGTGCTGGGTTAATGGTTGACTCGATCATTTTAGAGGTTTCTTTCAACCCAAACATTTCTATGATTCTATTCAAAGAGATATAATCCCCACAATTCTAGCATGAAACCTCTTAATATGACACTACAATTGACAAAAGATTTCAATGCAGAGATGCATTTGCTAGAGGTATGATCTCACAAGATCCTGCCTAAGCTTCAGTTAACACTGCCCAGACCTTATGTAGGCTCCTTTCTAAGTCTCAGTCACTGATGAAAACAACTAATAAAGCATCACATAGCCACAGAGTTTGAACATTGATCAGTGAATATTTAACTTCAGTGGACACACTGCATTAGGTAGATCTAGATTTACCCTGAAATCTGATTATAACAGTAAGCAGCCACCTTAAGCAGCCTTTCTTTTGCTCAACTACACATTTTTAAAGAAACATCATGTACAGCTCTCACTAAATTGCAAAGAGCCAAGACCTACCATCATAAACTGCCTTTAATTCCATGCAAAAACACTTCTTCATTAACAGCCTCTCAAATGAAGCTGCACGCATTTGATTGAGGCTAATATGCTTATCCCAGGAATTTTTCATGACTCATATTTTGGCTCCACTGTCATAGTGACTGCTTTTGAGAAGATAAAACTCTGTCTCACTGCTTTTACCTCTTCACAGTGCCAGGCAGGGGAGCTTCCTGCATTCGTGTGTCCTATGCGTATTTTGCAGAGTTGTCCTATGTTTCCAGTATTAATCTGTAAAAGAAACAACTGGATGAAACGCAGAACATTCATTAAAAGATATGCAACAGAAAATAATTTAGTAACTGTCAGGCGACATTTTTGTGCAGAGGAATTAAATATTCTGGTATTTAAACATACGTTTCCAAAACACTTTACTTTAGATAATCATTAGAAGCCTGACTCTTTTAAAGGACAACCCGCAAAAAAACCTGTTGGCCTGTCAATCCCATTTAAATGGCTACAGGATGCCACTGTAGCTGTTTGATCCCCACTGAATATTTACCTCAGTGAGAGATGAATGCAGACTGTATGTGTGACTAAAAAGCAACGGGGTCTTGACCCTAAAACCTGGCTCAGTTTAGCATCTATACCACTGCCTCTGTTTAAGGCTCAGGGAAAGTGCCACAGTGCAGGCTTCCTATCGGCCCGCTTTCCCCCCCCTCCTTCCAAGGGAGATTAAAAAGGGGAATGAGGAAGGAAATGCCTCATACAAAACTGGAAGATTATGAACAAAATTTAGTAAGTAACAGAGATAAAACAGGGAAAAGGAATGCAAAGGGAAGAGGGATTTACAAAACCAGCTCTCCGATGGGGATGGATGGTGCAGAGCACGTGGGGCCAGGCCCGGCTGCCCTCACGTGTGGCCCCAGAAGCAGCACAGCACGAGTGAGAAAGAAAATAGTAAAACTGCACCTTCCTGTCCCTTTTATAGAGTGTGGCAGGGAAGAGGAGGGAATACCAGCTGCCCTCTGACCCCTCAGAGTCCTGGAGTTACCCCATGTCCGTCCCCCCTCAATTTGTTAACTCTTAAACCACAGCAATCACTGACCTACTACAAAAATGATTTCTGTCTCCCGAGCACCTCTCACACACCTCTGAGTTTCTTCCTACCCCTCTAGCTGGGTATGCCTTCCAATTTTCTTCAACTTTGATGTTTGTTTTTACAAATCATTTCAAGTAAATCAACTTAAAACGGTATACTTGAAAGACTAGCTCCTAGGCAGGCTGGATGAGTGTGTCCTGTAGAGATAACACGGTGCTGAGGGAATAACTTTGCGTGAAGGTTATTCAAGCAACTAGTTATGCACTTAAGTATAGAAATAGAAGGCTTATCTTCAAGGAACTGGAAACACACCATAAGTGTCTTCCCTCCTTGGTGTATCTTTTTTTTTTTCCTTATTATGTAGGCTGCATTTGCAGTCCTTCTGTTGTTTTCTGTAGAATTCATTTTCATGTTTTCATTTACAGTGTAGCAGTGGGCATGAACTGAGTTCTCTGTATCATGAACTTCCCTGAAGTCAGCGTTATAAACAGTAAAGAGACAGAGCAGTGAGGACAGACCTGAGCTGACTGAGAGCTAGCACACAGCACAAGAAAAGAGGCTTTTCTCTTTCTATATGTTTCAAAGTAAACACTCCTTAGTTGTATTCTGTGCTATGGATAATGGATACTTACCTACAGAAGGGAATCTTAGGTCCCAAACCAGGGACTGGCTCCATATTTTGCATTTAAAAGTCACTGGAACTGAAATTAATTGCAGCAATAGGAGCAGGAAACAGAGCCAACAGCATGTATTGTGAAAAGGGTATTTTTATCTGTCAGGTACATGGTTACTTACCTACTTCTTTCAGACATTTACGTTTATTTAATATCACAGATGGAGAAGGGCATACTATCAGAGGTGCTGGATTCTTTGAGGAACTCCACCAGGCTGAAGAAGGCTAAGAACTGCCTATCCTACATCTCAAATGGCCACGAGGCTATTGTGAAAAAGGTGAGCTCTTCATCAATGCT